>OY978033.1:1755581-2235847 GCA_963854515.1 Pandemis heparana
ACGCACTGAGGGTTCCGTACAAATTCGCTAAGTTATTATAAAATCCAGTCTTAGCAGAGCCCTGCTTTTAAGCAAAATGTAAGCAGTGTGAGGTCATTTTATATTGGTTACTTATATAGACAGACAAATATTAAATTAAAAAAAAAACTACTCACTTGATCTCGTTCAAACCAATTTTGGGTGGAAGTTTGTATGGTAATGTACATCATATATTTTTTTTAGTTTTATCATTCTCTTGTTTTAGAAGTCTCGCGCAAACTATTAAGTTTAGAAAAAAATGATATTAGGAACCTCAATATTATTTTTGAAGACCTATCCATAGATACCCCACACGTGTGGGTTTGATGAAAAAAAAAAACAGTTTTAGTTCTAAGTATGGGGAACCCCCAAAATTAATTGATTTTTTTTTTATTTTTGTGTGAAAATCTTAATGCGTTTCACAGAATACATCTACTTACAAAGTTTCAACAGTATAGCTCTTATAGTTTCGGAGAAAAATGGCTGTGACATACGGACGGACAGACAGACATGACGAATCTATAAGGGTTCCGTTTTTTGCCATTTGGCTACGGAACCCTAAAAACCAGTTATCTGGGAAGAAAATTTCTTCGTTCTTGGCTGATGGTTAGCTAACTCGGTTATCTGAGAGGATGATAAGCAATAAATGACAATGCAAGAGCAGTCAACAAAAGCGCAGTCAGCAAAAGAAGTTTTATTAACTTTTTACAACACTCCCACATACCACCGGAATTGGGAGAGTACGGGTTGACAATGAACAACTTTTCTTAGGTATCCGTATACGGATTACCGGTACGGATATCTTCAAGCTCACCAGTCATGACGCCGAAGCTGAGCAGCAGATGCAGTAGACCGGTGCTGAAGTAGGACAGAGCTAATCCGGTCCCGCAGAACAGGCCTCCCACGAAGACCACCAGCCGACATGAGTACTTCTCACAGAGGGCCGAGGACAGGGGCGCTGCCAAATACAACTAAGTGTTTAGATGTGAAAAATTGTGATGTTATTATCCTAATTCAAATTAATGTCTGCGCAATATTCTGTAGCTATCCCACGGGAACGGGAACACCCAAATACTCCGAAATATTTTATTCCGAATTTACTAATTCCGATTTTTAAAACTCCGAATTTCATGATTCCTAAGAAATAAAATTCCGATTACTAAAAAACACGAAATTTATTTAACCGAATTTCAAAATTCCGATTTTATATTATTCCGATTTTTATAACTCCGAATAATGAAAAGCCCGAAGTGTCATTCGCCCGAAAAACAAAATTCCGACTATTAATTTTCCGATACTTCATTACTAATTCGGAAATTTGATATTCGGGATAATAAAATTCATGTTTTTAATAATCGGAATTTTGTTTATTAGGAATTGGATTAATTTAGGTTTAGGTGCGGCGGGGGTGGCCCTTGGGCCACCCCTCAGCCGCGAACATGTTTGTTCTACTCCAATAATATTCGGAGTTTTGAAAATCGTTGTTTTAATAATCGGGATTCGTATTTTTGATATTTCGGATTATTATTCTTTCGGACTTCTTATTGTTCGGTGTATTGAAATTCGGAATTTTGAAAATCGGGATTGTAAATGTTAGACATTTTGAATTTTCGGATTTATAAAAATTTGAATAATGAAAATCGGAATACTTATAATTCGGAGTTTTAATACCGTCGGAATTATAACAATCGTAATTATGAAATTCGTGATTCCGACAATCGGAATTTATTTTTTCTTATTTATGTAGTGTACCCCGCGGGAACTATGCGATTTTACGGGATAAAAGCTATCCTATGTCTTTCCCAGGGATTGAAACTGGAGTCTGTCTAACGCAAGCTGAACCTGTAAAAACGCGGCAATTTCAAAAAATCATGATAGGGCAACACAGGATCACTCACACAGCTGCAGTTTTCTCAGAGAGATTTCAATTTGACATACAACATGGAACCTCAAATAGACACACTTGGAGACAAAATATTGCCAATCGAATATAACTAGTAGGTTCAGCTTTTGTTACAATATCCGTATACCAAATTCCAACTAAATCGGTCCAGCGGTTTAAGCGTGAAAAGCTAACAGACAGACAAAGTTACTTTCGCATACATTTTCGCCTTACATTGGCATAGATTAGACGGTCAATATTATTGTGATACTAGTATCTCAATAAGGATCGTAGGTGGAAAAGGGTATCCAAATAGTGATGGGTTGCTAACCGCACCGACTAATAACATGATTCCTAAGATTTTCGCTCATTCTCTTGATGCTCTTTTGTCATCTACGCGGGAAGAGAAGCAACACCCTTATTCATAAACGCTCTGTAGGCTTCTGATAACTTAGCAATCATTTGTTCTTATCTGTCACATTGACATTTACCTTTCACAGATATGGACAAACGATTGCTAAGTTAGCAGAAGCCTATAAGTAAGTTTTTTTTTTGCTCCCAAATCAGCATGTTAAGTATGGAACCCTAAAAAAATGTTAATCATCTTGTCTTTGTAGTCTTTGTAAACTCACCTAGAGCCAGGCATAGCGTGGACAAAGCCGCTGGTATCCAAGAGGCCACAGACTCGGAACTGTCAGGAAAGGTCTCCATGATTTCCACGTACAGCACGCCGTAGGATTTGAAGAGACCAGCGACCCAGAACTGCACCATGAAGGCACCGAATACCACCACCCAGCCGTAGCCGCCGTCCGGGGGACTGGTGCTGTAACCAGGCAATACAACAAAATTTTAGCTGACTAATGATAACTATTAGGCTACCTTGCGTGAGACAGCAGAAGCCTTTAATGACAGCGTTAGCAGCGAGCTGCAGCAGCGGCCACTAAAACAAGAGACTATACTGACCAGGGGCCTTACCATGACGTCTTAATGCGATTCAGTTTAGGTTCGCTCGCTGTCAGATCCATACTAAAAGTGACAGCTAAAACTTGAACAGAGTCGGAATTAGGACGTCATGGTAAGGCCCCTGATCGAAAATTTGTAAGACAGGCTTTGATAAACAATTGTGAGGGAGAGTAAACCGCCGGCGCGGCTTAGGAGAGGAAGTAATATCCCCCTCTCTTTCTACTGCGCGGTTCAAGTTTTTTGAATTGACGTTGTGGGACACTATAATAGGCAAAAAAAAATTACGTTGTAGGTTGTGAGTGAGCGATACGATGTGCCATGCCTTGTTTTTGTAATAGCTAGGTACTTCATCATTTTATATTGCTGTTAGTTACTGAACAAGTTATAACTGCGGTTACTTATTTAATAGACTCAAGTCACATCACAAGTCTCTGGAAGTTGCTGGACTCTCGAAGTCTCGAAAATCAGCAGTTTCGGGACCGAAAATTATTCCCGGGATGGAGTCCTACTGATGCTTACACGGAGTCGTGCGGCGTGTCAGCGCGCAGCTTGCGCGAGGCGGCCAGCAGCGGCCGCGCCGTCACCGACGACAGTGTCAGCAGCGAGTCCTCCTCCTGTTCCGTGGGGGACATCGCGGACAGGTACGCGCCAACTTGCTGTGGCGACATTAGGATATTTTAAGGTTTGCCACACGTGATCAGACACTGTTCAGTGACGCAACTTTAGGGCGACAGTACTGGCTAAATAGCGCGCGCCTTTAGCGCTATGTGGCCCTGGGGCCTTACCATGACGTCTTAATGGGTGCCATGTTCTATTCAGCGTAAGAGACACAGTTATGCAGCCTTATAGCTCTGTCCCTTTCGATGAATAGAACATGGTACGCATAGACGTCATGGTAAGGCCCCTGGTACCAAAAGTACAGTCAGCAAAAAAGCTGGGATTAAAAATGAATTTTTTAGGCAAGGTTGTTCAGGTTAGGGTAGACCAACTACAGGTGGCGGCACGTAAGTCTAACGTGGAGTACGCCCGCTCGCGTCCCCTGCACTCCCCCGCGATGCCTTATTTTCGACTACTGCGCATCAACGGTCATCGCTAAACTTACGTGCCGGCACTTGTATTTAGCCGATGGTACTGTCAACTCACTGCGGCTAGCGGCAACTCGAGCATGAGGCTGTGTGGGCGCTCCCGCTGCTCCGGCGGCGCAGACTGTACAGACAGCAGCGAGCCCGACTGCTCCGGAGACAGTGTTGCCTGTAAAACAAATAAAACGTTTCAACACTGGCGTTTCAAATTGCCATTGCCAATCCATCCGCATTCACAACGAAGCTAGCAGGCTTATTGTCTAACTCGCTCGCGATCGCCATAGTGTTCATTTTGACAGTTCATGTATGAATGTGACAGCTAGCTGATTCCGATGCCAATTGTCAGCCCATACATGAACTGTCAAAATGAACACGATGGCGATTGCGAGCGAGTTAGACAATAAGCCTACCGTATTAATCAATGTTCATATTCGACATATTATGTATGTATTATAATATGTACCTCGTTGACATCCGTGGGCAGGTCGATGGAGCAGGATAGCGGCGCGACGGAGATGGGTGGTGCTGATGAGCCCAGGATCTGGCTGTCCAGCTTGGAGAGCTCCTGGAAGACAATGATAGTCATACTCATACTCATTTATTCGAGATTGAGTAACAAACATCCATCCATCCATCCATAACTTTCGCATTTATAATATTACTTAGACTAGGTAGGATATCACCACTACAAAAATGGCCTTTGTTTGCTTGCCTCATGAATCAACATTTCGTGTGCTTATTGTTTTCAAATGGTTATGACATTTCACCGTTGCGTCGTCCAGAAAGGAAGCCTTACGACTGACGGCCGGGTGAAACACTGGTTCAGAAATATACTGTGGGTAGGTTTACGTCACCCCGTAATGAAATCACTTCGCCCCCACGCCTACGCTTCGCAACAAGAAGGGTAAAGGGTAATTTTACATTTAACGCCTTTCATCTAGGGGACTATCGTGTCTTTGCCCACCAGTTGGCGCCACTGTTGACTAAGATCCAGAGGTAGCTAGCTGTCAAAGGCGACTTTATAAGATCGCCGCCGAAACAAAGTTGTAAATCTTGAATCTCATATTATATTTAACTAGCTGTTGCCAGCGACTTCGTCTGCAAAGAATTCGTTTATCGCTATCTCGCGGGAACTACGCAATTTTCCGGGATAAAAAGTAGCCTATGTCCTATTCCAGACTTTTCTCTATCTATGTGCCGAATTTAATCCAGATCCGTTGGGCCGTTCTGGCGTGATTGAGTAACAAACAAACATCCATCCATCCATCCATCCATCCATCCATACTTTCACATTTATAATATTAGTTAGATAGATTAGACTACTTATAGTGTACCATAATGTATTGCCATATTAGGGTGCGACCAAACCGCCGCGTATACGCAGTGACGTGTCGTAGGCGTAACGTTTTCTCACAGTTTCTTCATACATTTTGTTGCGATTCCGTAACGTCACCGTTTTTTAAGCGGCGGTGTGGTCGACCCTTAAACCACAATGCTATAAAGCTTACCATGCAATAACAAGGTCAACCTTGAGTCATCAGAATCAATACTCGCTATCAGCATAAATAATTCAACAATTACTCAGCATTAGAGCTGGTACAGTATAGCACGGCATTTTCGTGACAGGATCGATAAAACAAACCAAGACAGTTGTAAATTCGATACACTTTCACGATACTGCTAGCGGGCTGCCATCTCAAAAATTTGACAAACAGGACAAAAACGCAAAATACCCGGGTTTTGGAGACGTCTAAAAAAAAACAAATATCTTGGGACAATTGACACCAATTGACCTAGCTCCAACCTAAGCAAAGCTTGTGATATGGGCACTAGGCAACGGATAAACATACTTATATAGATAAATACATACTTAAATACATATTAAACATCCAAGACTCGAGAACAAACATTCGTATTTTGATACAAATATCTGCCCCGGCCGGGGATCGAACCCGGGACCTCAAGCTTCATAGTCAGGTTCTCTAACGACTAGGCCATTAGGTCGTCTAAAGTTTTTGAAGTGAAAAGTTCTTTAGCGGCGTTGAGCGGTTTTTGGGATGGGTAAAAAATGTTTAAATTCGCGTCAGGCGTAAGACGGAGGGAGAGTTTAAGTAGATACCAGGATGTCAGGATCCTCTATAAGAGATTATTTTGAAATACGATTCCCATTGGAAACTCGTTATGGAATCTAAGCATAAATACACGTGAAAGTTTCTAGAATTTTCTGAGAATATTCTTGTTATTTTGAGAAAGTTTTGCAACTAAGTACAATGCAATACAAAATAATATTTATTGAACACCACAAATCAGTACAAATCAATACAGCATACTACTAGTTACAGTACATTTCGCTCTCGTTGAGTAAGAAGCTATGTGTAGGTACTTTTTACTATACCTAGCGTCTGGCGAATAAGCAAAATAGCTAACAAGTAATGTTACGATTATGAGTCTGGCCCAGGGGTCGGTAACCCGCGGTTTGCTATCTGCCCGACCGATTTAATTTTAAGTTCTTCTCTCCAGTTTCATACATAATACCATACATGTATTCGTTCATCAACATACAGACATCTTCTTCTTTTGTGGGTGGCAAAGCTACTTCAATTAATAAATGATCCCGTACTTCAGAGTTCCAAATTGGGCGCCAGTTTAGAGAATCCGGTCCAAATCCTCAAGCGTCGCAAATACTCCACTCTACTAAAAGATTATGAGTTTGCGGCGCTTGCCGACACGAAAATCTTTATAAAGGCCCTGTCGTCCCGGTTGGTCGACGCCTCAGGGGACCCAAGAGCTGGCGTGTATTTATCCCAGCGGATCGCACTTGCGGTCCAAAGGGGTAATGCCGCTAGCGTCCGGGGAACCCTGCCACAGCCAGCAGGGCTAGACGGGGTGTTCTTTTTATAACTTATAACTGTTTATAGTTAGTTTAAGTTTAGTTTTTAACTAATATTATAAATGACCTCCGCAAAGTAACGCCTGATTCAATAAAATAATATTATAAATGCGAAAGTATGGATGGATGGATAGATGGATGGATGGATGGATGGATGGATGTTTGTTTGTTACTCAACCACGCCAGAACGGCCCTACGGATCTGGATGAAATTCGGCACATAGATAGAGAAAAGTCTGGAATAGCACATAGGCTACTTTTTATCCCGGAAAATTGCGTAGTTCCCGCGGGATAGCGATAAACGAATTCTTTGCCGACGAAGTCGCTGGCAACAGCTAGTTTAATCATAGTTTCATTTGTTTTGTAAATATGTATATTGATTGAATAATACGTTTAGAGAAATATCCTTAATTTAAGATCAAATATGCATGATCTCTTCAAAAACTTACGCCCATTCGATGGGGTTTTTGGGAAGAGAAGCAACTGAGCCATTCTCTTAAAAGTTGTACCCCCAACTTTTTTCCGGGATTTTGTTTCTTATTTCGGATTCCTACTCAGAATCACGAGCACTATCGATCCTCATAGGAAAAAAAATCCTACTAGATGTTGCCCGCGACTTCGTCTGCAAAGAATTCGTTTATCGCTATCCCGCGGGAACTCCGCAAATTTGCGGGATAAAAAGTAGCCTATGCGTTATTCCAGACCATCTATCTATCTTTGCTCCAAATTTCACCCAGATCTGTTAAGCCGTTCTGGCGTGAAAGAGTAACAAACATCCACACATTCTCACAAACTTTCACATTTATAATACTAGCTTCTGCCCGCGACTTCGTTCGCGTAGAATTAGCAATGATTTAACATGTTTATCGTTATCCCGCGGGAACTATGCAATTTTCCGGGATAAAAAGTAGCCTGTGTTTTAATCTAGGGTACCAGCTATCTTCGTCCCAAATTTTATCCAAATCCGTCCAGTCGTTTTAGCGTGAAGAAGGAACAAACATACACACTCACTCGTTCACATCGTCACATCCTCACATCGTCACAAAATTTTGCATTTATAATATTAGTAGGAGAGTAGGATGAGATTTTTAGACATTTCGAGTCGAATAGTACACACACCGTCGCCGCGAGGCATTCGTTACTCGCATTAAATTTAAGCAGTTTATATTTTAATCCAATAAAATAGTTAAAAGGCTCTTTGAAAACTGAATTATTGCAAATAGCAACTTTTGCTTACGTCTCAAAAGCAGTACCGGATTTATAAATAGGCCGTATAGGCCGCGGCCTAGGGGCGGCAGCGTCCTAGGGGCGGCAGATTTCAGAGGACGGTCACTCGATTTCAGACGATAAAAGTCAAACACGTTCACTGGTTTTATCATGGGCGGCGGAAAAAAGTGGCCTACACTCATAAAAAATATAAATCCGACACTGCTCAAAAGGTTGAAGAGTTGCCGACCCCTGGTCAAGCCAGTACGTATAAAATTCGACGTCGTACTGTTGTGGCTGGATTTCGTTGACCTTCGCTATTTATTGTTACGTAACTAAATGTTTAAGGCTTCATTCATTACTTTATTATTTAGTTTTATAGGTCTTTCCGATATTTTCCGGAATATATTCCAGTAGGTGATTAGTTCAATCATGCTATACGTGGCCTTCAGGGGTCTTATTTTGACGTCTTAATGCGATTCAGTTTAGGTTCGCTCGCTGTCAGATTCATACCTCGCTGTCAGATTCATACTAAAAGTGTCAGCTAAAACTTGAACTGAGTCGGAATTAGGACGTCTTGGTAAGGCCCCAGCTCTTGTTAGCTTGGGCCCTGTTCAACCCTGTTTGATATTGATTTGAGTTGTGTTTTGTTTGTGTGGGTAGTTCGGCTGAACTCCCCAACAAAGGTTTCAGTTAACTTCTGATTCAAATTTAGTACCGCCCTTTACGCGGTTGACTGAACATCGATGTGTGGTGAATCAAAAATTCTGAAAACCTTCACATACACACACATTCAAAAATCACAGACAAAGACAGAACCTGAGGTAACAAGACCTAAAGGCCTCGTTTAACATGATTGTAGGCGTCAGGTGGAAACATACATACATATCGTCACGCCTCTTTCGTAGTAGGCAGAGACTACTTTGTCCCACTTGCTACGATCCTGACATACCTCTTTCGCTTCATCCACAATCAGCAGTCTGTTCATACATGCTCGTCGGTTTCGGGTACTCTTGACCTGGCTTTTAGGTGGAAAGGGGAATTATAGTGATGGGTTTCTAGCCGAATCGCCTATAACAGTCGTGATTGCTAAGAATTTCGCCCATTCCATCGATGTGCTTTTACCATCTGCGCGGGACGAGAAGCAACTGGTACATTCTATGTTTTTCCAAAACATTTACAGGGCTATTTAGCCAAACTAAGCCAACCAGGGGCCTTACCATGACGTCCTAATTCCGACTCAGTTCAAGTTTTAGCTGTCTGAATCGCATTAAGACGTCATGGTAAGGCCCCTGTTCCTGAAATTTCCGGAACAATTTGAAGAGACTTAGTATTTTAGTTCATGTGTCTGTCTGACTCACCTCGCCAGCTAAATCGATAGTCTGTCGGAAATATGCCAACTTTTTAACAGAGCCCGTAGTCCGTGCAAGGCGCGACTTCGGTGCTGGCGCCGAAACTTCTAGAAATTGCGTCGTATTCGTGACTTTGCCCCCTGGCTCTATTTCACCGATGTGACAAATGTCGGCGTCATGTGACAAGTCGACATGCAAGGCGTAGTCAATATGAAGCCAACCGGCGTAGATTCAGTAGGCTTATTTATTAAGGCTTAGGCCTTTATAGAGTTCACTATGCAATAGAGTTTGTTCGTTACCATAGTAACTTATAATAAACATGTATCTCTGTCACAATACTAATAATTTACTAAATAATTTACGGCAATCTAGTATTCCTTGAATCCTTTTCAATCGTTATTAGTTTGTAACTTTAACATGGTAGCAGAGCGTGGTTAAATTGAATAAGGAGAGAAGTTCAGTTCTAGGAAAGAATTTTTACGTTTTCCGTTTTTTACGAAATTTTACGAAAAATTCGTATGGTGAAATTTGTACCAGCTGACAATTGCCATGGATAAGGCAATTGTAGAAGCGTCTAGGTGCAAATGCATGTCAAGTCATGGAAATACCGAATAATGGTTGTGATAAAGGCCATCCCTGGAGCATTAGAAATAATCGAAGGCAGGCGATGCAGGCCACAAAAACCAGCTGCAGAGGCAACAGAAGCCACTCAAGCTAAGTATGAAAAAGATTTGCAAGAATTCATGAATATTGACAGTGCTACTTTAGTTCTGATGACAACAAATATGACGGATGAAATTTTAAATCACGTCATGCGTCTGACTAGTTCGCAAGAGGTATGGGAAGAGCTAAATAGATTGTATGGAGAAAATAGTGAAGATAAAAGCTACGATTTATGTCTACAATTCTTTAGTTACAAGAAAGAGACAGCACATGATATGGTGAATCATATTTCTGCGTTAAAGAATATCTGGCACGAATTGAACGGCCAGTTAGATTCAAAATTACCAGACATGCTACTGATCTGCAAGATTTTGGACACTTTACCGGAAGAATTCTTCGCCTTTAAATCAAGCTGGCTACTTATGACTAAGAAGGACAGAACTATAGCCAATCTTACTACTCAAATATGCGCCCATGAGAAATCCTTAAAGAACAAAACTGAAGATCGAAGCACCAGTGAGGCATTATTCACGAAAACTGAAAAAGGCAAAAAGAAGAAAGAAAAAGAATTTAAATGCATCTATTGCGGACTACCTGGACATCGAGTTAGAAAATGCAAGAAATGGATTTCAGACGGAGGCCACCTAAAACTGAGACCAACGTCAATGTCATCCTACAAGTCTTGGCCCTTGACAATTCACAAGTCACAGATGAAAACTACTGGTTCGTAGATAATGGTGCGACAAGCCATGTTACGAATAGAGGAGATTTCTTCGAGACATTTGAGTATTTTAAAGGTCAACACACAGTTTCTGCAGCTAATGGACAAACCATAGAAGCACTTGGTAAAGGCAATATCCGTGCTGAGGTTGACGTTTCTGGGAAACGAGAGCAAATTTTAATGAAGGATGTGTGGTATGTCCCTTGCATTAAAATGAATCTTTTCTCTGTTCTTGCTGCACATGACCAGTCACCGAATACATTCTTTGAATCAAAGCCCAACCAGTGTACGCTGAAAGTAGATGGAAGAATAACGTTAATTGGAACAAGGCAGATTAAAGGTGGACTGTATAAACTAAAACTTAACTGCCTGTCACCGAAGACTGAGATTAACGCAGTACTGACGAATCCACTACAAGTTTATCACGAGAGGCTGGCTCACCAAAACAAAAGACATGTAAAGAAGGTCATTGAAAAAGAATTCGGTTTGAAAGTGGAGGATAATCAGACAGATCTGTGCGAAGGCTGCATATATGGAAATTGGAAAAGCACATAAGCTGAAGTTCGGTACCAGAATAAGAGCTACACAACCTGGAGAGCTAATTCATACCGACATATGTGGACCTTTTATGTGCTCGATTAGTAAGTTTCGATATTACGTGATGTTCAAAGATGACTTCACTCGCTATCGTTACATTTATTTTCTGAAACAGAAGTCTGAAGCATGGACAAAGCTTCAACAGATGCTAGCTGAAGCTAAAGTTGCAGGACATTCTGTCAAAGAAATTCTAAGCGATAATGGAGGAGAATTTGATAACGAGCAATTTCGAAAGATCTTACGCAAGCATGGTATAACGCAGAGACTGACAATGCCTCACACTCATGAACAAGCAGGTTGCGTTGAAAGAGAGAATCGGACAATTGTAGAAGCAGCACGATCTATGATGCATGCTCACGAGGAGATACCTCAGGGTCTTTGGGCGGAACTAATTAACACTGCGGCGTATGTTCTGAACCGCACTGGGCCCTCAAGCATAGAAGGAAAATCACCATACGAGCTATGGTTCAAGAAGAAACCAGGAATTAAGCATCTTAGAATTATCGGTTGTGAATGCTATGCCCATATTCCGAAACCAAATCGCAAGAAGCTTGATAAAAAAGCTCAGAAAGGAATATTGATTGGATATGAAGGAGATGAAGGCTACAGAATTTGGGACAAAGTTAATCATAAATTGGTACGGTCAAGAGACGTTACATTTGAAGAGACGCCTTTATTAGGGTACAGAAAAGACAATGATATCCCGTACGCTGCCCCACCTTCAACTAAAACTGATAAAATATCCCATTACGAGCTACCAGATCTGCGAAAAGAGACATCCAATGAAAATAACTTACAACAGGATGATACTCAAGGCAGAGAATTTGACAATAAACCGATGCCATCGACATCGCAGTTTAATGGAGCTGAAGAGCATGAAGTTCACGAACAGCTAGAGCAAGATGACGACGATGAGCATTATGAAATAGATATCGAGGAGTCAGACCAGTTCCACGATACTATGGAACCTGAAATTGACGAAAACGAAGTTGAAGTCCGTGAACTGTCTAATAACGAAATTGAACAGTCAGCTAGAATGACTCTAAGAGACAGGACTAAACTCAAACCTCCAAATCGATACGAAGATTTCATCTGCAAGACGACATCAAATGCACTTACCGATGAACCTAAAACTTTTAAAGAAGCTATGTCTAGAGCTGATAGTAACAAATGGCAAGAAGCCATAACTAATGAAATAAATTCCTTAAGAGAAAATGAAACGTGGGATTTAGTCGAATTACCAAAAGGCAGGAAAGCCATTCCTTGCAAATGGATATTCAAGGTGAAAACTAAACCGGATGGTACTCTGGACAAGTACAAAGCCAGATTAGTGATCAAAGGATATTCACAAAAGGAAGGATTGGACTTTTTTGAGACTTTTAGTCCTGTAGCAAAGAGCAGTACAATAAGAGCAGTTCTGGGAGTTGCTGCTAAGGAAAATATGACTTTATCTCAATTCGACGTTTCAACCGCTTTCTTATATGGGAAATTGAATGAGGAAATTTATATGAAGCCCCCAGAAGGCTACACACCTGACCCTAAGCTTGTATTTAAGCTGAAAAAGAGCCTTTATGGACTGAAGCAGGCACTCCGTTGTTGGAATCGATGTATCACAGACTACATAATTGAAATCGGATTCAAACAGAGTAAAGCGGACCCATGCCTGTTCATAAGAAAAAGAGGAAAAAATAAAGTTATTTTAGCCTTATATGTCGATGACGGACTCTTTGCTTCAACAAGCGACAAGGAAGCTAAAGCGTTTCTAGAAGAGCTGAAAAAACGTTTTAAAATAACGTCAAAACCAGCGAATTATTTTTTAGGAATGGAAATCGAAAAGAAACCGAATGGTTCTTTAAAGCTACATCAGAAAGCTTATACCCAAAGAATTCTAGAAAGGTTCGGCATGATCAACTGTAAAGCTGTAGCTACACCAATATTAAAGCCGAACAACGATGCAACTGGTGAAGAGCAAGAGAACCCTAGCTCTTTCCCATACAGACAAGCAGTGGGAGCATTAGCCTACTTAATGACGGGAACGAGACCAGATATAGCGTATGCTATAAGTGTTGTTTCACGGAATCTTGATAAACCCTCAAAAGAAGATGTCCAAACTGTCAAGCGAATCCTACGCTATCTGAGAGGCACCTTAGATAAAGGAATCATTTACAGAAACGACAAGACTCTTGGCTTAGAATGCTATAGCGATGCCGATCACGGTGGAGATCAAAATACTGGACGCTCCACTACTGGGATGTTATGTTTGTTTGCTGGAGGACCAATTTCTTGGCAAAGTAAACTACAATCTACTGTAGCTATTTCTTCAACCGAAGCAGAAGTTGTAGCTGCTAGCGAAACTGCACGTGAAGTTATCTGGCTAAGGAATGTACTGAAGGAAATCACTGATGAAGATTGTCCTACAAGCCTATGTATTGACAATGAGTCTGCGATTAGACTAGCGAAGAATCCGCCTCACGAATACCACCAACGCACGAAACACATACGCATAAGAGCCTTCTTTATACGAGAGTGTGTTACGGATGGCATAATAGAAGTGTGCAAAGTACCGGCAGCTCGTCAACTTGCTGACATGCTAACAAAGCCACTTTATGGACCCAGGATCCTTGAGCTCTGTCACCTCGCTGGGATTCAAAACGGAGCCGGATATTAAGGCTTAGGCCTTTATAGAGTTCAGTATGCAATAGAGTTTGTTCGTTACCATAGTAACTTATAATAAACATGTATCTCTGTCACAATAAAATATTAAGCTTTACGGCAATCTAGTATTCCTTGAATCCTTTTCAATCGTTATTAGTTTGTAACTTTAACATTATTGTCTAACTCGCTCGCAATCGCCATCGTGTTCATTTTGACAGTTCTTGTATGAATGTGACAGCTAGCTGATGCCGATGCCAATGGTCAGCCCATACATGAACTGTCAAAATGAAGACGATGGCGACTGCGAGCGAGTTAGATAATAAGCCTACATTGTCACTTGTCACCACAATTGTCATGTTGGTGATTGATGATTCGTGGTGAGATTTTACTACCCCTCCCCTCACCTAAGTTCACGTGTTTTTGTACATAATAACCCCCTTTCATAAACGCTCTATTAGGCTTCTGCTAACTTAGCAATCGTTTTTCCTTATCTGTGAAAGGTAAATGTCAAAGTAACAGATAAGGACAAACGGTTACTAAAGTCGTCACAATTTAAAAGGCCCGTTTTGACAGTTCACGCCCATGAAGTTCTCTATTTTTTACAGGTCGAAATGTTCTGAAGGTAATTGCATTTTTCATTGATGTGTATCGCTCACTCAGCTAAGTGCTGTGGCACAACGATTTTTTCATATTGTCCACAGACTATTAATAATCGGTTAAGGAAAAAATAAATCGATCATGATATATTTTTTTAAAGCCGACTCGCACTTCGCCGGTTTTATTTATTTTATTTAGACCAATTAATTACTGAATTTCACCAGCTGTGTAGTGATCTTTACTGAAAATTATGACCTTGGAGCTCAAAGCCGTAAACAATGGCAATACTGATTTCTATAGAATGGCTCGTCTTCATCATCTGAAGAAAATGATTGACTGAAGATTCAGTTTTTCTCGATTTTTTGTAATTAAGTGAATGTTATTGTAACAAAAATATTAAATGAAAGAAAATTGACCTTTCGTAGCATTGTATCATTTCAAAATATCAGTTTAAGTTAATTTTTTTAATCAGAACTTTAATCCAATGCACTTTACAATATATAATTCAAATCGATCAAATACTCATGCAAACTTGAATCGATTTATCGTGAGTATCGAGTACCGAGTCATATGGTTACATCACTAGTTACGTCGGGAAGACAAATGTCAAAACGGGCCTTTTAAATTGTGACGACTTTAAGTTAGCAGAAGGCAGAAGCCTATAGAGCGTTTATGAATAGAGTGAATTTTCAAAACGAGTTTATTGGATGTCCTACGATAGCAAAATAAACTATGCCATAGACAGGTACCAAAAAAAAAAATGATCGTATTCTTTGCAATTATCTAGGACGAGGTAAAGCCTTTAATTAATGATGATAAGCTACTAACCCCCGAAAAAAAATATTGAAAGTTCGAAAAATCACGATTAACATAGCTGTGAGTATGTCACACGCGAAGTTTAGCCATTTTTGGGTCAATCGGTGTAATTTGTCCCATGATATCAATTTATTTATTTTCTAACTGTTGCCTGCGACTTCGTCTGCAAAGAATTCGTTTATCGCTATCCCGCGGGAACTACACAATTTTCCGGGATAAAAAGTAGCCTATGTGCTATTCCAGACTTTTCTCTATCTATGTGCCGAATTTCATCCAGATTCGTTGAGTCGTTCTGGCGTGATTGAGTAACAAACAAACATCCATCCATCCATCCATCCATCCATACTTTCGCATTTATAATATTACTAGCTGCTGCCAGCGACTTCGTCCGCAAAGAATTCGTCTTTCGCTATCCTGCGGGAACTACGCAATTTTCCGGGATAAAAAATAGCCTATATGCTATTCCAGACTTTTCTCTATCTATGTGCTGAATTTCATCCAGATCCGTTGGGCCGTTCTGGCGTGATTGAGTAACAAACAAACATACATCCATCCATCCATCCATCCATCCATCCATCCATACTTTCGCATTTATAATATCAGTAAGACTAGCTGTTGCCAGCGACTTCGTCTGCGAAGAATTTGTCTATCGCTATCCCGCGGGAACTACGCAATTTTCCGGGATAAAAAGTAGCCTATGTGCTATTCCAGACTTTTCTCTATCTATGTGCCGAATTTCATCCAGATTCGTTGGGTCGTTCTGGCGTGATTGAGTAACAAACAAACATCCATCCATCCATCCATCCATACTTTCGCATTTATAATATTAGTTACGTTTGGGTCCCACGTGATGGAAGGCCCCCTACGTGACTACGACGTGTGCATATATTTTACTGGACTCCAGACTGCAACGTACAGACGTTGTACGTCTGTGCATGGAACGGCGTATTGATCCCCAGGGAGCGATGACCTCGCCGTATGTCTGTCTGTGCCTACCTACAGTCAGGATATCAGTGGCCAGTTTCTAGAAGCTACATTTACAATTTTACACGTGTAAACTGGCAACATTGGCCCCACCAACCAGTCAGTGATTGGAATTAAAATTTCTGTCAATAAAAATCATTTTTAATACAAACTGTCAGTGTCAGTCATACACAAATGTGAACCACATTTCAAGGCAATCGGACCAACTGTTAAAGAGTTCCCTGGCTGGGCCATCAGCATCGAAGAATGTTCTAGAACTAAAAAAACATCGGGTAAAAAAATAAATACACGAGATTTGAAATGCGGTCACCTGAGAGAACACAGTTATTTCACACCTAATACCACTAGGCCAAACGCACATACGTTAAAGCGACGAAATCAAGGTACACTTCAAAAGTCGAAAGCAACTAGCTTCATTCGTGTTTCAAAATAAGCTATTAGAGGATCCTGATATCCTGGTATTTAAACTCTCTCTCCGTCTTACGTCTGACGCGAGTTTAACATTTTTTACCCATCCAAAAAAGTGCACAACGGCGCTAAAGAAATTTTCACTTCAAAAAAAAGCTGGATCTGCGCAGAATCGCTATCCCACAGGAACTATGAAATTTTCGGGGAAAAATCTTATGTCATTCCCCGGGACTCTTAACATCCGTATACCAAATTTCAACCAAATCGGTCCAGCGGTTAAGGCGTGAAAAGGTAACAGACAGACAGACAGTTACTTTCACATTTATAATATTAGCGGGAATTGTTTATTGTTCCAGATCAATACAGTCAAACAGACAGCCAGAGCCGCGGCTGGGCGAATACCCAGCGTTTTTCGGCGTTTTTTTTCGTTATTATCCTCTCAGCATATACTATCTATTAAAAAAGATGATGCTGAGACTTAACTTTTTATGACAACGAAACACAGTATCGATGCTGCATTTAGCTTGTCCAAAGTTGTTGCGGCTTGTCCTTCTGTTAGGATAATAATTGTGGGACGTCAATGACGCATGAACCGAGCGGTCTAACGCTTGAATATTGGCCCGGCTGGTGGTTGACCCCGTCCGTAACACACTGACCCAGTTCCGTGTGGCGCAGTGATTCTTTGTCTACGGCGCAATTGCTAAAACCATATGTGTATTGTTCATCGACATACAGACATCCTCTTCTTTTGTGGGTGGCAAAGCTACTTCAATTACAAAACGTATGATCTTGAGCCCCACATTGGGCGCCAATTAAGAAAAGTTTTCTTAGTTTGAGCACAGATTGCTTAATAGTTACTACGTAACAGATAAATGAACCCGTACAAAATCTTGAATAGCTACCGCGATTATAGCCTACTTCGTCTCGTGAGGAATGCTTTCGTGCTAAAATGTGCCTACTGCCGCGAGCTTAGAGTTCATTATCGCTTTGCAGCCGGCAGCAACACAGTTACGCCATGGCTAGCTGTTTGGATAAAAATATAATTCCAGAATATTTACGTAATTACCTTTTTTCTGTTTTGATTGTTATGTGTGGTGTTCAATAAAGAATTGTATTGTATTAATTAAGCTCTTGTGACCGTTTTTGCATATTATTTCGTTAAGGTATATATTTTTGAGTAGAGTAGGTAGTGAAATAAATGTTAAAAATTGGAAAAAAATACAGGTTTTATTTAGTTTCTTATTCGACGTACCCACTGCTCATAAATTACCTGGTGGCATATTTTTTTTCCGGTAAATACACTAATAAAGTGGACACAAAAGTAGGTACAAAATCTAAGTCGCGTGAACAAACGTGTAAACGTGCGTCGACGCGCGCTTGCGGCAACGACAACCCTCTAAATTTGTACACTAATAAAGTGGACACAAAAGTAGGTACAAAATCTAAGTCGCGTGAACAAACGTGTAAACGTGCGTCGGCGCGCGCTTGCGGCAACGACAACCCTCTAAATTTGAATCGCAGGAGGTCTGACGCCTCGGGTCCGCTCAGTAGCCAAATAACGCGCGTAAGCAAATGACATGTACGAAGCCTGGTCATAGCCCCATATTGGGCGCCATTTAGTAAATACTCCTTAGTTTGCGATCAATTTGAGCGTTGATTTATCTTACAGTATCAATAAATCTAAAAATCATCACTAAATATTACGATTAATTCGTTAGAAATTAGAAATTATGGTCATTAGATTAGGTACTTCATTCATCTTACGTTTAAAATCCACTCTCACCTTCATTCACATTGGCAAAAGAAGGAATGTATTGCACACTAACCACGAATTGCCTTGAAAACATGTCAGGCGTTAAACCATAAATACGTGAGTGATCCGCGTAAGTGATCCGCGTAGTTTATTTAATAATTGTGTCTGTGTCTCGTGTTAGTTTTATCTCAAATATCAGTTTCGTAGCTCGTAGCCCCAAATTGGGCGCCAATTTTGGCAAAAGTTTATTCCGGTTTGTGGATGTTGTATGTATTTATCTTGTATGTCTGTAAGTTGCCTTGTACCCATACTACAAGCTTTATTTAGTTTGTGTAATTTTTCGTTTATGTTTATTAGGTTTTAAGTTTAAGATTCTAGTAACGAGAATAAAATGAATCAATGAAATAAAGAAACAATTGTACACCGCGACCTTGCCTGCAAGACAACGTCTATGCGATTTATTTGTTTTCACGAAGAAAAGTAAAAGAGAAAAGAAGACTGTCTGGGTACATACTTTACATTTACAGCAAACAAAAAAACTTCGCCAAGGTATAAATTCAAAAGTAGAACGCTTCCATTAATTTTATAAAAACTGGTGTTTACTTTTACTCTTAACATTTACGATTAACTGAGCAAGGATCATGAATTCATTAAATTTCAACAGACGTAAACGGTATATTGCTCTTCTGACAGTGAGCGATCTTTTCTCTCTAATTTCAGTTTCCTTTATAAAAGATTAAGCATGGAACAGTGCTACTCCCACTTGACCTTTGGCTAGAAATAAAAAAAAAGATACAACTCGAAGGGTTACAAGTGGTAGAAACATCCCTTGGGAACTATGGTTGCAATTTTATGGCGACTCTCGACTCTTATTAATTTTAATATTCGTGTTATAACCACAATATATTATAACGTAATTTTATACCTAATCGCTTGATCAAACAATCAAATAAAATTCAATTTAATTTAAAGAGTATCTTACCTGATTAAAAATGAATTCTCTCGGCAAGGACATGGCTTCAGATCCTTACAGCCAGCAATATCCGGAGGGGCAGGTAACGAAATAGGTATATCACACTTAAAGTGGTCCTCCGACTCCGTCGAACCGAGTTTCCTTGCCTTAACAGCTAACGCTGGATACATTAGATGACAGAAAACCTTTAAGGTAGCCGTTGTTACGATTTAATTAAACTTTTTCCTTAAAAAATCAACCTTTCCAACTTTTTTTTCGAAACGTCAACGGTAATAAACGTAGCTCGAATATTACGGGGTAACGGTCATCTTTTTATTTACTTTTTTAAATTGCCGACTGGGCCGTGACGGTGGCCCAGTGTTTTAGCTCGATGCAAAAATCCCTTTTTGCAGCGATTCCCGTTTTTTGGCACTGTTTGCGCAAAAGCGACTGGCCAGTAAGACACGCGAACTAGTAATGAGTAAAACTCAGAGCGGAACGTGCGCGCGCACTATTTAAAATCGATATGAGTACAAACTTATTTGTGCGAGCGGATGAAATTGGAACAAAAGTTTGCACGTACTAAATAAACTTTGTCGTTGGGATGAAGCGACGCGTTCGCCTGCAAAAATAAGTTGGCCGATCTAAATGGAACGACGTCATACTTTCAGGAAATTCATTTTCAATTTTTTTTTTAATTTGGCTATTCTTTGGTTCTCACCTGTTCTCACGTACTAACTATGTGTGTTACATAGATTAAAATATGTTTGGAAATTGGTTTCCATTTGTTTACTAGGCATTTATGGGGTAACTAGCTTCTGCCCGCGACTTCGTCTGCGTATAATCATCACTTCACTGTCACTATATAGTATAAAACAAAGTCGCTTTCCGCTGTCTGTCTGTCCCTATGTATGCTTAGACCTTTAAAACTACGGATTTTGATACGGTTTTTATTAGTAGATAGAGTGATTCAAGAGGAAGGTTTATATGCATAATACGGCTTCTACCCGCGACTTCGTCTGCGCTACTAGCTTCTACTTGTTATACATATAAACCTTTGTCTTGAATCACTCTATCTATTAAAAAAAACCGCATCAAAATCCGTTGCGTAGTTTTAAACATTTAAGCATAATTTACGGACAGACAGTGGAAAGCGACTTTGTTTTTTACTATGTAGAGATTCGTTACAGTACCCAATTTCGTTTTGATTGACATCTATATTTGAGCCATGAGTTCTGTCGCAAGCAACACTTCATCAACATCATTTTTCTCACACAATACCTTGTTTATTTCCAGGAAAGCGCCATCTATTGGACACATATGAAGCAATATGATTGCAGAACAGACTTGATATAAATTGGATACATTATTATTTTCACTATTGCATGATATTAACTGTATTTTTAGAATGTCAATAAACTCTACATTAAATAAAAACAGCCTCAAAATGACATCAAAATATGATACAACTAGAGCCATCTGTTGTCCAATAGATTGTCTATGACTAACACTAACGCTGCGAACAACTGCGATATATCTGCCTGCATGTTGGTACACAGTGTGAGATTAAAAAATACTACTTATAACACTGACAGACATGTATGTACACCCGAACATCTTGCAAGATTGGGAATTGTTGATAAGCTCAACATGCGAGTGTGGAGCTCTTTCCAGTGACCTTAATCATATAGTTTTCGCTTGCCCTCTTTATGATCGTTATTCCTTCTTACAACAGCTGTCACTCCTTAGCGTTCCGTTTCCCATATCTGTCCCAACCCTTCTTGTCATAAATGACAAGTCTTTGTATATATTTAAAGTTTTATATGCATTCCTATCAGATAACAATATTAAATTATAAGTAATGTTTATTTATCCTTTTAACCCTTCCTGATCTTTTCGTCTCCTTTTTTCCAAATTCCAATCCTTACGCATTTTCCGTTCTTAATTCCGTTTCCCCGTTTGGCTAAATGCGCCAAGAGCGCGAAGCTAAAAAAAAAAAAAAACTAACAAAAAAGTCATCAGTGACATAATATGTCACGGGTGACTTAGAATCATCGGTGAGATTCAAAAATCGGTCTCCAGGTCATTGGCGTTGAACCTTCCGTGCTGATATACGTGCCGTTGGTGTCGAAAAGGTTAAAATATAATAGACAACCCAGATAGATACGTTTGTGAGAAAAAAAAAACAAATCACTTAAGTATATATTTTATTTTTGCTACATATTATTGTTGAAAGCTCTTTATAATGACCATCAGATATTGTTTTTATACTGACATTGATTTGAATGACTTTAAAATAGACATTAAGGTTCTATGATTATAAAATTGTTTTATTAATATAAATCTCTTCCACAGATATGATTGTTGCACTACTTTGTAGCTTGACACGCACACATTTACAATACAATAAAATATTATGACTTTTAAATCTTTTTATTCCTCATAATCATCATCTCCCTAGCGTTTTTCCCAGCATTAGCCACGGCTCAGTGAGCCTGGGGTCCGCTTTGACAACCTAATCCCAAGATTTGGCGTAGCCACTAGTATTTACAGAAGCGACTGCCATCTGACCTTCCAACCCAGAGGTAACTAAGCCTTATTGGGATTGGTCCGGTTTCCTCACGATGTTTTCCTTCACCGAATAGCTGAGGGTAAATTTCGAATGTAATTTCGTACATAAATTCCGAAAAACAGCGAGCTCAGAGGTGCGAGCCCGTGATTAGAACCCGCGAGCCTCTGCTTGAGAGGCCGCAGGTCAACCCACTAGGCTACCACGGCTTTTTAACATACGATAGTTTAGTTTTTTATAATCTTAACTTCTTATAAATGCTTATTGACATAAGCTTCATTTAAACAAAGGAGTGCCCTAACGTTGATATGTCATCTAACTGATATTTTTCACGTCTGTGCTTATTTACTAAATCGCATTTATTTATATTAAAATTATAGTATTTTATGCAACAGTTGTATTAGAGGGGTCAAAAAAGGCGAGCGGTGTGGGTTACGATGTGAGCGTAGCGAACATCGTAAGAAATACGCCACGAGCTTTTTTTGACTTGCTAATACAACGTTGCAAACAATATGTTTTCTACGACTAAGTAGATACCTACTTACTAAATTAAAGTACCAAGTTCAGTGTTCCTCGCCATGAAATTCTCGAAGGCTTTATCATTGCCTAGTTTTTTTCGGCAAAAAAAATTCCATCACTTCCTAGGCCGCCGCGGATATTTCTTCCGGTGTTAACTTAATTTCGTTTTCATCGATGCTTTTTTGTGATACGTTACAAAACTTTGTTAAAACTATTGCAATCAAAATAACAAACAAGACAAGAGCGGGAAACATGAAAACGACAAATGACAAAATTGGAAGTTTGTTTATAGTAAACTTTGTTTTTAATTAACGTTTACTTTCTTTTATAGCCTTGCCTTCTTGGCGCATTTAGCCAAAACGTTTACCAACTTGCCAGTGACGTTATTAAAATATCTTGTTTGATATGTTGGCAGTAGTATGCATTTAGTTCAGTTCTATAAAAAACCGTATGAATTCAATAATTTGTTAAGTTGGTAGCCATGCATTTTCATCGTAAATTTAATGTTGATCGTGTAAAAGTTTTACCTAGGTCTGGCAGTCTATGGCTGGCAGAGTAACGATGGAGCACTTTTAGAGCCATAAGCCAACAAGTGCTTTTAGAGGGAATAGACAATATAGACTTATCCAAAGTCTTATTATGAGTGTTCTTATAGTGGTGCTCGTGATAACATAAATCACAGATAATAGTACAGGAGTAGAAAAAGTTATAAATAGCTTCATTAACATTTTATAGAGTTAACACTTCTAAGCCTCAGTAAAATACGGCTAGCCTAGCATAAAATTTAATGTCGCCCCCGACCGTAAGTAGCGATTTACCGGCCGCTACAAGAACGGAAATTTCCACTTCCTGGCCAGGGGAAGACATAAAATTATGTACACACCTCGGGCGGTGATAAAGAAAGCCTCGGGTCGCATGTTTACCGCCCTCGCCTTTGGCTCGTGCGACACGTTCCTGCGATCTGAGACATTGTTTATTTCAACACCCCCGGAATTACGAAGCCAAGTTAAATAAAGTATTTTTATTCTTACCTGTCCTATTTGGTAAACAAAATTCTAACCTCAAAACGTCTAATTTTTTGTTATTTTTTTAACTATTTCATCGCAAATAAAGGTAAAGAGATAAAATATCAGCGAAATTATGTACAAAATATTGCCTCACGTTTATTTGATAACATAATACACCTTATTCTTTACAAAAATTTGCACATTGAGGTTAGAATTTTGTTTACCAAATAGGACAGGCAAGAATGAAAATACCATACATAAGCATTTAATTGATTTCCATTATTTCGAATTAGAAACCACAACATTATATTGCGGCTCGTGAACTGTAATCTCTTTACAATTTGTATTAGAGCAACAATTGATGACGCGCAAATAAAGTGACATTAAAACAATTTTATTTTGCGGCTGCCAAACTATTGCACTGTACTATTTGCGAAGGTCTTTCATTCTTACCTGTCCTATTTAGTAAACAAAATTCTAACCTCAATATACAAATTTTTGCAAAGAATAAGGTGTATTATTTATGTTATCTTATCAAATAAACCTGAGGCAATATTTTGTACATAATTTTGCTGATATTTTATCACCAGTTCCTTTATTTACAATGAACTAGTTAAAAAATAACAAAAATGAGCCGTTTTGAGGTTAGAATTTGAGGAATTTTGTTTACCAAATAGGACAGGTAAGAATCAAAAGACCATATGTAAGATATAGTTGACCAGACCAGACGTAATATGTTTCTCATTCTAAATTAAATGAAGTATAGGGATCTTCAAAAAACGATCCTATTCTTTTCTAAAGGTCTTCAACACGCTCTTAACACACTGCGTTACGAGTGGCTATAGGCAGCGGTTACTTTCCATCAGTACTCGCTTGCTGGTTTTCCTCTTATCTTCATCACTGCATAGTATAAAACAAAGTCGCTTTCTCTGTCCCTATATCCCTATGTATGATTAAATCTTTAAAACTACGCGTCGGATTTTTATATGTATAATACATGCATAGTATACCGTGTAAAGCCGGGGCGGGTCGCTAGTTAAAAAAAAACATTGTAGCCTTATTAAAGCTCTCGGAAATATGGCCATTGTCACAAGCTCTCTTTACTTAGTTCATCATCAAAACAAGTTTGGGTTTCAGTTGAATGAAAGCTCAACAAATCATCAGCTTTCTCAAACCTGAACTCGCCCGTCTGGGTTTCAGCTGACGCCAGGCTAATGCTCAGGGGGCTCGAGGTCACACTATCAAAAAGCTTAAAACTCTTCGGCGTATCACACAAGCACCCACATGTTTGTGTCTCTTTTATACTCAAGTCTGGAGACTGCGTTTCAGATGTTATGGTCTCTTTATTGGACTTACTTAAACCAAATTCAATTGGGAACGTTTGCGTTTGTATATCAGAAAGCGATACCGTCTCTGAAAAGAACATATCGTCTTCGCTAGTCTGAGATTTGAGAGACAACAAATCTTCAAACACAGTCTGCGTTGAAATCTCATCCGTCTTAGCCTCTTCCGTTTTCCAAGACGGCAGAGCCACATCATTTTTTATATTTTCTTCTGGTCTCGTTTGTGTTGCCAGCGATCGCTTCGGGCTGTCGTAAATATAATCGACTTTATCGTCAACTTTAACTTTTTTACACTCCGTAACGGTCTCCGCTTGACGTTTATTCGATTTTTTCTCCTTCTTATACTGTTCGTGCATCTCCGGATGCCTCCTCAACATGTGAACTAGTAACCGTTCATGATTCTTATACGGGATATAGCATACATCACACAAATATGTTAAGCTACACGTTTTTATGTGTCTTTCGAATTCGCTGGCGCAAAAACTTTGATCGCACCTGTCGCATAGTATTTTGGAGCTGTGCACTTTGTTGTAATGCTGATTGAGGTATTTGCGTTCTGTAAAGTATTTGTTTTTGCCCGAATTGTAATTATAAGAACAGTCTTTATTTAGACAATGGTACTGGCATGTTATTGTTTTTTTTTCTGGGAAACCATGATGTTTGACTAGATGGCTGTGGAGGTATCTTTTTAAATACTTTCCTCTGCATTGCTTGGTAGACGCATAAGGGCAAGGGAAGAGTATTTTGGAGTCTGTGTTGTTTGCAGATATTATAATAGTTAAGTTATCTTCATTCATTACACATGATATTGACGTTTCTTGTTCCTTCGAATCTTCAGGCGGTTTTTTCTGTAAATTGATAAATAATATTGTTAATAAATTAACTTTATTACGGGTTAACATTGAAAGATGAATTAACATTGTAATTTTTTAACAGAACTCTCACGACACTTGGTATTTCTAAAAATCGACTCGCGCATTGAGAGTCCCGTCAAATTCGAGAAGTTAATACAAAATCTAGTGTTAGCAGAGCCCTAAGCTAATCATAGGCAGTGTGAGGTCATCTTATATTGGTTACTTACAAAACAGACATAAAAGAGAGAGATCCTATAAGGTTCCCATTTATTTTGTGGTCCGTACCACAAGGAAGGAATAGATGGCTCCATAGCCATATAAACTACATTAGAAAAAACACCGGGCAGCACTCCGGCAGTGCCGGCAGAAGTGAAAACTACACACACGCACACTCGCGCAAAAAGAAAAAAAACACAAGATTTTAACTGCGGTCACTTGAGAGAACACACTATTATTCCACACCTTATACCACTAGGCCAAACGCATATACTTTAAAGTGACGAAATCAACATACACTTCTAAAACTGAACACGACTCTAGCTTCATTCATATTTCAAAATAAGCGCTTAGAGGATCCTGATATCCTGGTACTTAGACTCTCCCTCCGTCTTACGTCTGACGCGAGTTTAACATTTTTTACCCATCCCAAAAAGTGCTCAACGCCGCTAAAAAGTTCTCACTTTAATAAAACCCACCTTAGCGGTGTCCTGCAGGAACGCGTCGGCCTCCTGGCACCGCCTCTGAAAGCTCCGGCACTGCGCCAACATGTCCTCGCACGCTGTACACAACAGCTCAGTCACGTCATCTCTTTTTGCTACCTGAAAAAAAAAATATTTTTTTTTTTAAATCTTATATTTTAAAGAGGCTTTAGTACACGGGGGTGACTATGTCATCCTCATGGGAGGACTCAAGGGGATCGGAGATCAACATTCATGCAGCATCCCTTCCTCCAGAGTCAGATGCTCTGTTTATGAAGGAATGCTGTAAAAATTTATATATCCTAATAGCTTCATCCGACGAAGGGCAAGCCAGCAATACGTTTACTCCACCATTATGCATGTTTGGTTCTCCAGGTACTTCTCTCTAGCATGCTTATACTGGCCACATTCCACCAGAATATGGATTAAATCATCAGTTTTATTACAAACCTCGCACATTTTTGTTTGAGGCACTCTCATCATGTTCAAAAACGAATTTGATGGAATGTGACCATTCATTTTGACAGTTCTTGTATGAATGTGACAGCTAGCTGAACCTATACGCTCACAATCATGCTAAATGTGGCCTTTAGGTCTTGTTAGACTCTCTCTACTCTGTAAGGGATAAAAACGTGATGTATGTATGTATGTATGAAGTCAATGCGAGTGTAAAAGTTTTTAAAGCTTGTTTGAAAGCTCTAACTTGACAGCTGAAAATGGCTCAATTTTTTTATATGACATGGAAGACAATAATCAAGTGGAATGCAGATACCTGTAATTTTACTGGCTGTCTTACTCCACGCCGGAGCACAGCAGCACAAGCACTGCTGCTTATAAGACGGTAGCGACCCGGAAAGACCTTGCTCAAGGTCTTATCACCTGTATGATGATGATCTTTAAATTGTTTCGGCATTATTGTCCATAAAAAGCCAAACAAACCTCTGCTATCCGGTAGAAGTCTTCAGCAAGACCCCATTCTTGCATATTCTTCATTTCACCCGACTCCGCCAAGCAGCCTCGGCAGAGTAACGCAAACTCACTTAAAGGTATCTCTAGTTCTACGTATGGCGTCGACATTTTGGTTCAATTTAAGTCCGTAGAATCTACACAAGAAAATAGAAGTCTTCTTCTTCTTTTTGTATTAGAAGTCACGCACGCAGCTAGCGCAGGCCTAGGCCTCATAATTTTTTTGTTTGTGGCAGCTGACAGTGACAGTGACAGCACTGACAGCTAATTGTGACATTATTTTTTTATAATGTACCGCCTTTGGGAAAAGCAAAAGGATCAAGCTTACATCAACATAAATTTAGAAGAGCCAAAGCCAAAAAGGCTAGTTACTTGCATATAACTTACACTTATCAGTTCTTTTTTTTTGAGGTTTGATTTGCTGTTCAATCTTATTTGTATAGATGTTGAAACGTAATTTTAAACTTTAAGCGTTATCTGCGTAAAAGGAAACTTTTCATTTTCAATGTTGCGTTCAGAAATGGTTCATAAATTCTAAATTACTAAACAATACCGTATATTGGTCTATTGTCAGAAAAATGTGTATTTTACTTCTTGCCTTAATTGCTCCGAGCTTCTTGCGATACATTTCAGCTTAATATGTTAATTTCATAAATAAAAAAATTACTTAAACTCGGCAATACATCAAAACTCTTTTTGCACATCGGTACCATCTGTCATAATTTGTTTTTTATCCATGACAACCATTTTGGCTTATCTAAATTTACAAGAGTATGATCGACGCCTAGAAAGGTAATTATAATTAGTTTAATTCCCTCTAATTATTATAAAACAAACCCACATCTTCAAAATTAGCCGGCATATTAATTGCCACGAAGTTAGATCAATATTATTATTTGCTCAGAAACGGTTTCGTCGGTGGCGAACTTAACTGCGGTCGCCATTTGCGCCACGAACGCTGGTAGATCGTCTTGTGTGTAAAATTGTGAATTGGAGGTTATAGTGCTAATTTACTAGTTACTAGTGCATAAAAATTATCAAAAACATCTTGAAGCGTGACAACTGTGTTCAATGTCACTAAAGCACGGAAAGTGCTATGAATGAGTGAGTATTATGTTTTTTGCAATGTTACGTAGCATGTAGGAACGAAACACGTGCTAAATAATAGTTTCAATTTTTCTCCAGTTAAATTGCTTTTACGTGGTACCAGCGCGCTATTTCGCGTCGACTTTGTGCCTCAATTTACGTTGAATTGGTTCCGACGTGTCGTTCGTATGGAAACTCGGTCAATTGATTATTATTTTAGTTTCTAGGTGATCTATTTTGGGCTTGGCCGTTCTGCGGAGTTCCTAGTTCGAATTTCAAAAATGATTGTTTTTAACATGCATTTGGGCCTGTGGGGAGGGCCAGAGGACCCAGCATAAGAGGCACATCGGTCGCGTAGTTTAGAAAGTGGAATATTTAAATAATTAAGCGGCCCACCTTTCATTTGTTGACATTCAGTTTCATAACATTATCAGCAGTTTACGTCGACAACAATTACGTTTTGGTTTCGTCTGAAGGCATAGAGAATGTGTAGTGTAGTGCAATAACTTTTTTTTTGCGGCGATTAAACAGGTTGCATACGCCGTACGTAGAATTTAATTATAATCGATTAATAATGTAGATTTAATTAATGGAGAAACTACTATTTGAACTGTAAATAACTAACTTTATACTTTGATAAGGACATGATAAAAGTCTTAAGTCTAGAACTGCCGATTAAGTTTTTAAGTTAACATGAACTTTGCTGTTGACCTTGAAATTAATCTTGAGTTATAAAAAACGGCCAGTGTGTCAGGTTAAGTGCCCATGTTAGATTATCGTTTTTAATTCTCAATGTTTAACTTTTTAAATGATTCATGCAGTGAATTCCAGCTTTTTTTATATTGGACAAGTAATAAAGTTTCCAAAGAACAATGTTTTTTTTTATAACTGCCCTAGTATTTACCTAACAGTTTAGTTGTATTGTATTTTCTGTAATATGTTTTGGAGGGGTTATCTTATCATGGCTTGGTTTCATAATAGGAATATTTTTATGATGACCAACTATTTCCAATTAACCAAATACTATTAGCTATCTTACTTCTGACATTGTTTTGCTAGCTTTTGTCCTTCACTCTTGATTATAGTAAAAAGTTTGCGATAAAAAAGAAAAATCTTTAATCTCTTTTTACCTATTTGTTTTTATTTGTTAAAATCTTAAATACTTATTTTTTTAATATGTTTTTGAAAAACTTGGCTTTTTTATTGCACTTTTACCATTACTTAGAGCTATACCTATAAAACAGTACCGTGACTGACTGACAGACAACGCACAGCCTAAACCACTGGACCTAGAAACTTGAAATTTGGCAACTGTAAATCTTGAATATCCCAAAAAAGCACTAAGAAGGGATTTTTTGAAATTCCCACGGGATAGGGAATAAATGAGGCCTATATATTTCTCAGTAACTGTAATAACTAGACTTCAAATTCGGCACACGTGTAGATGATTGTAACACTAAAACATGTTCTCCAGGAAAATGCGAAATTCCCGCGGGACCGAAATAAGGCAAACTTCAGGGCTGTTTTTAAAAATTACATATTTAGTCTGTATTACTAGAGTTATTGTCTACACGTACGAAGTCGCGGGCAAAAGCTAGTACCACAGTATATATATAAGCTAAAGCAGTAGGGAAGCTAGGCCTACTTTTTGAAATAAGTACCTATGCTGCAATAAAGCGTTAGGGTTGTCAATTTAATTTTTGTTAAATTGAAAAGTTTTTTGTCTAGTTAGCGCTATAATCTCAGCTGGTAAGGCCTGTTTTAGAGTAACTAGCTACACTTAATTATAAGTATTAGGGTTGGCACCCATAATTTGTGTAAAAGAGAAATAAACGTTTATTGGGATTCTATATTAATTAAATAATCAAATGAATTAACTATTTTTAAATAAAACGGTATTTAAAAAAAACTTCAAGTTTTAAGATTTTTTATTTGTCGGTAGGTAAGTATTACATATTACTAAAAAAATACTTTCGCCTGCTACGACACGTTCCGAAAGCTCTGTTATTAAATTTTTGTATAAAAAATTCTCATCCGAATGAATACATACATACATACATACATACATACATACATATCGTCACGCCTCTTTCCCACAGGGGTAGGCAGAGACTACTTTGTTCCACTTGCTACGATCCTGACATACCTCTTTCGCTTCATCCACATTCATCAATTCGAATGAATAGCTTTCTTAAAATAAACTATTGGGAAGCTCCGGTTTTGAAGAAGCAGAGTTCAAGCAGCCATACACTGCGCAATACGCTCTTGGCATATTTAAAACGAAAAAATGGCCGCTCATCTCAATGCGCCAATCCCGACTGACAGCACCACGAGATCCGCTTAGGGGCCGTGTAGAAGCGCGCGTCTATGTGTGCGTTCGTTTCGACCGTTTTGTTTGTAGATTTCCTACTGCTTTAGCTTATATATATATACTGTGCTAATACCTATTATTATATTGACAGTTCTCTTAAAATTGTTCTAGAATATTTGAGCAGGTATTTTGATTAGTTGGACTAAACATCCCTACAATTCATTAACACTTTGTATACAAAATGTAGTTCCTTTGACACTCACTTTGAACATTGATCAATATATGGAATAACTAGCTGTTGCCCACAACTTCGTCTGTAAAGAATTCATACTACCTACGCAATTTTCCGGGTCAAAAAGTAGCCTAGGTGTTATTCCGGACTGTAATCTATTTATACTCCAAATTTTATCCAGATATCCATTAAGCTGTTCTGGCGTGAAAGAGTAACAAACATCCATACATTCTAACAACATTTAGCATTTATAATATTAGTTGTTGATTTAGACGAGGACTATTTTCAGCCGCCTAAATTTCAACGCCTAAAAAAGGCACCGTATAAACACTAGGCGCCATGTTTTCGCGGTATACGGTGCCTTTTTAATTCGTCGAAATTTAGGCGGCTGAAAATAGTCTTCGTCTAAACACAGAATATATAATAGTACTAACGTACAGAATGGCTACGCTCCGCCCCGCACCTATTCGAGTTACCCCACCCCCCAAGCGCAGTCTGCCGGAAAGCTGCTGGCAACTAGTAGGGCTCGCGACGCGATGTATGTATGTCGGCCGCACGTCACAAGTTCGGGAACCTATCCTACCTACTTCATTTTATAAAACATTAGAAAATTAATGCTTTCTGAAATTATCGCGATTAATACATGAAATAACTACAGAATCATTCGCTTAAGTTGGTTGTCGTACATCTATTGTAATTGAAAATAATAATGCTTAAATACACAGACAGACACATTTTAAGTAAGTTTAAATAAATAGATAACGATTAAGTACATTTATTTGCACACATGTAAGCCATATCTTTAGTATATTTATGTAATTGGTAGTACTTAAAGTACTAGGTTTTTGCGATAGACAGCCCTGTGTATCTTACGCACACATTGACGCGTGTACAGACGACGTCGTGCCTGTGTTCATTTCAGAACGCGGATTTTGTATGTCGTGGCCGCCGTGTGGTCTAAATCAGCCTTTAGATTTGTCAACTATAACTATAACTCAAAAATGCTGAAAAACATTGACAGGGGTATGAAATCAAACTAACCCTATAACCCGAAATGTTCCAGGACAATTTTAAAAAAACCACATGAATCATTTTCAAACACATTTTCAAAACCCAATGTACATAGTTAAGTGCTTTTATTAAAACAAAAGTTAATTGATTCTTTTCTGTTACGACATTTTCACCCCTATTGCAATGGAATAACGTTTTAAATGGTCGTAAGACAACCTAATTAATTAATTGTTGTAATTAAGCCTTAATGTACATTTTTTTTAATGACTCATATACAGGTGTAGTGCTAAATGATGTTCCATGACATTTCGTTGAATTTTGTCCGGTTTTCAACTTTAGAAACATGTTATTAAAGTCGTGTATACAATACAGCTGTCAGATTAAATTGTTTTATTAATAAAAACCTTATTCAAATATCGTTAAAGTTGAAAATTGCATGGGATTTAACGAAATCTCATGGAAAATCATTCCGCACTACATCTGTACTGGTGTGCTTGTGTCAAATTTATCTCTACCTAGAATTTAGAAGTATAGCTACATTGTTTCACAATAGTTATTATCAGTTCTGATAATTAAAATTATGACTAATTCTGTTTACCAACATTAATGACCAGTGCTAATTGACCTATCCTGTTCTTAATATTTTGCTGATAGCTATTTCAATAATAGGTGATTATGTTTAATATTGTCATTTGTTAAAATGATTAATTTAGATAATGATAATTGGCATTAATTTGTAATTTAAGTTTTTAGTTTTATATGGAAACAAAGTTTACTTTATTAGGAAAATGAATAGACTAGGTCAGTTTGACTGTTGCTTTAAACGAGGACAGTTGTTTGTTTCGGTTCTGTGTATTTTTCAAATGAAATAGTTGAATATTTGTACATTGCTTGAATGGAAATTTTAACTGTTTGGGTTGTGTGTTTGAAGTGAACCTCGTACCAGAAGATGAAGTATTGGTAAGCTTGTCAAGTGTTGGAGATATTGCCAAAAATTTGCAGATTTTATTATTAAGATACATTCCATTTTTGTACATGTGGTAGTAAAAATTTGACAATTCACAACAGATGGTTCATATGTACCGGACCAGGAAAGCTTAGTCCAAAAAAGAGTACTATTTTCTCCAAAGGCTTATGATACCCCCATTATCTATGTTATGGGGTTTCCTAGGGCAGTAGCAGCCGGCAGCCGGGGAAATTACGGGCACAAGAGGCATTTCATCTTAGCCCTCTAGGTGATATCTGAATCCCTCCGGGGTTGCGGGTGTCTATGGGCAGTGGTGATCGCTTACCATCAGGTGACCCACTTGCTCATTTGCCTTCCTATTCGCATAAAAAAAAAAAGTAGAGATGGGAGCAGGTGACCATGCTTGGTTTCCCTGTAAAATATTTTTTTAAAGAGACTTTCGATAATGAAATCGTGGAGCACTTTTTGTGCGTAGTCGGGAAATAGTTTCTAATGTTACAATTTTTTTTATTCCAGTTGCAGAGAAAACCAGCAATGAAGATAGACAGCCAGACACACACAAATATAATTGAAAACCTTATGATAGCAGTGCCTCTAAACTTAGAAATACATAATCTATAAATTTGAAAACAAACTTTGTTCTAAGAAACGTGGCAGTATTGTTAAGCTGTGTATACACTAGGAGTTTTTAGTTTATGGATAGTTGTGTGAAAGAAAATTAAGTGTTCAGTATGAAAATTCCGGAGACGGCACCTAATGTTGGCGCTTACTATGGGAATGAGGAAAATGGACAGTGGCAGGTGAGATTTACAATGTCTTTTTAAAACTGTGGCTATGCATATGTATGTATGAAACAACGTAGGCTAGCAACCCATCACTATTTTGAATCCCCTTTTCGCCTATACGTCCACAATCGTGCTAAGTGTGGCCTTTAGGTCTTGTTACTTAGACTCTGTCTACCCCATAAGCTCTTTCTACCCGAGCTTCAAATATCATTAAATTGCTGTCTAAACCAATTTAACATTAATTCGTAGTTACAGTTATTTAAAGAAAAAGTTAGTCATAACAGCAAAAACTTGATTGCTGACCCCCCCCCCCATAAACGATCACATGATTTCTGGGCGAGCTCTGTACCGTTAAAATCGCTACCATTTAGTCAATGGACTTGCATACATATGCAAAGCTTGAAATAAAGACGGACAGACATCTAGTACACTACACAAGTCTTTGGAGAACCAGTAGGCTTATTGTCTGACTCGCTCGCAATCGCCATCGTGTTCATTTTGACAGTTAATGTATGGGCTGACAATTGGCATCGGAATCAGCTAGCTGTCACATTCATACAAGAACTGTCAAAATGAACACGATGGCGATTGCGAGCGAGTTAGACAATAAGCGTACAGGAAGTTGCGCGCGCTAGCGGAACTTCTGAAATTCTTATCTCTCTCTCACGATTGCATCGTTGTCTCTTTCCAGCCGAACGGCGTGATAATAGACAGTGGCGTGGCTGGTGGCGTGGTAGGCAGCGGCGACGGCCTGCACCCACAGCCCGTGTACCCAGTCCACATCCCTAGGGGACACATACCTGGTGAGTGTACCTATGATGATGATAAAAAAATAAAAATATTTCGGGACAATTGACACCAATTGACCTAGTCCCAAACTAAGCAAAGCTTGTAATATGGGCACTAGACAACGGATAAACATACTTGTATAGATAAATACATACTTAAATACATATTAAACATCCAAGACTCGAGAACAAATATTCTTATTTTCATACAAATATCTGCCCTGAACGGGGATTGAACCCGGGACCTCAAGCTTCATAGCCAGGTTCTCCAACCACAAGGCCATTCGGTCGTCTAAAATGATGATGTCCATTAATCGGAAGCAGTCAGATGCGCAGGAGATTATAAAGGTGCACAAGCGTACCATCAGCCAAATATGTGGTCAACCCCACCCACTAAGGTCAAAATTCACTTGCACGTCAAAATATATAACGTCGATAAGACAGGCTGTCAACTTGAAAGTTCGACTTTAGCGACATTTTCATTTGATAGGAAGTTGGATGAAAAGTGGTAGACCACTTATTTGGGCGACCGTACCTATACCTACACTGGGAACAAGAAATTTTAAGAGTTTAGTTTCGTCCGATATTGTATTGTACTCTTTATTGAAGTAATTATTTAGCGGCGTTGAACATTTTGGGATCGGTAAAAAATGTTAAACTCGCGTCAGGCGTAAGACGGAGGGAGAGTTTAAGTACCAGCATATCAGATATTCGAGCTTATTTTGAAATACGAATAATCGCGTTCGATTTTTGAAGTGTTTTTTTGTTGAGTCGTGGAGCAAAAGTACTAGGGCATCAGCACATTATTAGAGGTCTGTCAATATAGATAATACTAGCTGTTGCTAGCGACTTCGTCTGCAAAGAATTCGTTTATCGATATCCCGCGGGAACTACGCAATTTTCCGGGATAAAAAGTAGCCTATGTACTATTACAGACTTTTCTCTATCTATCGGATCCGTTGGGCCGTGCTGGCGTGATCGAGTAACAAACAAACATCCATCCATCCATACTTTCGCATTCATAATATTAGTTAGATGTAAGTTTTTTTTGTAAGCGGCCAGTACGGTACGCGTCTTGAGCGTCATGTAGGTTACAACATTAAAATCTAATCTAAGCTGCTGTTTTCACTTCTGCCGGCACTCCCGGAGTGCTAGCCGTCGCATTTTTTGTCATCTTTCTTTATAGATTGTGTTGTGACTGTGTTGTATTGTGCTTGCAGGATACGTGATGGCTGGGGCTTACTACGCAGGCGCGGGGTACCCCGCGGCGCCCCCTGACGACTTTGCTGACTACATGTGGATGGAGAACGAGGAAGAATTTGATAAACAGGTTAGTATATCATGCTATAATTAAAAGTGTACTTATATTTAAAAGGGTGCATTCCTACTGAGCTGGCAACGTCGTATTTTTGGTGATTTTTTTACGATCATTTCACGGATTTCATTTGCGGGTGGTAGGGCCTTGTGCAAGGTCCGTCCGGATCGCTACCACCATCTTACTCGCTAATCCTGCCGCTAAGCAGCAGTGCTTGCACTGCTGTGTTCCGGTGTGGAGAGTAAGACAGCCGGGGAAATTACGGGCACAAGAGGCATTTCATCTAAGTCCTCTAGGTTGGCAACGCATCTTCAATCCCTCCGGGGTGTGTATCAATGTGTCCAAAGCAATGATTAATCGTGATGGACTTTTATTTTCGTATTAAAGGGATAAAATAATATATCTCGTTTAATAAGAAAATAAAAGTCCATCACGATTAATTATTGCATTAGACACATTAATATACTAAAAACGAAGTGCACTACAGACGCACATTTGAAACTTTCATTCAGTTTCTGTGAAATAATCGTAAAAAATCACAAAAAATGCGATGTTGCCAGCTCAGTAGGAATAAACGCTCTTAACTATTGTATGTGCTATCATTAACGCATTCGCTGTCAGCTGTTAACCCCTACACTTCAGCCCGGCTAACACGAGAGAGCGCGCAAACACTACCCGTCTCTTTCTAGTACGAATAGTAAGAAAAAGACGGGCAATCTATCTTGCGCGCGACGCGACTCTTGCGCGCTGTCGTGCTAGACGTGCTGTTGCGTCAGACGCACGTGTGCGTTCGAATGCATACAAAATTATGCTGGGCGAAAGTCTTAACGCATATAATGTGTCGTTGGCGGTGAATGTGTTATTATTATGATGATAATAGTGGTTAGGTTATAATTAGAAGACTTTTGATAGCACATTATGTGAAAATATCAATGGAAAGTAGTGAAAAATTGTGCTTTATTTGTATATGAGTAGATTAGAAGAAAATAACATCTCTAGTTAAATTAGTCAATTAGTTGATAGTTTACTTTGAGTTGTAGTTTTGTAAAAATGCAAATAGTGATATGCTTCAATAAATTGGGCCTCAGATAATGCATTTCGAGTTTTATATTAATTGCATGTCTCAAATCGATTGGAAATGATTTTATTAATTAGTAGTAGTCATTATTTAACGATTTCTTTTAGGCCTTAAATAATAATGGAATTCAACTTCATGTATATAACCAATCATCCAATTATGGATGATAAGATTTTTTAATGAATTTATATGGTTATTTTTCGTTTGAAAAGGAGTTTGTGTTTTATGTTACGATAAAGAGGTATACTATAAATTTGATTTAAACTTGATGTCAGTTAACACATTCACTGCCAGCAACGCATAGGTACAAATTTTTGTGCCAATGCCGCAATTTATCAGTCACTCGGAACGCTCATGTGCGTTTACGGCACTAGAATACATATAGGTTTCACGTATGACAGCTGGTAGTGAATGGGTTAGCGACTCGTGTTCGAAATTATTGTTTTTTTGCTTTTAATTTTTTTTTAACCGCCCTGTTCTTCGCTCAGATGGTCCAGCCAGCACCGGTGTGTGTTGCTGGCGAGGGTGACACTCGTGTTGGGTTGCAGGTGATGCAACAGTTGGAGGAAGAGGCACTCATGGAGCAGTGCATCGAGGCGATGCTGCAGGACGAGCAGCGCGACCGGCAGCGGCCGATCAACGGGCACGCGCATTACCCCACGTGAGTACACGAGATAGTGATGCGGGTGAGACTAGTGAGGCGGGTGAGACTAGTGATGCGGGTGAGACTAGTGAAGCAAGTGATGCGGGTGATGCTATAGACTGACCGCTTAATGATTCGTTTTTTAATTTGTACATATTATTAATTTCAAACAAAAGTCGTGGTAGCCTAGTGGTTTGACCTGTGGCCTCAAGAGGAGGGTTGTGGGTTCTAATCCCGGGCTCGCACCTCTGAGTTTTTCGAAATTTATGTGCGAAATTACATTTGAAATTTACCATGAGCTTTTCGGTGATGGAAAACGTGAGGAAACCGGACCGATCCCAATAAGGCTTAGTTACCTCTGGGTTGGAAGGTCAGATGGCAGTCGCTTCTGTAAAACTAGTGCCTACGCCAAATCTTGTGATTAGGTTGTCAAAGCGGACCCCAGGCTCACTGAGCCCTGGCAAATGCCGGGAAAAACCCTAGGAAGATGATGATATTATTTATTTAATTGTAAAATCATTTTAATTTTATAATGATGTTACACAGTCCATAGTTTGTAACATAAGTTGTTTTTGCAGCACGAGCAACGGCAATCCGTCTCTTTCCCTCGCGGAGGCGGTGTCCCGCTCCACCCTGAACCCCTACGCCGCCGAGTTCGTGCCCACGAGAGCCAGACAGCCTACAGGTAAACTCCTTTAATAATAATAATAAAAGATATTTATTAATATATTTATTTATTTATCTATTAATGTATGCATGCAGATACAGTAAGGCCATACAGATTGAAAGAAGGAAAGAAAAAGTTTATGACAAACAAGTAGTTAAGAAACAAAAAACACGAAAAAGCTACAGATAAATCCAATCTAACTAATATTATAAATGCGAAAGTATGGATGGATGGATGGATGGATGTTTGTTTGTTTGTTACTCAATCACGCCAGAACGGCCCAACGAATCTGGATGAAATTCTAAAGAAACTTTCTAGATCTCCTCCACGTGAAACGTCATCGCTGGACTTACGTGCCGGCACGTGTAAGTATTTAAGTATGTATTTATCTACATTATATAACGTGTCAAGAGCCAGGTCAAGAGTACCCGAAACCGACGAGCATGTATGAAGAGATTGATGAATGTGGATGAAGCGAAAGAGGTATGTCAGGATCGTAGCAAGTGGAACAAAGTAGTCTCTGCCTACCCCTGTGGGAAAGAGGCGTGACGGTGTGTATGTATGTATGTATACAACGCGTTACAAAATACCCCGTAAAATATCAAAGCCAAAAATATAGTCAACCCTAGTAAACTGTCATCTCAGGAAACCATACTGCGGTTCTTAAATATTGTAAATAGACCTGTCATAAGGTCACATTTAACCTTCCCCTTTAACCCTGTATAAGTACGTTTATCCGTTGCCCAGTACCCATAGCACAAGCTTTGCTTAGTTCGGTACTGGGTCGATTGGTGTAATTTGTCTGATATTTATTTATTCATTTTATTACAGAAGACAAAAAAATAACAGAAGTAAAAACGACAGAAGTAAAAAGCACAGAAGAACCACAGAAAGAGCCCAGCGAGGCGACGACAGAAGAAACTACACAAGTCACACAGGAAGTTAAAACAGAAGGTAGGTCTTTTATTGACGACCGGATATCCTAGTGGTTAGTGACCCTGACTATGAAGCTAGAGGTCCCGGGTTCGAATCCCACGAATGTTTGTTCCTGAGCATTGACTTACGATAAACAACTAGACTCCCAATCACGCTCAAAAACTGTCGGAAGCAAAAGTCTGCACGACGCGTCTATTGTGCAGAGTTTTGGTTCAGTCGTGTTTCGACCGCGCTTCGATAACAATGTACATGTCTCTTTCGCACCGTAATCTCAAACGCTTGAGAACAAGAGACAGACAGGTTTCCAGCGCGTGGCGTCGTGTCATTACTTCTCACGATCGTATGCAACTGACATTGAACATTACTGCCACGAAATAAGATGTTTATTTGAACGAATATGTTAATGTTATCTGTGTAAGTTGATGTGTTGACACAAACAATACATAGACAACGCCGCTCGGACGTTTCTTGAGGCACTTTTGTTTCCGATTGGGAATCTATAGTTTATCGTAAGTAAATGTTCCTGAGCCATAGCTGTTTCTATATAAGTATGTATTTATATATATCGCTGTCTAGTACCCATAACACGCCTTACTAGCGCTTACTTTGGGACTACGTCAGTTTGTGTGAATTGTTCCCTAATATATATATTTCCACGCTGGTCTCTGAGCAATGAAAAAACATAGAATGTACCAGTTGCTTCTCTTACCGCGCAGGCAAAAGCCCATCGAGGGAATGGGCGAAAATCTTAGGAATTACTCAAGTATGCAAAATTTCAGCTCAATCGGTTGAAGATTCCACCTAGACAAACATACATACATACTTACATACATTGCAACTATTGCAAGGTCGCGGGTTCGAATCCCGGGCTCGCACCTCTGAGTTTTTCCGAATTTATGTGCGGAATTACATTTGAAATTTACTATGAGCTTTTCGGTGAAGGGAAACATCGTGAGGAAACCGGACCGATCCCAATAAGGCTTAGTTACCTCTGGGTTGGAAGGTCAGATGGCAGTCGCTCCTGTAAAACTAGTGCCTACGCCAAATCTTGGGATTAGGTTGTCAAAGCGGACCACGGGCTCACCGAGCCGTGGCAAATGCCGGGAACAACGCTAGGGAGATGATATCACTGTTTCTTTATGTTTGTACAATAAAGCATTAACTTTTTTTTTTAGAACCTTTACCACCTCTGGATCCGCCGGAAGTGAGTGCAGCGGACGTCCAACCTATAGACAAGAAAAAAGATAACAAAAAGGACGCCAAATCGAAACAGGAACCCAAGAAGGCTGTCAAAGTGGAAGCTAAGAAGTCGAAGCCGGTCGCTGTCAAGTCTGAGACAAAGGTGCAGCCCAAGAAGCGGGAGGTGCGGGAGGTGAGGGCGGTCAAGAGCGAGACGAAAGCGGACGAGAGGGAGAGGGAGGAGGAAGCGCCTGTTGTCGTCGCTGAAGTGCCTAAGGTGAATAAGATATGATAACTTGGGAATTTCTTGCATGCTAGTATAGGAGCAAAGATAAATTTGGGTGGTACGGTTTAGCCGCATAACGTCCCACTCGAATAATGTGCTTTTGTCCCTTTCCTAAATGCCCCTTACGCAAAACGACCCTTCTGCAAAAAGTCCCGTTCGCAAAACGTCCCTTTCGTGAAATGACCCGTTCGCTAAACGTCCCTTTCGCAAAATGATAATGATAACTTAATGTTAATGATTTCCACCTTTATACTGTAATGTGACTTGCAATAAACGATTCTATTCTAAAAATGACCCGTTCGCAAAACGTCCCTCTCGCAAAATGACCGACCCGTTCGCAAAACGTCCCTCTCGCAAAATGACCGACCCGTTCGCAAAACGTCCCTCTCGCAAAATGACCGACCCGTTCGCAAAATGACCCGTTCGCAAAACGACCCTTTCGCAAAATGGCCATCTCTTATCCCATGAGAAGACTCCTAGTCTCTACTGGAACAAGCTTTTTCCAGACGGGACATTTGCGAATGGGTCATTTCGCAGACTGGACGTTTTGAGAAAGGGACGTTTAGCGAATGGGGTATTTTACATAAGGGACCATTTGCAGAGAAGACGTTTTGCGTATGGGACGTAATTTTGGTGGAGGGACGTTTTGCGCCCAAACCGATAGTACCAGTAAGCTTACTTCCTATTCATAAACGCTTTATAGGCCTCTATTAACTTAGCAATCGTTTGTCTTTATCTGTCACTTTGACATTTGCCTTTCACAGATAAGGACAAACGATTGTTACGTTAGTATGCAGAAGTCTATAGAGAGTTTATAAATAAGGGGCTTATGGATCTGTCTACCACATAAGGGTTGAAGACATGTATCTTAGTGTTTGTGAATTGTATTTTCTTTTATGTTGTTTTTGCACAATAAAGAGTACATACATACTACGCAACGTATTTTGATGAGGTTTTTTATAATAGATAGTGATTCAAGTGGAAGCTTTATATGTATAATTCTACGCAGACGAAGTCGCGGGCAGAAGCTAGTTTATTATAATACATACATACCGTCACGCCTCTTTTCCGCTGGGGTAGGTAGAGACTACTTTGTTCCGCTTGCTACGATCCTGACATACCTCTTTCGCTTCATCCACATTCATCAATCTCTTCATACATGCTTGTTGGTTTCGGGTACTCTTGACCTGACCTTTTTCCAAAACGTCCCCAATTTGATCACGGAACGCCTTCCCCTTCCGACGCACCCATTCACACTCCCCGTATAGATCTGTTTAGTTAATCTTCTTTCATCCATCCTCTCTACGTGACCAAACCGACTGAGCATACTCTTTTCTATCCTAGTCACTGTATCTTTTTTATTATAATTGTTTTAATGTCCGTAGGTGCAACCGGCGCCCCCGGTGCCGGTCGCGGAGCCCGCGGGCCCCAAGCCCATCAACTACGCGGCGGCCGCGCGCGCCAACAAGCCGCGGAAGGCCCCCGCCGCCCCCGTCGCCGCGTCCGCAACCCCCGCCACCCCCGCCATAGAGAAGACTCCGCCCCCCGCGCCCAAAGACAAGCTCAAAGAGAAGAAGCCCACGGTGTTAAGGAAAAACTCGGCTAAGTGAGCCGCATAAGGCTGGCATCTGTCTAGTTTAGACGAAAACACAGTATTTCAAAAAAAAATTTTTTCGACAGTGTCGTAAATCGAAACTGCCACTGATTTACTAAACGACGGTGAAAAGCTTGAGTCGATGACCTGTTGTATGTGTGGTTAATGTGTGCGAAACGAATTGACGTTCCAAATTAAAAAAATTACTTAAACCCTTCCTTTGACATAATTAAAAAAAAAAAACAAATAATTAATTAATTAATGAGGTTCAAGCCTCATCGTCATTTTTAGACTCCCAAAAATTCTATATCTATTTATATATATATAAAAGAAAGTCGTGTTAGTTACACTATTTATAACTCGAGAACGGCTGAACCAATTTGGCTGAAAATTGATGGGGAAGTAGCTGAGAGCCAGGAATAGGTAATAGGATACTTTTTTTTTTTTTTTTTTATTATTATTGTCCTTCTAACGATGTGACCCGTAGTAGAGACCCGAAATTTGGGACGGAAGCAGTTTGTACACAGGGCTGGATTAAGGAGAAAAAAACTCACAGGGTAGAATATAAGAGATCGGTACATTTCCTTTAAAGTACTAGAACTCTTCGTCGAGAAATCGATAAATATAGCTAATGACTTTTTTATATAATTTGGATACATTTATACTTGGAAATTGCTTAGTTAAATTGAAGATTAATTAAGTCTACGCGGACGAAGTCGCGGAGAAAGGCTAGTTAATAATAAATACAAAAGATACACTTAGACTCTTGCACAGTCCAGAGTTAAAAAATTAAATCGCTAACTCGGGGTTAGGTTTGACATTTTGCATACATTTTGACACTACTTAGCCCCGGGTTAGCATCTAACACGGGGTTAAGTCGTTAACCCTGCTCCGTGCAAGTAGCCCTTAGACTGCGTTAAAGTACACATTGCCAAATTAACGGTTAAGTCCCATATCAGTTCTGTACTACTAGTACTACTACATACAACAGGTTATTTACTTAAAATTTTCACCTATAGACTCGTGTCGGCGACATGTCAAGAAAGACAGAGGCATAGTATGCCGTTTTTGTTTCGTAGTAATGAATGAACAGCGCCATGTATAACAGGAACTTGAGAAGATGCCCTAAATCTAAAATATGGTGACTAATAATGACACTGAAAGACTTCACACAATCAAAAGAGTAGATATCACATGATTTAAAGCAATATGTGATGGGATATTTTCTGCTGTGATTTTTACTATACTGGACTGATGCCTTGTTCTGTAAAACTATAGTATATCAGAATTCTGACAGTATATGCTATGCCACTCGATAACTAATGAAGGAATGTATATAGGAAATGTGGTAACCAATATTGAAATTTGTTGCAGTTTTTTTTTTTTTTAGTCTTGAGTTATGGTATGCATCAAAAATGGAAACCAAATTTTTTTTTTGACGTGGTCTTTTTGATGTATAGTAGAATCGATGAATATGGTATTTAAGTGAATAAAACTATCGGTTTTTGGTGAATTTCTTACTGTTAAAATAAGCAGGTTTACAGGTTTGTTTTGTAGAAAAGAAAAATTATGTAAGTCAGAATGTAAGCCTAAAGTTTAAAATATGTACAAAAATTAATAGTTTGTTATGTTTTGACAGAAATGGTTTATCCAGAATAAGAAGCAGAATTTGTAATTTAATTATTTACGCAAAAAAAAATATATATAAGAAAGTTAATTTCAGAATTTATCCTAGTTTTTAGTTTGTTTTAGTGGACACACACACCTTTAGTTTTTTAATTATGTATATTGAAAATAAAAATTTTTGTTTAATGCGACAATAATTGCAATTTACTGATTTTTCAACTTTTTTTATTTTGTGGTCGTACGGACTTCGATATGAAATGGGAGGAGACAGTTGTAATTGAAAAAATAAATCGCATTTGGAAATAACCTTTAATTTAGAAGAGTAATGGTAACTTGATTAATTATCGTTTTAAAAGTAAATTTTGGTTGTTTCGCCACTCAGTTAAGACCAGTAGGCTTATTGTCTAACTCGCTCGCAATCGCCATCGCGTTCATTTTGACAGTTCTTGTATGAATGTGACAGCTGGCTGATTCCGATGCCAATTGTCAGCCCATACGTGAACTGTCAAAATGAACACGATGGCGATTGCGAGCGAGTTAGACAATAAGCCTGCAGTATTCGGTGGCGTAACTGCAACGTCAGGGGCCCGCGGCAAATTCATCAGGGGCCCTTCCTCACTATAAAGAAGTGCATCATTTTCTCTGCTCAAGGGCAAGCCAGTTCGGGGCCCCGTAGAGCTGGGGGCCTCTGGCATTTTTCCAGCCCTGCCACCCTGTAGTTACGCCACTGCCAGTATTTTAAGTGTTGGTTGTCACTGATGTCCTCTGTTTCGTAGTAAGAAAGACGGAATAATAGTTAACTGACACTTCAGTAGCTTTAGTGTGTTGAGACAGGACCTAAATGAAGTAAGGAGTTGAGTAAATTATTGCTCTGGATGCGAGTGGTTATTCGGCCTTTGATAAAAACTGTACAGTAACTAGTTTGGTGTTTGTGGCAGCGGTGTTGTTGTAAGCAGTGCTTGACAGCTGTCAAAGTTACAAGTTGTCCCGCGGGAACTACGCGGTTTTCCGGGATAAAACTATTCTATGCCATTCCCCAAGACTGAATTGTACCAAATTTGATTTTAAATCGGTTTAGTGGTTTAGATCGAGAAGCAGACAGATAGACCGACAGACAGATAGACAGACCGACAGACAGCTAGTTATGCATTTATAATACATGTTAGTAGGGATTGTGACAAATCGGTCACGAAATTAGTCGTAACGAATGTTTTTTTTTTTTCTAAATTTCCAGGCTGAATCGAAAGTACCTACCTAAGCCTTTCTTAGTAGCCTTTGAAAAATATGTTTCGAAATATGTTCAACAGTGAAACATTATATCAGACGATCATTAGACCAAATGGTAAGTTAGGCCAAAAAAAAGTTCGACCATACGTGGGGTAACGTGAGAATACGCGAAAAATTTATTGAAAGCGTATTTTGACAGCTGTCAAAATTGGTTTATTACAGCGCCGTTGCTAGTTTTGTGATATTTCTCATTGTCAGTGCATTGATTCAGTTTGGCACGTGGTGTGCTATAATAATGTCTAAAGCGACATTGAAAAGGCCGCAGTTTGTTTTGGTAAGAGCTGAAAGCGAGGGTTTTGAATGCTGGATGTGTAATGTATAAATTTAAAATGACATAATTTTGTGAGAGAAAATTTTGTGTACACTGGGCGTGATTATTTTATAATAGATTTATGCTGCAAAATCATGAGTGGAGATATAAAATATTTTTGTAAATGTGTCACGTGGAATTTGGGCACAGAATTGTGTTGTAGGGTTTTATGATTGTGTTTGTGGATAAGAAAAGATTTTGTTTTAAATTGATGCAAGTGTGCTAAATTGAATTTATTCACGCCTATGCATTTTTCTTTGAGGGGAAAACGTAAAAAAAAAATTGTATAAAAAGTCCTTATTAATTAATAAAAATAATAGCAAACGATATGTGAATATAATTATTAGTATAAAAATATTTTTAGTGAGCGTCTTTTGTTGGGGCTGATGTGGGGTTTGAGTTTTTGTGTATAAAAAAAATGGTTTAAATTTTAAGAGCTTCAAAATACCGGTTTTGTAACGGTATACCGTTTCGGTAACATAATACCGGTACGCTAAAAGTCGTCGCTAAATTTTTTTAATTAATTTTACTAAAGTAATTGTAGGAAAAAATGGTATTGTTAGAGACCGGTATAGGAAGTTCTTAAGTTATTATTCGCTTTGAAAATGCGGTTAATATCTTGAAATTAAAAAAAAATCGCCACTTGATCCCCAATGAGCGAACGCTGCAATAATATAGCCTAGCAAATAAGGCTGTCCATAAATAGATATAAAAGTGATGAAAAATTCGTGTATATTGAATTTTGAAGTTTGTTTTTAGCACCGCATTGATACGGCTCAATATATTATTTGTGCAAGACTGTACGTTTTAAAATGATACAGTTAGTCTTGTGCATGAGTTTAACCTTTTTACCGGTAACGATAGATATATCACCTTCATACCGGTAACGATGGCATTCGCTACTGTAAAACTAGTGCCTACGCCAAATCTTGGGATTAGGTTGTCAAAGCGGATCCCAGGCTCACTGAGCGGTGACAAATGCCGGGAAAAAACGCTAGGGAGATGATGATACCGGTAACGATAGATATATTCGTCTCTGATGACAGATGAGATGGACTATGATTTGCCATCGGTTATATTCGGCAATAATCCGGGAAGTTCAATCAATTGTCATATTCAATGGTGTGTTTGTGTAATAACGCGCGAGAACTGTGTTTTGTCCTCCCGCAACTGAATCTATTGCTATATTACTATGTATATATAAGGTATTTTGATTCTTACCTGTCTTATTTGGTAAACAAAATTCTAACCTCAAAAATTCTAATTTTTGTTATTTTTTAACTATTTCATCGTAAATAAAGGAACTGGAGATAAAATATCAGCAAAATTATGTACAAAATATTACCTCAGATTTATTTGATAACATAATACACCTTAATCTACAAAAATTTGCACATTGAGGTTAGAATTTTGTTTACCAAATAGGACAGGCAAGAATGAAAATACCTTATATTAGAACTAAATCGGTTCACCGGTTTAAGCGAGAAGAGGTATAAATATACACATTTGTCACAAGCAATAAGATATATTTGACATGATGACTGTGTCGATAATTATGCTCTTGCTACTATTAACTTGAGTGATATTCTGCCGTTAGTGGTCAAAAGGATAAAGACGTTATGACTGAATAATATGCTTTGAAAGGTTTTAACGTCTGCACTTACTTCTTAGTTCAGAATATTTCAGAAGGTTCTGTTAGTCTGTCTGAACACAACACCCTTGTGAATGTTTAGATTTTTAAATTTTGATTTTGATCAGTGATTTTTTAAGTTGGGGGCGCAGAGACCTGATGGGGGGCATACGCTACGATCTAGGACCTTATTAACAATTAGCTAAGGGGGGGGGGGAGTAGTTTTTCTTTTTTGGAAAATGGGTGCGTAGTGAATAAGTTTGGTAATCCCTTGAAATTGTTCAGGAATGTTTTAGCAGGTGAAGGTTATTCAGGATTTTTGAATCTAACGAAAAAAGTCTGGAATAGCATATAGGCTACATTTTATACCGGCAAATTGCGTAGTTCCCGCGGGATAGCGATAAACGAATTCTTTGCAGACGAAGTCGCTGGCAACAGCTAGTTATTGATAAATGTTGGAAAAATTGATTAGATATTCAAAATGGCGCGAGGGCGGGACTGATTGAATTAAAAAATTAAATGAATCTTTGTGAAGGTCACCTTCAACATAAAACTACCGTGAGAATCATAATTACAAAAACGGATAACTCGCGTATAAGAGCAGAGTGATGCTCGACGTGTTTCGGACTAATCCGTAGTCCTTCATGGAGCGCTCGCCCCGGCGGCAGCGGACCGAACACTGCGCGCCAACGCTCTGCTCATTACGTCGAGCATTACTCGGCTTTTATACGTGAGTTATCCGTTTTTGTAATTCTTTGTGAAGGTGTTTGTGATGTCAAAAGGGTGAATTAATTTTGAATATTTTCGCCGTCACGTCAAATACAAAATCATTCGCATAAGTTTGTTGTCGTACATCTATTGTAACTGAAAATAATAATGCTTATACACAGACAGACACATTTTAAGTAAGTTTCAATAAATAGATAACGATTAAGTACATTTATTTGCACACATCTAAGCCATATCTTTAGTATATTTATGTCATTGGTAGTACTTATAGTACTAGGTTTTTGCGATAGACAGCCCTGTGTATCTTACGCACACATTGACGCGTGTACAGACGACGTCGTGCCTGTGTTCATTTCAGAACGCGGATTTTGTACGTCGTGGCCGCCGTGTGCCTGAACCTAATTGAACGATCGCTTTAGCATTGAAGTAATGGACGTATATATAGGTCTTTGGCGTTCAACATGCGATGCTTATGCTTATGAGACGTTGGCGTCGAAAATGTTAAAAAGTTAATCTCTTGGGACATAAAGTCAATTTTGAACCTTAATGTTAACATTCAAAAGGATATCATAAAGGTCACTGGGTAAAAGGTAAACAGGTGTGTTTGTTCAGAGTAATACGGCAAGCTTCTGAGATATTCTGTTTTTTTTTTTAAAGTCGCTTATAGTTGTATCAATGCTATAGAAAATACCAATAGGGTAGAAGTGTTGTTTAAAAGACAGGGTTAGTATGTAATTGTGTGGAAAATAGAGCGGTAAATTATAACATCGAGGAATGTTACCAAGTTTATCGTATAGTTTAAAATTTGGAATGGACTGGCGGCTGAGGTTTTTCCAATTGGCTACGACATGGGTACCTTTAAGAGGCGAGTGTACCGCTTGCATGGCCGGCAACGCGCTAGCAGTCACAATGGTGCTGTGGTTGTCCGTGAGCGGCGGTGATCACTTACCGTCAGGTGCACCGCATGCCCGTTTGTCGGTTTTAATATAAAAAAGTCCGCGTTATATACTTTGCCTTCGCCTTTATTGTTTCATACTACATGACGTTGACTGTATGATACCTATTAAGTTGGCCCAAAGTCAAATTGAAAGAATCTTTCAAATCGGTCCTATTCAATCCTATCGGTCCTTTCGGAGCCTATTTAATGCAAATATACAAACAAATCTTTCCACTCTATATTAGTATTGGAATAGTGTAATAGACTTGGTGATATTTCTCGAAGCTAACAGAACGTAAATACTTTTGTTAAATTTTTGGGGAATCTTATTGTTTTAAGTACCTTGTAGTTTGAAACAAATATATAGTTTTCATTAGGATGTTACTGACTTGTATTAACTATTTATCGTAGTGTGATGCTGGAAGGGCATTGTTCCTATACTTCATTTAATTTAGAATGAGAAACCACAATAACATTATATTGCGTCTGGTCAACTATTTCTTACCTAGCAAATAGTACAGTGCAATAGTTTGGCAGCCGCAAAATAAAATTGTTTTAATGTCACTTTATTTGCGTGTCGTCAATTGTTACTCTAGTACAAATTGTAAAGAGATTACAGTTCACGAGCCGCAATATAATGTTGTGGTTTCTCATCCTAAATTATATAAAGTTATAATGTTGTAAAAGACTCGAATTGTGGATTCCTAATTTTGTAGACTCGACTCGCTTAGAGGACTCGGTCAACTCGAACAGTCCCGAGTCCCGAGCCCTGTCGAGCGTGAGTAAATATGGAGCCATAGATAGAAGATTATTACAGCCTCCTTACCATGACCTTACATTCAATTTAGGTAGGTTCGCTCGCTGTCAGATTCATACTAAAAACTCGGGACTCGAATTGATCGAGTTCACAGAGTCCTCTAAGAAAGAAAGAAGACATTTATTCATTTTGCAAGACACACAAATATAAGAGCATTTACACACAATTTTATAGAAAAAAACAAAAATTAAAACCAGACATAAAAATTAGATCATCAGCGTTGTGTCTTCGCAAAAGTGAAACGGTCGCTGGCTCAGCATTACGCTGTGTTAGACACCTGCAGCACTGATTTTCAGCCAGAACCGTCTGTGACTCTAGAAACGATACACAGTGTAGATGAAATAAATTAATATTAAATGAGTCGAGTCTACAAAATTAGGACTCTAGAACTCGAGTCTTTTACACTAGTTGTTGCGCTGTGCTTTTAGCATCACACGCGAGCAAGCTCATATTAAGTTTAATATTTTAGATATGTTTAAATTGTACGTCACAATTTGAAAGCAATAGGGTGTAAATTAAAACCTCGCGTGACACGTTTCTATTATGAGCAGTGAATGTCAAAACTCATTATGACGCTTGCTGGTGTCACAGTAAAGAACAAGTGGATGTTGGCACTGATGTCGCTCCATTGTCCACTAGTGCCGGCACGTAAGTCTAGCGATGACCTTGTATGCGCAGAGGTATAAAATACGGTATCCGTGGGTGCGCAGATCCCCTCCACGTGACTCGTCATCGCTAGAGTTACGTGCCGGCACGTATATCGATCCTTGACGTCGAATAAACTATCGATACAATCGGTTGTTACCTTTATTTCAATAGTATCGGTAGTATGGATATAGTTTTCGTAGTTTTTTGTACAGTATAGTTAGCGTAAAAGTTCGGCATGCCATACCTACTGTCTATGGTGTGCCTATTTGGCCGGCTTGGATGCTTCTATATGACGCTGGCTACTATCGGTAGTTATTGATACTATCTGGTTTTCTTCAAGCTCGACATGGCGGTATCAACAGTTTCGATGGAGATAATCTTTAAAAATTAAATTGAGTTGAAACTGAAAAAATTGAACAATATGTCATTTTTCGGGCGAGGCGGCGGGGCGCGGGGTAGGCGACCCGGGGGCCTCTGTGCGGGCGTTTGGCGCACTCCCCGCCCGCACCGCTCTCGGTTCCCTTTGTCGTCCTACCCCACGCCCCTCTACCCGCGCTGGCGAGGACTTAGTTACGCGGTCGATCTATAGTAGATTTGTCGGCATCATTGCCATATTCCGCTGTTTTTTATTACTGGTATTGTAATGAGATGTGTTGCAGAGGTCGGTAATAGTTTTTTTAAACATTTGTTGATAGAGTTTTAGAAATCTTTGATAATTGAAATTTTTTGTCACTCTTTGGACTGATACTATACATACGTTTGAAATGTTACGGGATATTTTAATTTTTTAAATTCCGACGCGTATAGTCCTGTTCATAGGTTTTGATTTTTAGTTAAAAATGGTTCTATTTTCACAATTTGGTTGGTTTTTAGCTAAGATTGGAAACTATGAATAGTGGGTAGACGTGGAGCAGAAATGGAGAGCGCTGCTTGGTTGCTGTCATTTTGACAGCATTTGATTGTCAAAAAATTTGTATGATACATTTTATGCCTATACCTCTAGTTTTATTAGGAATATAAAACCTATGTCAATTTTTCCTATAAAATTTGGAGTCAATTTTGACAATAATTGTTGTCAACGTCAACTTAGTGACAGATTGCCAGTGTTGCCATGTAGAAAATTTGAAATTAAAATGCCCCGTAACATCGACTCACTGCCTAGATATAGCTTAGATAAGATTTGAGGTGAACCCTCGGTGTAACTATTTTATAATAATTATTTTTCCATTTGTTAGTTCACTGTATAATAGCTTCACTTAAATTAATAGTTATTCTTTATCAAGAGGCCCTGGCTTCTCTAGGAGTGACATTATTGATATGAAATATAAGTATGTTGCAATAAAATTGTAAATTGAACACATTTTTTGCTTTTTTTTTTTAACCCCGTTATTTTAGCTGTAATGAAAATAGGAAGCTGGCATGCTGGCCTGGGAGCATTGACTTAAGATAAACAACTAGACTCCCAATCGCAAACAAAAGTGCCTCAAGAAACGTCCGAGCGGCGTTGTCTATGTATTGTGTGTGTCAACACATCAACTTACATAGATAACATTAACACATTCGTTCAAATTAACACCTTATTTCGTGGCAGTAATGTTCAATGTCAGTTGCATACGATCGTGAGAAGTAATAACACGACGCCACGCGCTGGAAACCTGTCTGTCTCTTGTTCTCAAGCGTTTGAGATTACGGTGCGAAAGAGACATGTACATTGTTATCGAAGCGCGGTCGAAACACGACTGAACCAAAACTGCACAATAGACGCGCCGTGCAGACTTGCTTCCGACAGTTTTTGAGCGTGATTGGGAGTCTAGTTGTTTATCTTAAGTCAATGCCTGGGAGTAAAGAAAAACATATTATGTACAGTTGCTTCTCTTCTCGCGCAGATGGTAAAAGCCCTCAAGATCGAACGCGACTCTAGTTTCATTCGAATTTCAAATTAAGATCTTAGAGGATCTGATATCCTGGTACTTAAACTGTCCCTCCGTCTTACGCCTGACGCGAGTTAACATTTTTTGCCCACCCCAAAAGTGCTCAGCGCCGCTAAAGAATTTTTCACTTCGATAATGGTGCGACCACACCGCCGCGTATACGCAGTGACGTGTCGTACGCGTCACGTTTTCTCACCGTTTCCTCATACATTTTGTTGCGATTCCGTAACGTCACCGTTTTTTAAGCGGCGGTGTGGTCGCATCTTCAATTCTCAGGTAACCTTTGGTATAATGGCGGAACCACATTATTAACACCCGACGCGACGCGTGTTGAGTCGAATCAAATTGTATTATTTTCTATGACCAGAACCACACTGTCAACACCCGACGCGACGCTACGCGCACACACGCCACCCGACCCAGACGGGCCAGATCGACGTGTCGCCGATGGTGGGGGTAAACACCCCACCCGACGCAGCACGCGCAGTGTGGTTCTGGACAACACCCGATGCCACGCGTCAGTTGTTCGAGAACATTCGCAGAATGTATGCATGTGTTTGTGAACTACACACTTCCACAGCTGTCAGCTAAAGAAATTGCTAGCGTGTCGTGGCATCGGGTGTTGGTTATGTGCACGGTGCACGTCGGGTGTCGACACGTCGGGTCGCGTCGCGTGTTAATAATGTGGTTCCGCCTTAAATCATGTCACAGGGAAGGAAATAAATGAAACAACATAATAACAGTGATAATATGCATTACGATCACAACTACACATAGATTTAACTTGGTAAAGCGCGTACATTAATAGGTCAGACAACTCGGTGGCGGTTTAATTAGCCTTTTCGACGCTAACGACACCAGGCCTTATACTCCGAAATCCGATTTTCGAAGTTCGTTTCGTGCCGTTCCGCTCTCACTAATAGTTATTAATTCGAGAGTGAGAGGGACGGTATGATACGAACTTCGAAAATCGAATTTCGGAGTAGCCCCCCAGGCTTTATACTCCGAAATCCGATTTTCGAAGTTCGTTTCGTGCCGTTCCGCTCTCACTAATAGTTATTAATTCGAGAGTGAGAGGGACGTTGTGATACGAACTTCGAAAATCGGATTTCGGAGTTGCCCCCCAGCACCGCAGGCTCACCGCCAACTACCTATTACTTCCATTACTTCAATGCAAAAGCAACCTTCGATCAATTGGGCTTAGGTTCAACTTAAGGCATCGCAAAAGTCTGGCGTATGGAAGTCTCTTGTATTTGACGTGGCGTCGATAAGATTCAAAATGTCCACAAATAAAGAAACCTGCATTGGTGTCGCCACTATCTTTTCACGAGGATCGTACACCATTTTCATTCTTACCTGTCCTATTTGGTAAACAAAATTCTAACCTCAATGTGCAAATTTTTGTAAAAAATAAGGTGTATTATGTTATCAAATAAACCTGAGGTAATATTTTGTACATAATTTTGCCGATATTTTATCTCCAGTTCCTTTATTTACGATGAAATATTTTAAAAATAACAAAAATGAGACGTTTTGAGGTTAGAATTTTGTTTACCAAATAGGACAGGTAAGAATGAATATGGTATAGCAAGTGGAACAAAGTAGTCTGCATACCCCTAGGGGAAGGACCGTGCAAAACTACACTATTTTCCTGTATTGGATATTCAACACTGAATGTCTGACCTTGTTTCTAACTATAGTAAACATCAAAAATAGCACATCGATTTAAATTTGCGTGCATAGTTATACAGAATACACACTATAGTAGACATCGAAATAGAGAAATACAATTCTGAAACAATATACTAGTAGAAGATCCGAATCTAAGTCGACCTTCACCGAGCTGATACAATGAAACATATAATAAATTTAGTATATTAGAAAATATATTAAAAATGGGTTGGCTATAAAAATCCTGGACAGACTTTTTACATAATAATTAATAATAATGTAATCTTTATTTTCAGTAAATGTAGTGAAGGGGTGGTTATTTTTTATTATTTATTAAATAGTCTGTCCAGGATTTTTTGAGCCAACCCATTTTTAATATATTTTCTATTAAATAAATTTATTTTAAAATACCTATGTTTCATTATATTAACAGCTAAGTGTAGGTCGACTTTAGGTTTGGATCTTAACAGCCTTATTCATAAAACATCCTTAATTGAGGTTTGATCAGTCGATTAGTTAACAGACTGATTAAGCTTATTTGACAGTTGTTAAAAAGTATGATTCATAAACGCTTGCTAGCAGTCTGTTAGCTAATGAGCTGCTGATGAATGGATTAGACGCGTTGTTGTCACCTTGACAAATCATAGACCAAAAATGGCCATTTAGTGAATTAAAAAAAAAAAATTGACAGCAGTGGCAGCGAATTAGCGGGAAACCAGCGAATTAACACGACAGACTAGGCAGTGTGGATCTAGTTTCCTTTACCTTTCACGGAGGGAATAAAAACTTAAAGCAAAAAAAAACTGTCTTGCGTATGGTTTTGCTCTTGCCAAAATCAGCTGTTCACAAGTGTGGCGGCCATTTTGTGAGTTAGCAGAGAGATAAAGTAGGGTCTTCGGTCAGCTAACTTTCGGAAGACTTAACAGAGCCTTGATGAACTGATTAGCGCTAATTGACGTTTATGAATCATGTTTTATTGCATCGGTCCTATAGCGAGCTTATAGCGAGCCTCTAACTTTTTATGAATAAGGCTGTAAGACTATACATAAATACATAGCTAAGCATAAGAAGGTAAAAATAGATATCTGAGACATCTCAGTATTTACTTTTTGTCATAACAAACGTCTCGAATCCATCTTATACTTCGAATTTCAAAGCATGCTGTCTCTCTCGTACTTATAGTTATTCAATGTTGGATTGAAAGGGATACGGTATTATACGTAAACCTAAATTTAATTCAGTTTACTATTTAATGTTAATTGACGTGCTAGAGTGCGACCGTTACCTACATTCTTAAATTTCATAATTGTCATGAATCACAAGATTTTGTAGAATTAGTTTCCTTTTACTAAAGAGAAACATTACACCCCAAGGGTGGTGAAATAAAGAATGTCTAAGATAGCCGAAACTTGTCGCACGAGGGCGATAAACATGCGACCCGAGGCTTTCTTTACCGCCCGAGGTTACAATTTTACGTCTTCCCCTGGCCAGGAAGTGGAAATTTCCCCTCGTGGTAAATTACTACTTACGGCCCGGGGCGGCGTGAAGAAATAAAAGCTTACGGCGACGTTTATATACATACATCTATATATGACCATTATCATATTTTACACTAAGTGCTTTACATTGGTTTATAGTCAAAATTAGTAATACAACTAATACTTTACGATTGCGAATAGTAATTTTACTATTCTATATGTTTAGGGTAAGATCTCGGCCGCAAAGTACGTCTCAAACGCGTTTGCGTTAAAATGATAAATATTATAGTAGTTTAAAATAAATAAATAATAAATAAATAAATGTCTTGGGACCATTGACACCAATTGACCTAGTCCCAAAATAAGCAAAGCTTGTAATATGGATACTAGACAACGGATAAACAAACATACATATATAGATGAAGATTAATTGCATATTAAACATCCAAGACTCAAAAAAAGACATTCGTATTTTTCATACAAATATCTGCCCGACCGGGGATCGAACCCGGGACCTCAAGCTTCATAGTCAGGACGCTTTTAACTATGTATATTATAGAAAACCGCGAGAAATACTATTTCAGAGGAAAACCAATGTTTACGTTTCACCATTTATTTTAGAGTGACAGATAGAACGATAAAAAAATACAAGTTCAAAATAGATGTCATTGCACCGCTCTGAAGAGGTTTCTAACATCCTCCCACCTTTGGGACGAAGACCCAAAACCTCCAATCTTCACAGCACCTCTTCAGGTTGCACTTCCAGCGGGTACAGACGTTGATATGCCCGGGTGTACTCGCCATCAGCTGTGCGTACTCTCGCTACTCTAGCATTTCCATCTTTTCCAGCATACACTTCTAAGATAACTCCTAAAGGCCACTTTATACGTTTCGCATCAGTCTCTACCAATACGACATCGCCTACCTTTATATTAGAGTCCCTCTCCTTACCCTTCTGTATGAGCATCCCCAAGTACTCGTTCCTAAACCGCTCCCGTAGATCTCCTCTTAGCTTATGCAGATACCTTAATCGCCTATTCAAAGAATCATGGTCGAGCTGGTCTAAATCTGGAGTTTCGCTGGCAGGAAGCCCTTGCACGAAGCAGGCTGGCGTCAGAGGCTTCAAGTTTTCTGAGTTATCCGCGATGTAGGTTAGGGGCCGTGAATTCATCAAGGCTTCACAGTCACAAAGTATGGTTGACAGTTCTTCATAAGTGACTGTTTTCTGTCCCAAGTTACGTCGGAGAAGTTCTTTAAGAGAACGAATCAATCGCTCCCACCAACCTCCCCACCATGGTGCAGCGGGTGGATTGAACTTCCACTTGATGCTTCGCACACTGGAATAAGCAGCTATCTCTTCCCAATTCAATGCTTTCAACAGATTATCAGCTCCGTGGAAGTTGGTGCCATTATCCGTGTAAATTGTGTCGACTCTTCCACGTCTTGCGATAAACCGTCGTAACGCCATGAGAAAAGCTTCAGTTGACAGCGATTTGGTTAGTTCCAGGTGTACGGCGCGGTATACAGCACACGTAAATAAAATTATCCACACCTTCCCTCCCGACCGCAGAAAGAGAGGACCAGCCAGGTCAATACCAGTTACTTCAAAAGCAGCAGCAGGTTTTATTCTGTCCAGAGGTAAAGGCGGTAATGGTGTGTCAGCATGTTTCACCGATTGTCGCTTGCAGGTTACACATTTTGATACAGTTGAACTGACAAGTCGTCTAACGCCAGTAATCCAATAAGTCTCCCTGAGTACTGTCATTAGAATACCCGGGCCGGCGTGATGCAACATGTGGTGTTTCGAGGCTACTAGTCTTTTGATTATTAGATGCTTCCCTGGCAGAAAGATCGGACAGACGAAGTTTGTGGGCTCATCACTAAGTACAAGCTTTGTACGAATTCTTAATAAGCCTTCCTCATCTTTAAATATTTGCAGATTCTTTGACTTTTTGGTATCATCTGCCAACATTTCAGCTTGAACCATCTTTAAAAGTTTCTTCTCGGCGCTCTGAAACTCTTCACAGGTCAGTTCACCTCTTCGCTTGTTCTTATTCTTGCAGTTGTACGTAAATCTTAATATCCAGCCAACCGTTCTCACTATCATAGTAAATTTGGAAAAGTAAGTCAGCCTGGATAGAAATGTACTAATATCTGCCGTAGTATTAGCAAGTACTACTTTCTTCCTTTCTTTGTTGACTTCTTGTTCATCAACGTTGATTTGAGACATAGGCCATTCACTTTCTTCTGCTTTCAGCCAAGTCGGTCCCTCCCACCATTTATTCTTCAGTAGATGTTTAGCGTTGCAGCCTCTCGAAGGCAAGTCGGCAGGGTTCATCGAGCCTGGTAGATGATGCCAATTTTCCACTTTAGTATGTTGACGTATCTCCTTCACTCTGTTTTTGACAAAAATGTTCCAGTCTCCCTCAGTCGTAATCCAGGTGAATGCTACGCTAGCGTCTGTCCAGAAGTAGACTCGACAGTTTGACAGTTCCAACGCTTCATTGACTTGAATATACAGGCGTGTCGCAATTAGGTTTGCCATTAATTCTAAGCGCGGTATGCTGACTTCACGGACTGGTGCGACGCGCGACTTCGCTTGAATCAACTGCACAGTAACTTCTCTTTGAAATTCGCTTCGCAGGAAGATGGCAGTGGCGAATGACACCTTGCTCGCATCACTGAAGACGTGCAGACTGTTATTGCATTTGTTTATTGTCGCAGAGGTAAGTCGACGCGGAATACGGCAGTCATTAAGCAAGTGAATATGTTTAGACCAATCAAGGTATTCCTTTTGTAAGTTAATCGGTAGTTCTGTATCCCAACCCAGCTTTAAATTCCAAGTTTTCTGAATAATTAGTTTGGGCACAAGAGTAACTGGGCACGCCAAACCAACTGGATCAAAAACCTTTTGGGTTATGGATAACAAACTCCTTTTTGTTATCTTTTCTTCTAACGTCATGTATTGCACGAACTTGACATTACAGTATAATTGATCTCGTTTCAGATCCCATATAAGGCCGAGTACAGACAAACTGTCTTCTTCTGACATCATGTCTTTATTGGTCATGGGAGCTGTGACCCAACCTCGTAAGTCAAATTTCGCTTCCAACATTACTCTTTTCGCCTCTTCTATGAAGTTTTGTGCTTCTTGCTCACTTTCTAGGCTTGTGACGCAGTTATCAACATAGAAAGAGTTCTTGAGACGCTTAGCCGTGTCCTTACATTTTTCGGTGTACTTTTCCAAGTGATAATTTATAGTCGCACCTAAAAGAAATGGACTGCACGTTACGCCGAACACCACACGACGATGGCGGTAGGTTATCAAGTCTTTCCTTTCATTATTCTTCCACCACAGAAAGGACAGAAATCGTCTGTCTTCATCATTCAGTGATATCTGAAGAAAGGCTTTCTTAATGTCGGACGTTATCCCAATCGCATATTTTCTAAATTTGATCAGTAGTTTCGGAATGAGTTCAAGACAATTTATGCCTTTTTCTAGGAACGAGTTGAGAGAATTCCCATTACAATCTCGAGCAGACGCGTCAAAAACTGGGCGGACTCTCGTGGTCAGGCTGGAGCTCTTGATGACAGCGTGATGTGACAGGTAGTGTTTTGGTATCGCTGTTGAGTCATTGACCTCTTCAATTATGTCCTCCTTCAACCAATCTTCGAAGACTTGACAATAGTTATCAAACTCGTTCAGCTTTAGAAGTCTTTGTGTTGTTGACATCAATCTTCGTTCAGCTAACTGTTTGTTGTCAAGTAGTTCTCCATGATTTGGTTTCCACGGCAAGTCTACTTCGTACCGTCCTTCGTTGTTGATCTTGATCGAATTTCTAAACTGGTCCATTATTATAGATTCTGCCTTCGTCTTGCTTGCAACTTCCGCCGGATCTCGTATTCCGAGAGTTTCCAAGTCCCAAAGCTCCGATAATTGCAAGTTAGCCGATACTACGTTCGTCATTACACTACATGCGTTCATTATGGGTCCCTGAAGTGTCCATCCAAATTTATTTTTCATTGCCACGAGGTTATTGTTCAGACGTATGAAACTGTCAGTGAGCAGAGAGCCGGCGTAGTCTGCGCCGATTAGCAACCCGATGGTGGGCGTAGCCTCTTCGCCTACATCACTCAACATGATGTCATGTTTCTTCAACTCTTGAAACAATTCGTGGTTTATGTTCAAACGAGGTATGTAGCCGCAGATCGTGGATTTGTCAAGCGCAGTAATCTTGCATTGAAACTCGTTATCTAAGCTCGCGACAGTGAATTCGTAGCAGTTGAACGACTGTTTCTTAGTTTCAATCCCGCCGAAGAGACAATGTGACAGATTTTCTTTGCTGACAGGTTTAAGACCTAAATCCTCAATAATATCGCTACGTAAATACGACCTCTGTGCCCCAGTATCAATAAATGACCGTACTCGTATGCATTTATTATCACTTATTATATTTACCATAAATGTTTGCAACAATGTAGTACTAGCCTTATTTTGGGCAATATTGTTATTCAAATTCGACGTTCCGACTTTGAAAGTTTTAATATTTTCATTTTGAATTGACGTTTTAATGTCAGGGCACATCAATACAGCATGACGTTTGGAACAGAAAAGGCATTTTGAGAAATTTTTGCACTTTTTCGAATTATGTCCCGTCTTCAAGCAAATAAAACAAGCTCCCTTTTTATTTAAAGCTTCCTTCCTAGCTTCATACGACATCTTGTTAGCCTTATAGCACTCGAAGCTGTTATGCGATGCCTTTTCACACCAAACGCAACAAATCTTCTTACCTCCATCTTCCGTAGACACCAGGCATGCCGCGGTCGGTTGCGAAGAAACGCTAGGTAAACTGTCACCCGATGCTATTCCGCTGCGCGCGAGCTGGATCCGCTCCTCTGACTCCGCTTCGCGTTTCAGGAACTGCATGAGCCGGTTGAGATGCTCGTCGCCCTTCTCCTCGTTCACTTGAGACCTCTCCCACGCTCTTAAAACAGATTCGGGTAAGGCGGACTCAACTAAAGGAAACAATAAAGCGGCGTATTTATCTATAGTGACACCTAAGCTTTGAAGTGCTAGTAACTGCGTATTCAATTTATCGTATAAGTGGCCTAATTTAAAGGAGGTATTACCTTTTGCTTGCGCTAGTACAAGGTTAAGAAGTTCCCTTACGTAGATGTCGATTAGCATGTCATCACGCGCGAATCTGGACTTTAACTGTTCAATAGCTTGTTTTTAGTTAGCACCCGATGGAGGAAAGCTATCGACGAGTTCTCTTGCCGGAGTATCTGGAACAGTACACTGATATAAATACTGAAACTTATCTCCGTCGTCCATCGTGTCGTCGCTATCGATCTTCTGAAATTGACACCAAAAACCAATCCAATTCTTCGTGTTTCCGTCGAACTTTCGTAACTCAAATTTAGGTAGTCGAAACCGTCTCGACTGACACGCTGAGCTGCATGTCGATTTCTCACAATCATGCTGAGACTTCATACTCTTCACTGTATTATCTGATATATCACTGCCATTAGATTTATGTGACCTTTTTACGCGTTCCCCGTTCCGGGTAGCATTATCGTATTGCACTTTCACGCGCTCCCAGTCAGATTGGTAATTATCGCTGATCAAACAATCTTCGAAATACTGCTCTTCGGACATGTCATCTGTGCTTAACCATTGCTCTTTTATACGTTCCTCGACGTTTAACAAGGTTTCTGCTCGCAGTTGTAGTTTTCCGAAGGCGGCGGTGAGTTCATCAATATGCGACTCTAAATTGGCTTCAAATTCATTTTTGGCTTTCGTGAAAAGCCTCCGAGCGATGCTTCGCTCTTTTCTTAAAGTTTCCATACTATTTTACGGTCGCCAGATATAGAAAACCGCGAGAAATAATAATTCAGAGGAAAACCAATGTTTACGATTCACCATTTATTTTAGAGTGACAGATAGAACGATAAAAAAATACAAGTTCAAAATAGATGTCATTGCACCGCTCTGAAGAGGTTTCTAACATATATGACGCTGACTGTACATTTGTTTTACGTACTAGCTTCTGCTCCCGACTTCGTCCGCGTAGAATTATTTAAGAGCTGATTTCGATAGGTATATTCTGCAAGGTAGGTAGGGTGGTAGGTATTTACCTTGCGACTCTAGGCAGCTACGACCTTTGACATGTTTATAACTATCCCGCGGGAACTATGCGATTTTTCGGGATAAAAAGTATGTGTTAACCCTATGGGGTAATACTAGCTACCTCCATTCCAAATTTTATCCAAATTCGTCTAGCCGTTTGCGTGTGAAGTAACAAATGTACACACACACACACACTCACAGACTTTCGCCTTTATAATACAAGTGTGATGTGATGTGATAGAGTTACACATACATACATACATTTAGACTCGAGACGTTTACGTGAACGCGTCTGAGACGATTTTTGTTTGAAATCTTACACTCAGGCCTACCCTCATAAATTCAAAGTTCGTATCGCGCCGTCCTGCTCACACTAATGCTGTTTAATGGGAGTGAGAGGGAGGCATGATACAAACATAAAATATTGAATTTGTGAGCACATCCCTAGAGCATTTGAACATCGATACAGATAATTGGACGTAAGCCATCCAAAGCAAAAATAAAAACACGCTAATGGATGAATAAACGCTTGCCTGTCATTTTGACAGCTGTCTATGCCAGCCACAGATAAAACAAAATGGTGCCATAACTGCAACTTTTTTTTTGGACTTTATGGCCTGGTACAGTCACCAGAATAAATAAGTAATCATTTTTGTACCTTGTCGCTTTCAGTTGTTACATGATTTCGTATGGTTTTTCAAACATGACTTTAAAGTGACAAAGTACAAAAGTGATCACTTATTTAGGGTGCGACCACACCGCCGCTTAAAAAACGGTGACGTTACGGAATCGCAACAAAATGTATGAAGAAACGGTGAGAAAACGTGACGCATACGACACGTCACTGCGTATACGCGGCGGTTTGGTCGCACCCTTATGCTGGTGACTGTACTGCAACTTTTACAAACAAAAGTTAAGTTGCCAGGCTGTAGCTAAAGTAGTTTTTACCTGAATAAGGCCACGTTTATCACAATTTTCGAAATCATTTGGACGCGTTTTTTTTTTTCAAGCGCCGAGTCATTTATATTAATTACTTTAATTAGCTAAGCACAAAATGCTTTCGTATTCTTTGATTGTTAAATGTTTAATTAATTAATTAAATAGAAATAATGATGGATTTTATAAAATTTACAGGAAAAAAACAATCAGATATTTTTTTTACCAAAAAGCTAGGCCTCTCTTCGACTAACGCATAAGTATAAAAAAAGCAACGTTGCCAGCCTTCTGGACTATTTTTCTGAGGTAGTAAGCCTCAGTAACGTTTCTCATTTCATATCTTAGTGTAATTATAACAACATTTTTGGTTATTTCATTTGTATTTTTTGTGTAACAATTTAAATTTGGGGAGAACTGTCACGCTTAGCCAAATCTCGAGGAGCTCTTAAAAAAAAAACAAGAAACAAATATGGTAACTAATTATATTTGTTTCCTTAGGGTGCAATGTCGAACTTTCTCATTTATTTGTACGTCGATAAAATAAATGCGGTAAGCAACACACGTATTATACAATAATATAACATCATATCATTTCTTAATTAAAACTATTGTTAATTGATAATTGCAAATTCTGCTTATCATCTATTTTAACTTTTTAAAACTATGTTACACAGAAATTAAACACAATAATAAAACCTACAAAATTAAAAACATTTAATATTTTCAATGGATCTAAATGATAAGTTTCAAAAAAATGGCACCTTAAAAAATAAATTTAAAACTAACATAAGAAGGTCTAGAAACAAAAAAAAAGTACGTTTTTTTTGGAGCTCATAAGAAATACATAAATCATTCTAATATTGAATATTTTTTAAATATGTAAAGAATGCAATAAAGATTCCATTATTTGCACAATTTATACAATAATTAATTAGGCCAGATTTTTTTAGGCTATGCAAATAGCATGTGCTTTAATTATCACATTACATATAACATTTATTACATTGATTTTGTTACAGCAATTTAGGGTAACCAGTATTACCTTTATACAGTAACCGGTATGACAATAAAGGTAACCTATTATAATTAATTAATAATTACAATTAAAAATTAATTGCAATATATGGACCACTAGCGTATTATTAGTGGAACCAACCAATAAGTGGGTTCTGAACAAGTTAAACCAGAGTTCGAAACAAATATGTGACTGACAAATGACAACAACATACCCTTTCTGTTAAAACACAAGGGTTCACACCATTTTAAACTGTCTCCAAATCTCATTAGTTGTATGGTAGAGATCGCTTTTAAGCGATAATACCGCCAATTGACTACCTCGCTTTTTTCTGTAATATTATTGTGCCTATTTTTAGTGTTCAATAAATAATATTTGTATTGTATTGTATATTTAACTTTGATTTTGTTAACACTAGCTGAGCCGGCAAATTTCGTTTCGCCTTACAATTAGTTTCTGTCATGTCATCAGAGATGGCGTTGCCTGGGAATATTTCATATTTTGTCGTCAATTTTTCATATTTGTATTAGCTAAGTTGAAGGTCATAAAAATCAGTTATATCTTAAGTGGTGTCAATAACCCTACTTGCTTTAAGGATATATTACACTAGCACCTGCGCGCGACTTCGTCCATGTAGACAGCGATTGACATATTTATCGCTTTACCGCGGGAACTATGCAATTTTCCAGGGTAAAAAGTAGCCTATGTTTTAATCTAGGGTACCAACTATACCTGTTCCATTTGATCCAAATCCGTCCAGTCGTTTCAGCGTGAAACTTTCGCATTTATAATATAAGTAGGATTACTTAGCTAACATGGACATAAGTTGCCTAGTTACTAGTAGGTACACTTCATACCGGTTACCTTTATAAGCTAAATTGAATCACTTATAATAACGGTAAGTTACCGATAATTACCGTTATACTTAGTCACGTGTTTCGGTCCCACAAATAATTTTTGAATGCCTAATTCTCTTATTTATTTCATTTTCAAAATATGCTCCCATTTTGGTCATTATGTTAGAAATATGATCCTTTTCGGACAATATTCAATTTACAATATCCAATAGCACCCTTCATAATAATTAAGTAATTCACGTGTATATAGGCCGGTTGTTTTATATTATATAACATACTAATGTGTATGTTTGTGATTCTTTTAAAGATTATGATTATATCCCGAACCCGGTTCGCCGGATTCTTGTTTCGTAGAATTTTTGCTCTAGCGGAAATATTTATACACAATAAAATGAGTCGAGTAAAAAAGTAAGAAGTAGCCTTAGGCGATGACGACATCAAAAAAGAAGTAACTGTTATAGAATTTCTACAGAGGTTACACGAGTTACTATAATGTAGAAAAAAATAAGAAAGCCCCAATATTTCTAGTTTTGTTGGATTTTGCTTAACAGAAAATCGATGAAACAAGAAACCGACGAAACAAGAATTCGACGAATTGGGAACTTATGACCAGTATATTTTAGTGGACTCAATATGTAATTAAATAAACTCTAGATCTTTTATAAATTTTGAAATTGCAATATTCTAATGACGAACTTTCATTATAATTAATTTGTTTCAATACCTTCTCGTATATTATATATTTTTAATACGTATACATAATTACGTTTTTTTCTACATTAAAATCATGTATTTCAAACTATAACTACCTATAATTTGTAAGTGTTTGAACTCTATGGCACGGACTAAGATACTATAATTGCATATTAAATTGACTCGAAACTTCATTAATTTGTCGAAATAAATCCAGATGAAGCAAATACTGTTTCAACTTCGTAGACATCTGAAATAAAAAAAAACTTTTAAAATATCTCTCAGTAAATGAACATGTATGAAGAGATTGATGAATGTGGATGAAGCGAAAGAGCTATGCCAGGATCGTAGCAAGTGGAACAAAGTAGTCTCTGCCTACCCCTGCGGGAAAGAGGCGTGACGGTATGTATGTATGTCTCAGTAAATTAAATTTTTGTTTAAATTATATACTACGTACTCTTAGAAAACCATTCAGGTTTGTCTTGCTGACTCACTCACTCTTATGGCTTTGACACTCGACGCGCAACAATGTTATATAATGTTGTTGTTGTGTAAGTTGTTATTGTATAATAAAAAAACGCTACCATGCTGGTCTGGGAGCAAAGAAAAAACGTAGAATGTACCAACTGTAAAAGCCCATCGAGGGAATGAAGGAAAATCTTAGGAGCGGCTAGCAACCCATCACCATTTTGATTCCCCTTTCCGCCTAAACGCACACAATCATGCTAAACGTGGCTTTTAGGTTTTACCCTAGGCTTTGTCTAACCCGTAAAAAAGACGTGATGTATGTGCTTATTACTTCACTCTTATGTTGCTCATGTTGTTATATAATGTTGTTGTTGTATAATTTTATTGTATGATAAAAAACGCTTACCTCACTCCCTCATGTTGCTCATATTGCTCATGTTGCTCATATTGTTGCTGTAGAATGAGAAGTCGTCCATACTGTCGGGCTCAAAAGCCCTAATCTGCTCAAACAGGTCGCTGTCCATCAGAGTGCTCTCAGTGAACGCTGGCGTTGCGGCGCTGAGGTAGCTGTTGTGTTGTTGTTGTTGTATAGGAAGTAAGGGGGTTAGGAGTAGTTAGTTTGTGTTATTGTGATAGGAAGTAGGTGAGTAGGGAGTAGTTTGTTTGCGTTGTTGTGATAGGAAGCAGTGTTGGGATGTCGTGGCATTTGATTATGGAATGTTTGTGATAATTTTTACGTTTGTGTCGTGTGTCGTGGAATTGTTTTTGAGATGTAGTGTGTTTGAGAAGTGGATTTCATGTGATTTAAGGTATCAATTAGTTTCAAAGATAGATTTATGATGATTGTTAAAGAGTTCGCGAAGTTAAACGGTGTTTGTTGTTAGTGTTTCAATGGAAAAAATGATCGCAATTGATTGATTTTTGCAAGTTGTGCGAGTGATGTTGTAGTGCCGAAGTTTTTTAAAGTGTTGTTGTGTTGTTGTCATGTGTCCGTCGCAGCCGCCGAATCGGGAAAAGAGAAAATGCAACACGTTAGGCAATCGGTCGTTGAAAATTAAAAAAAACCTATCTCGCCAAAAAGGCAGCACAGACTATTGGTAGGCAATGTGTGCCCGGCTTTATTACTTATAATATTAAATTTACAATCATTTATAAAAAAATATATAAAAGAAAAAAAAAACGACCGTCTGTGTTGCATTTTCGAGTGGATTTCGAAAAAAATTGTCTTTTGTTAAAAAAAAATACGTTTCATAATCTCATCGGATTGTGTTTATCTTTTGTAACCAAAACACATTAAAAAAAGACAATTTCTTTCTTAATAATAAAAACATAATTAAATAGCACATATAATATATTCGAAAACACGTCAATACATACAAACACTCAACATATACCTGTCTTATTATAAATTACAAGACGGCCAAGTGATAAAACCTCTCAAGTAAAAAAGCAAGTTATTCTTGGGAAAGACATTTTTTTCTAAAAATGTTTAACAAGAATCAATGCTGCGAAAATTGTCTCTCTTTTAATTTGCGAAGTTTTACCTTATACAAGATTCAATTCGTTAATTTTGAGCACATTTTTTTTGGAATACTGTTTTGTTTTTAAACGCAATGCCTGATATCCACCGACAATTGACCATGGAGTTATTTATTGATATTTCCTCTTACCAGGGTTTAAAATTCTGGTATATTTCATACAAAGTTGGGTTTGTTTAATTGAATGCTCTTGTAAACATTTTTCATTGTAATTTAGGGCTCAAAATTATCACACTTTTTGACGTCGTACATACTTCACTTTTTTTTAAGCAAAAGATATGAGTTACACAATTATCACATTTCTTTATTGAACAGTAAAAAAAAACTGCAAATTTTTAAATCCCTGAAATATCTTTTTTTTGTTACCGTTTTATATTTTCCAGTTACCGATTTTAAAAAGTATTTTTCGATAGACATGTCAAAATTTAACTTTTTCCAATGCTAAAAAACGAGGTATACAATTAAAAATAAAGAGGTGTTCAGACTAACTCAACTACCTGACCTGCTGACGTAACCGTCTCTATTTCTACGATACAGACAGACTTCATCTTAGATAACTGAAACTTAACTGTGGTGAAACAGGCCCCTAAGGTATCAGGAACTTAAGCAGAGCGAACAAAAGGCCAATCTAAATGGTGCGATATCAAGCATCCGTTCAACATCATTCGATACAATTAAATCTATTTTAATTCTATAATAGTCACATCCGTCAAATTCATTTATTTTTTAAATTCGATAACGCTCACGGCACATCTGTCCCAAAAAAATCAAGTGTCATTTTTTGCTTAAAAAAACTCACTAACCCGAGAATAAAAATCGTACAGTAAAATTAATTAAGTATTATTTAAGCTCGTGTATTAAATTTAACTGTGCGTCTAGTTTCAGCGTTTGCAAAAGACCTTCATCAGAGTCGAATGAAGAGGTCGAAACTAGTCGGACTGGTTCCGATTTCTGATCGTATATTTCAATTACAATCAAAGTATACAAGACACGTCAAGTAAATGTCATGATTCATATTGTTGTAGACAACTGTTCAGAGATTTTTATAGATCATTTTAATATCAGGTCATATTTTTTACAAATAACTAAATATTACACTTTTAAAGGGGATAAGGGTAAGTCAAAATATTATATTTAAGCCATTATAAATGTCAAATAAAATGTATAGGATCAAATCCCTTAACAATTTGATATAAAAAAAACTCGAGATACACACTTTTGACACTTGACACGTCTGTGACATTTACATGACGCGTAACAATAAATACTTAAATACGCCTATAATATTGATCTATATAAAAAATAAATGCAATTTTGTGATTAAATAATAATAAATGTGTGTAAGTTTAAGGCCAAAATTCGAGCCTGAGTCAGAGAGCAAAAGTCAAAACCAATTAAAAAACAAACGATAATACGGGAATACATACAGTTGAAAATTTAAACGATAATTGGAAAAACTGTTAAAATGCGTTCCGTTTTCATATTCGGAAACAAATTTTTACTCGTGTCAAAATTATAAAAAACCTAAGTTCTATTCCATATTAAAATATTAAACATTAAATGAGCCAGCTAGAACTTGAAATGTAGAATTGTCCCTTAAAATAGAAACTTATGTACTTAGATTGAAAATTAAAGTTAGCACCAAATTTATATAGAAAAAAAAAAGGAAATTTTTGCGAAATGTTTACGAAATTCTTTTCTAACACGGGTGATGCGGGTCAAAACGCAACTTTGTAATGCATAAATTCAAAATGTATAATGCAAATACTGGTGAAACTTCACTAAACTAACTTTTAAGATCACCTAATCTACAGATCGGTTTAGGTTGGGTTGGGTTTATCTTATGACAATCCCGTTAAGTTGCTATTTTCAGAAATCCTGCTTTCCTACTAATATTATAAATGAGAAAGTTAGTTGAGTAGGTATGGATGTTTGTTACTCTTTCACGCCAAAACGGTAAAACAGACCTGGTTGAAATTTGGCACAGAGATGTCTAGAATAACACATAGGTTATTTTTTATCCCGGTAAATACGTAGCTCCTGCGGGATAGCGACAAACGAATTATTTGTAGACGGAGTCGCGGACTACAGCTAGTTGCATTATATTTTGAAGCATTATGCATTTCGAACTTTATATATTTGAACACGTACTCAACAACATATAGTACTTTGGAATTCAAGTTCCGGTGAACGTAATTTTTTGCGCCATCAACGAAAATTAAAAGCATATATTAAAGAGATCTGTACGCAACATAGCATTAACTTAAATGGAAACTTACTTTAGTTTAATTCAGTAGTCACATTATTATTTATATTATAATACTTAAAACTATTTCAAACATCGATATCGTTTTAAAACATCAATGACAAGTACTTATAAACTATTAGTCTAAAGGACAGTGACCCAATAGGGTGTAATCGTAATTCGTACCTATACTGTATGATCTGATAGCATCGTTTCTGTCTTCCTCACACCCTTAGAGAAGGTGCAGGGCCACAGAGGCGTAAGGTCTAATATTTTTTGTCCTAATAAAACTAGTGTAACGAATGTTTGGTATAATTTTTCTACATTGAAAGAAAACTGAAAATGAATTGTTTCAACAATGACAATTATACGAAACGATCATTCGGCGAAAGATTAAATTAGGACAAAAACATATTTGGCCACCAGATGTAGACATTGCCAACTGTCACTTACAGTACTGTACTACTGTTACTGCGCAGTTGATATATTATTGAATGAATGAGAGGAACAGAACTAAATCGAGATTTGGTTCATTTTTTATGACAACCTATTTCTAATTTAATTAGTACTTAACACAGAATCTCAAGTGGATCATTTAAAAAATACATTTGTTAGGTTACTGCAAAAACATAATGCGATAGTTTAAGTGTTTTAAGTATAGTATACCGTTGTTATTTGATAATTAAATGAAATTTAATTAAAGATGTAATATAAAACTATTAAAAAAATCGACGTTCAGTTTTCAGGACGGCTTATTATGTATAATAATTTTTCAAAAATTTATTAGGTCCACATATTTATTCTACAGATAAATATTAATTTCAACATGGTATACTGAAAATTGGTCTGATTTTTAAAAAATTATATATTATTTTATATAATTCTATAAAAACATGCCCAATGTTATAGAAATACAGTAAATAGTAATAGTGTAAATAATCAACAATAATTATATGAAAATTAATATTTAGCCATTGTATAGAAAATGCTTAGCAATTATAAAAAGAACCCTTTCTAAATTCATCCACGCACAAACAACAAATTATGTACATTTACTTAAATCATATACCGAAATACCGAAGAATTACGGCAATATATTAGGTGTATACCGTTACTATTTCCGGTAGCGGTATACCGTTATAATACCGTTACTACTTCCGGTAGCGGTACCGAATTATTTTACCGTTACAAAACCTATCTGTTTATTACGGTTTTGGTACCTTCAAAGATGCAATGATTTAGCTTTAAAACATACACCTAACGAACATATAGTATAGACATTTTACACACACAAGGGGTATCTTAAATGTAAATTCATGCATATTTTTCATTGCAAACTGATATCCATACAATACTCAGAAATAGTGAAACCTGAAACCCTTAATACATAATTATAATATTGTGCAAGTCACTATATGTATTTTTGTATAAACTACAATACGTTATAAAAATTATAAGAAAGTGCACATATTTAGAGCGTTATGTACCTACTTGAAACCACGTATCCTACCCACAATAATGAAAAAGTTATAATATAAAAATATTTAGCTAAATTATTCGATGTTTTTAATTAAAATAATTAAAGAATTGTGTGCGCGAAGGTTTTTTTTTCAAATGCATGTCTACGTTAACTTTTAGAAATTACAAATTTCCATTAGATATGTTATATGTTAAATCTTCATCAAATCTTGATTGACAAAGTAACATTTTAAATATACATGTAGATGCATTTTGAAAGTTTATTTTTGAAGCCTCAAACAAGTTAATTGCTGAGTCTAACATTTTTATTTTTATAAACGATAGGAATAATAGCTTTACATCTGTCATTATCATATATCAAATTCGTACAGTCGTCCATAAATATACCATCTTTCCTTAATAATGCCAATTATTCGTTACTTACCTACCATCAGTCCATTTGTTAAGTTTGTCAATAACTATATATATTTTGAATAGCATCCATTCTATTTATACATCATTGCAAAGCTTGGCAACTCTATTTAGTCCTGAGACGGTGTGGCTACAGTTTACATATGGCAATAATGCGCGCACGTAATAAATAGCACTATAAAATGTCACGTCAATAATTAATGACACACACTGTTTTATTGGAATGTTACGCAATCTTTCGTCCTTTTGTTGACGTAAATATTTTATTGCATTCTATTTTTTCTCGCAATTATGGGATTTATGGTAATTTTTGGAGTAAAATCGTTTGTAATTGCGAAATATTTTCTTGTTTACATCGGTGACATCCGATGACTTTCAAAGTATTTTTTCGAAAAGTGCTCGTTGCCATCAAATTAAATTAGTGCCGTGCTAAGGCTAAATAGATCTGTCAGGATTTATGTTCACAATTTCAAGTTAAATGTAAATTGTGTTTAAAAAAATGACCTTTCGATTAAAATCACATGTAAACTGATATGTTTTGTTTGTATAATTATTATGTGCCTGTATTAACACTGAAATCGACCAGAGTAAATCTTCACAAATTTTATAACGTTGTTTTTTAAAATATACGTTATTTTCATTTTTTTATACGATTGTGTTTTACTATAAAATTGTTGATAATATTACATTCAAGTAAGTTCCATACAAATTTTACCGTTTTTTAACTATAAATTGACCGTGAATTGACTTTTTTTTTTCAAATTAAACGTGCGTTTTTAAAATAATACCTTTCTAATACTACTACATATAATAACTGACGTCAATAAATTATTTTTCATAGTTTTGATCCGTCTCCATTTTATAAAACTTACTATTACATTTAAAATCTAAGCAAGACATCAATTTAAAAATCTCCAAACATTGGTTCTGCAATAACTAACAGAATTACACATCAACGCTTAGAACTAAACTTTTTTTTTCAATTTTCCTTTTTTGGCCTCTTTGACACCAAACAACAATCCACTATATTTATTTAAAAATTAGGAATACTGCTTATTTAGTATCAAACACAATAAATGCTTTTAAGTCTACTGGCGGTAATTTTGACTCTTTGTTAGTGTTATAATACTGAAAAACGTGTCATCATTAAAAAAAAAATGTAATGTGCAGTTTTTTTTAATTATTCTGGAATATTCAAACAAGTATTTAGGTTTGTTTATTGTATGAACACTCCTTTAAAGATTTTTCAATTCAAAATGAAGACGTTTTACGCCCTTCATTTTCAACAACATTTGTCGATCACAAATATTATTTTAACACATTTCTTAAAAACTGAAAATACAATAGCGATGACAAAAAGTGAAATCAAAAGTATTGCAGATCAATAATTACGGAAAATATAAATTTTAAACTACTAATTAGACAGCGATTAGATAGATCCGATGTCACGTGACATCAAAAAACTAGGCCAATATGGAGGACTCAAACTGGCATATTGTGTTCCTTAAAACAATATTCATATAACAATTTGGAAAAAAACTTATTGCACATAAAATATCCTCCCTCCTTACAGTTGTAGAATAGTTGCACCGCAGCTAGAAGTAAATATATACGTTTTAGAAGATTATAAAAGTAAGGAGGCAATATTACACACAGCATTTCTAGTCTTTGTTCTTATGAAACAACATAAGCATTTGTCACAACTACAACTAAAATAATAAAGTCTAAAAAAAATACTTGTAAGTTTTTTTTTCATTTTTTTCTTGTCATGGAAGTTTGTAAAACATGGAATTTTCCGTCATATAAAACAAATCAACTTACACATTAATTAACTTAAAACTACAAGTCTTATTCGTAATTTGGCAGGAAGCACTTTTTGTAAAAAATAAAATAAACAAAAATACAAAGTAAAAATAGAAAGCGAGCGATAAAAAAATTGGATGTGACTATTAAAGTAAAATTATAAAAAAAATACTACAGTAATATTTTAAAACTAATAAACTAATTAATGTTGTTCGATCTCTTTTTATTCTAAAAATCAAGCATGTACCTAAAAAGAAATAAAAATAATTTAAAATAAACAAAATTCTACAAATATATTTCAATAAATAGGAAAGTAAAACTACGTCCAAAATTTGAATGGCACAATAAGATACCATACCGATCCGTACCGCACGGTACAAACCAATTCATCACACGAGTACATTCCCGGTAACAGTTGTGTGGTTTTACGGTATCTAAAGTGACGGTAGGTTGGTGGATCAGCAATCTCTTGTTGTTATTCTGTCCCATCAGCGAGGGGACAAACGTAGTACAGTTTGTTAGAAGAAATGTTGTGTCTCTTTACAGTAACATGCTTAGTAGATGACCAATTATAAAAGAGGCCTACTACTACCGCAAAAACACATGTTTTACAAAATTTAAACCCATAAACCTACGGTTCAAAGAGTGACCCAGGAGAATGTAACCATAGCAACGAGTGACAAGAAAAAGTTGATCACTTAAAGTGACGGTAGCTGTACCTAAAGTGACGGTAACTGTACCCAAAGTGACGGTAGCTGTATCCAAAGTGACGGTAGCTGTACCCAGTGACGGTAGCTGTACCTAAAGTGACGGTAGCTGTACTTAGTGACGGTAGCTGTACCCAAAGTGACGGTAGCTGTACCTAAAGTGACGGTAGCTGTACCCAAAGTGACGGTAACTGTACTGACCTGCTCTGCACGCTGGGCGTGTTCCGCTGCGAGTCTGGTGAGTGCGCGTAGGGCGAGGGAGACATGTAAGGCGGTAGCGTGGTTACCAGGACGGGTTTCACGTAACCGTTCTTCAACATCTCGTTCTCTGTGTGGGAACGTACCATCAGTTAGGTGTAAAGCATTGTGCCCAGCAGTGGGCATGGGTACAGGAGTGGGCAACATACGTGCCCAGCTGTGGGCCGAGGTGTTCGATTGTACGATTTTTTTTTAATGTGAATAGGAAGGCAAACGAGCAAGTGGGTCACCTGATGGTAAGCGACCACTACTGCCCATAGACACCCGCAACCCCGGAGGGATTGCAGATGCGTTGCCAACCTAGAGGGCTTAAATGAAATGCCTCTTGTGCCCGTAATTTCCCCGGCTGTCAATTTCTAAAATCTAACTAATATTATAAATGCGAAAGTTTGCATGGATGGATGTTTGTTTGTTACTCAATCACGCCAGAACGGCTCAACGAATCTGGATGAAATTCGGCACATAGATAGAGAAGTCTGGAATAGCGCATAGACTACTTTTTATCCCGGAAATTTCCCGCGGGATAGCGATAAACGTTTACAGACGAAGTCGCGGGCAACGGCTAGTATATTATATAATCTAAAAACCTTTGTGCGTGCCTCTTATTAGGTTAGATTGCGTTTGTTTAATAACTTTTCAAAAATATATTAGTTGGCGCGAAATAAAGAGTTGTCAAACGAATTGGTTTGCAAATGATGCATTTGTCAAACGTTTGTCGTTGAAACGTCAGTTAATCGTGGGCAATGCATGTGCCCAGCAGTGGGCAGTGTATGTAGGGATGTGCCCAGCAGTGGGCAGTGTGTGTGGGCACGTTCCCAACAGCAGGCAATGTGAGTAAGCATGAGCCCAACAGTGGGCAGTATGTGTGGGCACATGCCCAACAGTGGGCACATGCCCAACAGTGGGCATGGTACTGACCGTGCTTGGTGTAGTATTTGGAGAAGACGTCGTCCTTGCCGATGTTGGGATATAGGTACTGGAGCTGCGTGAGGTCAGCGACCCTGTCGGCGAGCGAGCGCAGCATCAGGTCGCGCGACGTGAACGGCTGCAGGCTGAACACCTCCTGGCCGTCTGGGGGAGCACCACACACTTAAGACACTCGCCGAAGTAATACAACGTGTTAAAAAATACTCCGTAAAATATCAAAGCCAAAAATATTGACAACCCTAGTAAACTGTCATCTCAGGAAACCATACTGGGGTTCTTAAATATTGTAAATTAGCGACCCGCCCCGGCTTCGCACGGTATATTATGCATGTATTATACATATAAACCTTCCTCTTGATTCACTCTATCTACTAAAAAAACCGCATCAACATCCGTTGCGTAGTTTTAAAGATTTAAGCATACATTGGGACATAGGGACACAGGGACAGAGAAAGCTAAGCTTTGTTTGTGTTGCTAAGCTTTGTTTTATACTATGTAGTGCTGAACTTGTTATAAGGTCACATTTAGCCTCCTTTTGGCTTTAAGGGTAGTTTTGTAACACCCTGTATACTCAGCAGCACTAAATTTAGCCCATACAAATAGCTATCCTACTAAATTTACAAATGCGAAAGTTTGTGAGTACGGATGGATGTTTGTTACCCTTTTACGCCAGAACAGCTGAACAGATCTGGATGAAATTAGGAACATGGATAGTTTATAGTCTGGAATAACAGATAGGCTTCTTTTCATCTCGGAAAATTACGTAGTTCCCGCGATGTCGCAGGTTAAGCAGGTCCGGAGATTATAGGTACAAACCTACATACAATATTGGAAATAAACTAATAGCAAAAGGATGTGCATTTCAGAATATATTATATATTATTATATATATATATATTTTTTTTATTATAAACTGACCAGCGATATATATATTGGTTATTAATATAACCAAGCTACAGTGGCCTTAGCTCCAAAAGTGGGCACATTTTCGTTACAAACCCATTTGTCTTCATCAAAAAAATAGCTAGTGGGCATGTGCCCACTTTAAATCATCACAAAAGTGGGCAATTGCCCACACTTAGCCGAAATGGACTATAACTCAAACCGGGCCCGATAAAGTGCCCACTTTTGGGCAGCGCTGGGTACTGACCTCCCGCCCAGGCGATGGTGATGCCGCCGAGCTCGGAGTCGCTGAAGCGTAGCAGGAATGTGCCGGGCGCGCACTTGGATAGCATATCTTCGGCTTGCTTCTTTTGTATGAAACCCATTATAAGACTGAGGAAAGAAAATAAAAGATGGAAGTTAGAAAAAAAAAGTAAAAAGTAGGCAGTTTTAATAAATGACGCCTAGTGGTTCGACCTGTAGCCTCTCGAGCGAGGTCATGGATACGAATCCCGAGCTCGCACCTCTGAGTGCATAACAATTGTGGCGTGTCACCTTCCCACTTCCTATCGCTGCCTACCCCATGCACGCCAATGAGTGTAAGGATCCACTCACCGGTTGCACCACAGCGTGCGCAGGTAGTCCCTGGTCACCTTCCCTGCCTACCCTACCTACTGCACGCCACTGGCTAGGATCCACTCTCCGGTCGCACCACAGCGTCGCAGGTAGTCCATACTCCCTGGTAACCTTCCCTGCCTACCACTGCCTACCCTGCTACCGCACGCCACTGGCAAGGACGCCACTGGCTAGGATCCACTCACCGGTCGCACCACAGCGTCGCAGGTAGTCCCTACTCCCTGGTAGCCTTCCCTGCCTACCGCTGCCTACCGCACGCCACTGGGAATTCTCCACTCACCGGTCACACCACAGCGTCCGCAGCCCTGGTCACCTTCCCTGCCTACCGCTGCCTACCGCACGCCACTGGGTAGTATCCACTCACCGGTCGCACCACAGCGTGCGCAGGTAGTCCCTGGTCACCTTGACCACCATGTAGAACCACTCCCAGAAGGTGAAGTTCCTCTCCGGCAGGGCGTCCTTGCAGAACTGACTCCAGGACACCGCCATGTTGTTCAGTTCCAATTGGTTCATGGGAAGATTCGTCCTGCGAATAGGAGTTCATAAGTTTCTGACATGCAAAGCTTCTTAAACCTCCCTTAGGAGTGATAGCTATTTCAATACTAGTGCATTCTTAGCGAGTGCTCCCCCGAGTTTGGTTTTTACTTTTTTATCTCAGATTTAGCAAGCAATGTGAATGAGTAACCCTTAAAGAAAGAGCAATAAACAGGCATGTTTTTAAAAATGTTGAACATTTCCAGGTTTGTTTTTTTTTTAAATTGTATGGCAAAGAAAAATGACTCCGTTCCAAAATAAGAAATTTTTAGTAATTTCGAATGCCTCCATTTTGTTTCTGTGGCAAGACATACACTTAAAAATTATTTCATTTGGTCCAATACACATTAAACTATCCGAAATAAAAGATTTTGTTTACAAATCAACGCTCATTGGTGCAATATTGACTCGTTTTTACCAAATTCTAGGTATTTTCATAAAATTTCTAATTTTCAATTTAAAAAAAAAATATCAAATTTCGGCTAAGACATGTATGGCTCAAAATGTTCAAAAATACCTCGACTATCACCCCCTTAAAGCTTTGCATCTGGCTACCAAACATCCTGTATAAATCACGTCTTTATGCCTTTCTGTGTAGACAGAGCCGGGAGCGGATCAGAATACATAAAGTTTAAAATGTATAATGGTTCAAAATATATAATGCTATTTTCTGTAAAACTATTAGCTAAATGAACTTTTTTGTTATCGTAATCTATAGATTGGTTTAGGTTAGGCTAGGTTTGTTTTATAACAATCCTGTTAATTTGTCACTTTCTAAGAAAATCGCATTATATATTTTGAACCATTATGTATTAACCCATTATACATTTTAAACTTTATGTATTTTAATACGTACCCGATAGAGCCCTGTATGTTAATTTCTGTGTCCGCTCGTAACTACTCCACGGTTCCGATTTTGACAAATAATATGTCACATACAAAATTCAAGATGGCGGACTCTACTTGCTTAACAGCCTTATTCATAAAAAATCCTTAATTGAGGTTTGATCAGTCTATTAGTTAACAGACCGATTAAGCTTATTTGACAGTTGTTAAAAAGTATGATTCATAAACGCTTGCTAGCAGTCTGTTAGCTAATGAGCTGCTGATGGATGGATTGGACGCGTTATGTTGTCACCTTGACAAATCATAGACCAAAAATGGCCTTTTAGTAAATTAAAAAAAATATATTATTAACACGACAGACTAGGCAGTATGGATCTAGTTTCCTTTACCTTTCCCGGAGGGAATAAAAACTTAAAACAAAAAAACCTGTCTTGCATATGGTTTTGCTCTTGCCAAAATCAGCTGTTCACATTTGTGGCGGCCATTTTGCTAGTTAGCAAAGAGATGAAGTAGGGTCTACGGTCCGCTAACTTTCGGAAGACTTAACAGACCCTTGATGGACTGATTAGCGCTAATTGACGTTTATGAATCATGTTTTTTTGCATCGGTCCTATAGTGAGCTTATAGCGAGCCTCGAACTTTTTATGAATAAGGCTGTTAATGTGTAACGTTTTATCTTTACTTGCCCCAATATCGTATCGCACAACGTGAAAACGCTCTACACTATGGCGGGGCAGAGGGTAGGTAGTCACCACCTTGCCACTGCTTCCCAGCCCGGCTAGCACGACAGCGCACAAGAGTCGCGTCGCGCGCGAGATAGATTACGCGTCCCTTTCTAGATCGAACAGTAAGAAAAAGACGGGCAATCTATCTCGCGCGCGACGTGACTCTTGTGCGATGTCGTGCTAGACGTGCTGGCGACTACGCTACTGCGCTCACCTAAAAATCTTCTCAGCCAGGAATCGAAGGTTGTCTTCGGTCAGGTCGCCGCCGGTGGCCGACAGGAACTTGATGCGGAGCGTCTCCGCCAGCAGGCCCCATGTCACCTGGACACCAGGACAGAAAAGCTCAGTCATCATAGTTTGGGACTAGGTCAAGTGCCATCAATGGGGACCATCTTCATAGTTTGAGCACAGAATAAGTATTAATACTAACGTACAGAAGGCTCTCTCTCTGGAGTCGATTAAATAAATAATGAAGTTGGTTAAACACTAGCCGCGTACATATACGAATACGAATAAAGATATTCATATTCATATTCATTTATTCATTGTTTATGTCATGTACATTATAGTTAAAGATGTTATAATATATTCAAGTCGGTCCATGACGCCCTGTAAGGGCACACAATGGTACTTAAGATTAGATTAAAATTAACACATATTTCCAATTAAAATAAGATAAAATTACATTAAAATTACAGCCATCCATTAATTATTATTATTAATATTATTTGTTATGATTATTATGTTAAGGAGTTATTAAAACATGTCATGTTTAGAATTATATTGGAATCCAATTTAAATTATTAATTTTAAATTGACAATGTTAAATGTTAAAATTATAAATAAGTACAAAATATATTAAATTTACTAATGTCATTTACGATAATAATGATAGGACGACCGGATGGCCTAGTGGTTAGAGAACCTGACTATGAAGCTTGAGATCCCGGGTTCGATCCCCGGCCGGGACAGATATTTGTATGAAAAATACGAAAGTGAGTTCTCGAGTCTTGGATGTTTAATATGTATTTAAGTATTTACATTTATCTATACATTTATACGAGTAAGTATGTTTATACGATGTCTAGTACCCATATCACAAACTTTGCTTAGTTTGGGACTAGGTCAATTGGTGTCAATTGTCCCGTGATATTTATTTATTTACATAAAGCACAATCTAGCTCGCTCCTGATATATTTACCTACAGCGATAATAGCCTACAGCCCCACTCCATCACATTTCCCGCAAAGCATTCATGCAAAAATAAACCGTATTACTACGCGAGAGCGCTTCTTTTAGTTTAACAGTTTCAATCATGGCCGTTCACGTCACCGCGTACTTATTAGGGTTGTAGTAGTCATTGTTCGTCGCTAGGCAACTAGGTACACAAATAACGCGCGACGCCAGCGTGGCGTGCGAGGCGAGCGGCAACCTACTGCCATTATCCTGCCCGGCAGGAGCGCCGGTTGAACGTACCTAAACTGCGGAGTGTACACCCCCTTCAATGGGGATGATGATTAGGCAAAGCTATTACGTCCATGGCATGACAATTGTGTTGCGTCACCTTCCCGCTGCCTACCGTTGCCTAACACTGCACGCCACTGTCTAGAAGGTCAATGTGACTATCCTACTAATATTATAAATGCGAAAGTTTGTGTCGATGTGACGATGTGAGTGTGTATGTTTGTTTCCTTCTTCACGCTGAAACGACTGGATGGATGTACTTCAAATTGGGAACGGAGATAGCTGGTACTCTAGATTAAAACAGGCTACTTTTTATCCCGGAAAATTGTATGGTTCCCGCTGTATAGCGGTAAACATGTCAATTGCTAATTCATGCGGCCGCAGTCGCGGGCAGAAGCTAATCAATTAGCTTATAAATTATACTTCGTATCCCTTCGAAGACGATTACACTATTTACAAGCAGCAATAGTGTAATCGTCTTCTTCGTGATACTCGTATAATTAGAAATTGAACTTCACTTGGTAAGTTCGTTTAATTCTAAATAATTAATAATAACTAGCTTTTACCCGCGACTTCGTCCGCGTAGACTAAATTCATCTTTAATTAACTAAGCAATTTTTTTATATTTTTTATACGGATAAAAATGTATCCAAATTATGTAAAAAAAGTCATTACCTAGAAATATTATTCTTATAGCAGGGAATTCAAAACTTACGCGTGCCTTGTTCGACTGCCCACAAATTTTCAACACGTTTTCAACCATACACCATAGACAACATTACGTTTATCCAAAGACAATATAACCACTAGACTGCTCATGCGGGGGGAATCCGTACCGCCAAACATTAGCTCCGACAGAGCTAATACAGGCTCGCCCCACTCAAATCTTCGTTAGTTCCAATTCCGTACTACGCTAGGAACGATCGCTCGAAAATAATAAAAAAAAATATAAATATGCCGTTCTGCGCCATCAAGTGGTGCGGTAAAAATAGTAAAACATCGAACTATTCCACTGATGGTGTTACATTCCACAGGTATGTACAATTTCATTTATAAATTCGAAAAACTTATTTAATAAATTAAATACCTTCGTTTTTAGCCGTCTCTGTCACTCCCAGGCTTAAATACATATAGCCATCCCGCTTTAGTGCGGCACGTGTAAGTTAGTGATGTCCCACCCGCTTTTAATAATTACTATCGAGGAATCTTAAGTAACAAGCTGCAGGATTACGCAGTGGAATAGTTAAATAAAATAATGATTAGGGTTTAGTCAGAGTATGGGAAAGTGGTCACCATTCGTATACTTTATAGATTTCATTTGTTATTTTTTATTTAATTGTCAAATTTAGCTAGTTTATGTACATAAGTGTAAAGTGTAACAAATATAATTGTAGTTTGTTACAAAAAAGTCCGAAACTATTATGTCAAAATGTTATAGCCATTTTTCAACGATAATGGTGACCACTTTCCCCTAGGTAATAATAATATTGCAAGCTTTTTTTTAGTTTCACCTGTCCCGATGTTTGTCTGTAATCAAACCTTGCAAGTTAGATTTGATCCACTTCCCGGTTACCAATTGAGATGAAATTTTGCATACACATACAATTAAAAAAATTAAGTGTCAAACATGTATTGGTGCATTAATAGGCGACACAAATACTAAAAGTTTAGCACATCAAAAAGACGTTCAAAAAAAACTTTTTTACGGTTCAAATACAGTCCTAGAAATTTGTCGCCGGTGTGAAATCAATATTAAAAGAGCTATAAATGAAAATGGATCAAAAGTATTGCCACCAAAATATAATTCAGATTTCTTCGAAAGAACTGTGTTAAAGTCGTTTATAGGGTACAATTTGTTTCCTGACATACATTTTCATCAATTTGAAGTTGAAACCGAAAATCACATAATTGAGCTGACTAGGTGTGTTATAAAGAAATACGTCGATGCGAGGTTGTCATATTTTACCAAAAATTATAAAGATCCTAAGAAGTTCATTCGTAAAACTTTGTCAAAATTAATTCATTTTAAAAATCAGTAGTACTACTATGTAACGTTAGATATGTTCCGATGCCGATTATGACTTCGGCTGACACTAATAATACTGTTAGTGTATTCATTAAAAGTGTTGCCTTTATAAATATTTTTTATATTTGTTGTTATTTAATCCAATTCCTTCTACATACATAGCCGTCTTTATTGTCTTCTACAAGCCATGCTATTAAGTTTGGTAATGTCCCATTTTACGAATCGGTTCACGGGCTGCGTTCGAAATCGCTATAGTAATCGTATGGTTTGGCTATGACATGGCTATAGCGATTTGGAACGCAATTTTTTTGCAATATCTAAAAATCTATGGATAATATGCCAAAGTTATCGTAAATCAACAAATACACAGTGTCTAGGCCGGGATGATGACGATGATGATGATGATATACAAAGTAAGAAGCCGGATACTGGGCTCTCTTTGCCGGATAGTCGCCGATTATGTTAGTTGCAAAATAGTCGGCTTTACCGACTAGTCGGCACATCTCTAGTGAACATACCTACATCAAAAAACGTACAGTCTAACATAGAAAGAACCTCCTTTTATTGAAGTCGGTTAAAAATAATAAGAGGTAAATGGGGAAATTACACACTAAAAGGTAAAAAGTTACCCCCTTATTCATAAACGCACTATAGGCCTCTGCTAAGTTAGTAATCGTTTGTCCTTATCTGTGAAAGGTAAATGTCAAAGTGACAGATAAGGACAAACGATTACTAAGTTAACAGAGGCCTATAGTGCGTTTATGAATAAGGGGGTAAATGTTTTATCGATAAAAGTCCAAAACGCGAATGGCACATCACTAAATTCTTTGTTGACATTGGGATGGCCTTGAGTCAGCCAATGAGAGGCTTTGTTTACCCCCCGCAGTCTTCACCAAACTGGCGAAACGGTTTTAAGGAACAAATGCGTCTTTTATCACTCCACTGGTTTACTGCTTCGTGCGTTTATCTGTCAGTTGCGTTTTGTTATTCCATGTCGGTTGCGTTTTGTTCAATTTTCAACAAATTAATGTCAAAAAAAAAAACAAAACAACAAAAAAAGTATCCTATTATCTATTCCTGGTTCTAAGCTACCTTCCCACCAATTTTCAGCCAAATCGGTTCAGCCGTTCTCGAGTTATAAATAGTGTAACACGACATTCTTATACATATATGTATATATACACACACACACACACACACACATATATATATAAATATATAATAGATAATATAGATAATTAGTTTTTTCACATAGTTAAATGGTGGGCTGTGTCCAGCAGTGGGCTGTTACCTTGTCGGGCACCGTGAAGGGCACGCGGCCGGCGGGGCTGAAGGCGTTGTCCCACGTGACCGTGGCCCACCCGTGGGGCTCCTGGTTGCCGTGCACGATCACCACAACAGGCAGCGAGAGCGTCCACACCTGCGACAATATTATTAAAAGTGCTAAACGTGGCCTGGTCTTCTTAACTTAGGCTCTGTCTACCGTAAGGGATAAAGACGCGAGGGATGCCACGTTATATCGGAAAACCGATAAATATCGATATAACGACGCCTGAATATATCGGTATCTAAAAAAAACTCAATATTGTAACAAAATATCTAAAAAGCCGGCCAAATTAAAATACCCACAAAATCGGCAAATTCAAAAAATTTACATGTGGTATTACTAACTGTTCGTCATTTCGCAGATTCCTTGAAGATATACAACATAAGCAACGGTATCATCATCATCATAATTATGGTCAATATATCAAATAATCAGCCAACAAGAATTATTTGCATAGTCATAGGTACTAACCTAAAAAATCCGACATAGCATCTAAACATTGTTGTTTCTCTTGGAAAAAAACTTCTTTCTCCTCTTGTTTTTGCTTGAACTTACTGATCATGGTATGTAGAAGCTTTCGCGTGTTACTTTTTATTGTTTTACCCATATTACGGCAATTATAAATGAAAAATAATTGAGTTCACAAAATACTGACAACTTTAACCAAAGACTTTGACTTGCCTTTGGCAGAGTAATAATGCCATATTAAAACTTAAAAAAAATCCAGGTCACGCTTTCGTTTGCCAGACTCTATAGCTATTTTGTGTTAATCTGTAAGTTTGTGCCGTTTTGGCTTTAGCTGTTAAGGTGCAAACTTGTCATGAATAAATAAATAAATAAATATCATCAAAGAGTATTGTACAATAAAATCAAAGAGTATTTATTGTAAAGCGAATGGTCACCATCATAGCCCATCGTAGAGGGGCTATAAAACAACATTAAATTTAATAAGCCTTTAAAAAAGGAGAAATATCTATAAAATATCGATATATCGATATTTTTAAAAACTTTGCATCCCTATGATTTATGTATGAATGCATTGTGTGTAATATGTGTGTACATTGTTGTGGACGTAAGGTAAGTGTACGTGAATGTGTGTATGTCTGTGTATGTACCTGGAACACGAGCTCGCCGCCGCCCACGTTGAACTCGGACTGGAAGAGCAGCGTCAACTTCTCATCCATCACGCTCTCGGTGCCCTTCTTCTCGGCGCGTTTGATCTTTCGAAGCTGCATGTTGCTGTTGTAGAAGACAAACACACATTACTACACACATCATCATCATGTAAAGAAAGAAAGAAAGCGGTGGGTATCACTCCGGTGCCGGCAGTGAAAACAGCAGCTTAGATTAGATTTTATTGTTGTAAATCAAGACGCGTACCGTACTGGCCGCTAACAAAAAAAACGTACGTATTATCTATATTGACAGACCTCTAACAATGTGCTGATGCCCTAGTACTTTTGCTCAGCGACGCAACAAAAAAACACTTCAAAAATCAGCAATTTCAAAAAAAGCTCTTAGAGGATTTGATATCCTGGTACTTAAACTCTCCCTCCATCTTACGTCTGTCGCGAAATTACCCATCCCAAAAAGCACTCAGCGCCGCTAAAGAAATTTTGACTTAAAAAAAAAATTGCCGCAAAAACACAAATTAACAAAACGATATAAAAATAAGCAAAAGGATATGTGCCTGCTGGTACTCCCGCTGTTATTCGGGATGTCTATTATGGCCAACAACACGACCAAAGTCACTGTTAACTTCCAAAAATCACTCAAAATTCTTCCCAGAGCCCCGCTGACCCCAAAAACATCGAGGTTGGACAAGTTGGACAACTTTTTACGATGACCAAAACCACTGCAAAAGGCCAAAAATAACTCACAACACTTCCCAGAGCCCCCTGACCCCAAAAACATCGAGGTTGGACAAGTTGGAAAACTTTTTACGATGACCAAAAGCAGCGAAACCACCGCAAACGGCCAAAAATCACTCACAACACTTCCCAGAGCCCCCTGACCCCAAAAACATCGAGGTTGGACAAGTTGGACAACTTTTGTACGATGACCAAAAGCAACAAAACCATCGCTAAATACCAAAAACCACTCACAACACTTCCCAGAGCCCCGCTGACCCCAAAACCATCGAGGTTGGACAAGTTGGGACAACTTTTGTACGATGACCAAAGTACCAAAATTACCGCAAACGGCCAAAAATCACTCACAACAGTTCCCAGAGCCCCGCTGACCCCAAAAACATCGAGGTTGGACAAGTTGAACAACTTTTTACGGTGACCAAAAGCACCAAAACTATTGCAAACGGCCAAAAATCACTCACAACACTTCCCAGAGCCCCGCTGACCCCAAAAACATCGAGGTTGGACAAGTTGGACAACTTTTTACGGTGGCCAAAAGCACCAAAACTACCGCAAACGGCCAAAAATCACTCACAACACTTCCCAGAGCCCCGCTGACCCCAAAAAAATCGAGGTTGGACAAGTTGGACAACTTTTTACTATAACCAAAAGCACCAAAACTACCACAAACGGCCAAAAATCACTCCCCTGACCCCAAAAACATCGAGGTTAGCCATCTTGGACAAGTTGGCCAACTCACCGGAAGCTGACGCTGAGCTGCCTGCTGGCGGGCTGGTACTCCATACAGCCGCTGTTGTTCAGGATATCGCCGCACTCCACAGGCTGCTTTCCCCGCCCGGAAAGAGAGTCACTCTTCAAAAGCAGTTGGGCTTGCTGCTCTGATATTATTACCACCTGGAAACAATACATACATACATAAACATATATAGACAGAGCCTATGGCAACAAGATACCCCCTTATATGACTACTATGTTCCACTTGCTACGATCCTGACATACCTCTTTCGCTTCATCCACATTCATCAATCTCTTCATACAGTGGGTGGTAGGGCCTTGTGCAAGGTCCGTCCGGATCGCTACCACCATCTAACTCGCTAATCCTGCCACTAAGCAGCAGTGCTTGCGCTGCTGTGTTACGGTGTGGAGAGTAAGACAGCCGGGGAAATTACGGGCACAAGAGGCATTTCATCTAAGTCCTCTAGGTTGGCAACGCATCTGCAATCCCTCCGGGGTTGCGGGTGTCTATGGGCAGTGGTGATCGCTTACCATCAGGTGACCCACTTGCTCGTTTGCCTTCCTATTCACATAAAAAAAAAATACATGCTCGTCGGTTTCGGGTACTCTCGACCTGACCTTTTTCTAAAACGTCCCCAATTTGATCACGGACGTCCGCCTAGGCCTTCCCCTCCCAACGCACCCATTCACACTCCCCATATAAATCTGTTTAGTTAATCTTCTTTCATCCATCCTCTCTACGTGACCAAACCAACTAAGCATACTTCTACACCACTACTACAATTAAATAATACTCACCGTGACCCTAGGTGGGGTCATGTGGACGTTTAGCTGGCCCCCGACCAGAAGACGGACAGTAGCCGTGAAGCTGGACAGACAAACATACATATTAGTGTGACTTGACGAAATCCGGTCGACTTTTTAGATAATTTTCCCGAAATCGTTTTCTTAGGGTGCGACCACAAGCGCCGCTTAAAAAACGGTGACGTTACGGTATCGCAACAAAATGTATGAAGAAACGGTGAGAAAACGTGACGCATACGACACGTCACTGCGTACACGCGGCGGTTTGGTCGCACACTTAATAGTAGCAAAATTTCCATTCGCTTTTCTCCCAAATGCTTTTTTTCACACTGGTCTTTTACTGAAGCTTATTGTCACAGTAGCCATTTTTCTGTCGCATTTTTGTTCTGTTTTTTTATTTAACTAACTTAATTCATAGTAAGTCCGAAAAATACACGTGATCTTGAATGGGGGGGGAGCGTTATATTCACCAAAGGGGAAGGGGGGGGTCAAAAGTAGGCCAAATATGATCACATGATTTCTGGACGAGCCTTAACACTGCAATAATTTTTACTTTCATGGTTTCGACTCACCGTGTGTTCGTCTTCATGACTTGGGGCGGCTGTTTCTCAATCACGAAGGTGGAAGTCACCAGCGTAGACAGCAATGTGGTCACCTGACAATACAATACAATACAAATACACTTTATTGAACACCACAAATCAGTACAAAACAATACAGAAACAAAGAACAAAGCATACAATAGGCGGTGTTATCACTTTATTAAGATCTCTACCAGACAACTAATAAGACAGAGAAATAAGTTGGAGACAAAAGACAATACAATTAATTAATTTTTAACACCCCTTATTCATAAACGCTCTATAGGCTAACATAGCAATCGTTTGTCCTTATCTGTGAAAGGTAAATGTCAAAGTGACAGATAAGGACAAACGATTGCTAAGTTAGCAGAGTCCTACAGAGCGTTTATGAATAAAGAAAGAAAGAAAAAAAGAAAGAGATACATTAAATAAGGGGTTAAGATGGTAAAGGCCCATCGAGGGAATTATCAAAATTAGGTTAGTAGGCTCTTGTGTTTTAATGCCCTTCATTATAACACAGTAAACTGTCACATAAACTACTGTTAAAGCCGCGTACCTTCTTCACCATATCCTCCAGCATCTCCTCCAAATGCGGCTGCCGCAGTTGTACTATGGTCTTGCTGTTAATACGCGTCACGTTGTTCACCTGAAACAAAAGTATACATCATCATCATCTAGGCATCTACATCTATGACAGGTGATTTAAACATTGTCAGCGGCACTTCCGTTGATGGCTAACAGACAATGCATCGCCAGGGACGATGTTGAGGCGCTGTCAACAGCAAATGACCTTGAGCAACGCCACTCTTCACACATACGGTTCGCTTGCCTGTTAGTGAAAGAGAAGAAACTATTCCGGCAGCTTGGCGCGCGTCTAAAATCTTGCAAATAAGACACAAATAATAAGAAATAAAAAAAAATGGATTATTTGTGATATATGACTCGTTAGCCGTTTAGGTATGAATATGTTGACTTCATGTTTTTAATTGCAGACCCAAACGTCGAAAAAATAAGGACAGAACCGTTTAATGATGATTTTAAGACCAATCTTTGCAATTATTTTCTATCGAGCCGATTTTGTTCAATTATGTATCGAGTCCGTTCAGCGTCTTTGAAATATGATGAAAATTAACATATATTTTTTTGTATGTAGTTTTTCTTAAAAAAGTGCTTAAATAACATCAATTTCTACAAAATTAGGTGTCAGGCTCTTAAGGAGGCGCGGGATTGCCCAAGACCCGGACCACCCTCTCGGCCTTTCCGTTGGGCCCCCGCTGGTGGGCGGCCGACCGGTGGGTGGGTGGTATTGAATAGTGTACAGGGTTATAGTATTTCGACGTATATTCGTTAGCAGGTGATAGGAGTGACTGTTTGCGATACTTTTAACCTTATGTATTATGCAAGAGTTAACCATTTTTGAGTTACCATGTTTTATAGCTTTTTCAAAATAAGTCAAAAATGCAACATCAAAAATTTATTAAAAAAAAAGTATCAGTTTAAATATTTTTTTTTCTTATTTATAAAAACGATTAAACACTCGCGGACGCACGCTGCGACTCGATGAACATCTTCTGCAGTTAGAGGAAGAACTGAGGTGCATAAGGTGGCACGTTCTGGGTTTGTGTGAAGTCAGAAGAGAGGGAGAGGACACCATAACCCTTGAATCGGGCCATCTTCTATACTACAGAGAGGGAGACCAACTTTCCCAGGGTGGCGTCGGGTTTCTGGTCCATAGAACCTTCGCTGACAACGTCGTAGAAATATCCAGTGTATCGTCAAGGGTAGCCTACCTCATTATTAAGTTAACCGAGAGGTATACCCTGAAGGTAGTACAAGTTTACGCACCGACTTCGGCACACTCGGACGAAGACGTAGAGATATTCTATGAGGATATCTCTAAGGCTCTGCATGACACTACAAGGGCGCACTACAACATTGTCATGGGAGATTTTAACGCAAAAGTGGGAGCTAAGATTAGCGGCGAATCCTCAATGGGACCATTCGGTTATGGCAGTAGAAATGACAGGGGACAAATGCTTGTCAACTTTCTTGAAAGCGAGGGACTGTCTATGATGAACTCGTTCTTCAAAAAACAGCCTCAAAGAAGATGGACGTGGCAAAGCCCCGATGGTAATACAAAAAATGAGATCGACTTCATCATGACGGATAAGAGGCGCATATTCAGAGATGTCTCAGTGATTGCAAGGTTTAAAACCGGGAGCGACCACCGGCTCGTACGAGGCACTCTGAATATCGATTACAAGCGCGAAAGAATCCGCTTGATGAAGTACAGACTCCGTCCAAATCCATTTCAAGCCGCTGTAGGTTCCCAAGCGTTTCAGTTAGAACTAAGCAACCGATTCGCTGCCTTGGATACCACTGACTGCGTTGACCGGAAATTCGACCAGGTGGTGAAGACACTTACAGAGGACGGCACTAAATTCTGCGGAATGAGGCGCACAGGCAAAAAGTCTAAGCTTTCGAAGGAGGCTCTGGAGCTTATGAGCGAACGACGCCAAAATCCCCCCTCAACCTTGTCAGAACACCGGGCTCTAAACAAAAGGATCACGAAGCTGGTTAGGCGTGACCTCCGAGCTGCCAACACGCTTCGGATAGAAGAAGCCTTCGAACAGAACCGGGGGTCAAAAGTCTTCGTCCAGCCACTCGGGAGAAGCCACCTGACAAGGTTGACTACAGAAGCGGGAAATGTGGTCGTTTCTAGGCCGGAAATCCTTTCGGAAGTGAGGGATTTCTATACCCAGCTTTACGCCTCACACGAACCTCGACCAGAGTCTCTCAGAGAGGATCCAAGAGCCACCCTTACTCGTCACTTCACTGAGGACTTGCCCGAGATCAGCCTGGATGAGGTCGAGTTGGCCCTTAAACAACTTAAAAATGGAAAGGCCCCAGGTGAGGACGGCATCACGACTGAGCTTCTGAAGGCGGGAGGAACTCCCGTACTGAAGTTCCTTCAGTCGTTGTTCAATGTTGCTCTCTTCACTGGGAGAACTCCAAATGCATGGAACAGAGCTGTTGTCGTTCTGTTTTTTAAGAAGGGTGACAAAACTATTGGGAATAAATTTTATTTGGCTGTGTGAGTATTTCCCTGCGCCCCTTTATATTTTCTTAATATAGTGTCGCCACTATATGTGCGTTTTATTGTGTGAACAAAAATTCGATTGTGCATGTTTTTGTTTCACGAATTAAATCCAAGTTTAATTGAAGAAATCTTGCTTATTATTGATAAAACCCATTTGGTTATGGGCCCAGGATGCTGTGTTCGATAATAAACAAAGAGCAGAACAATAGTGATTAAAGTTTTCTTGGATGTGATAATTGCACACCGCGCCCTAACCTATAACAAAAATGGAGGTCGGCAAACTTGAAAAGTTCGATGGATCGAATTTTAAACAATGGAAATTTCAAGTAAAATGTGCCCTACGTGCAAAGGGGTTGAATATTTACACGCCGAAACCTGATCAAGGTGATTCGCAATGGAACAAAGATGACGGAATGGCGATGTTTGTCATGACTTCGGCCATGGACTTGAATCAAATCGCTCTTATTGAAAATTGCGAAACAGCGTTTGAGATGATGACTAGACTCGAGTCCATCTATGAACAGAAGTCGGAGTTGACCAAAATGATTATTCATGAACGATTTTATCAATACAAAATGTCAACTGGAGATAGCATTGCTCAGCATATTGCCAAAGTGGAAAGTTTAGCCAAACAGTTGAAAGAATGTGGAGAAGAAATCAGTGATACGGCGATTATGACAAAAATACTGAGCACTCTGCCTCCTAAATTCAGATCCCTTCGTCAGGCCTGGATGTCTCTTGATCCTAAAAATCAAAGTATTGTAAACTTGACAGCTCGCTTATTAGATGAAGAGGCCAGCTTGAATGAAGAGGAAAGTGAGACAGCGTTATTAGTGTCTAAACAAACTATAAAGAAGAAGTCGTTTCCACCAGCGAAGGCAGATAATAAATATTCAAGTGAAAAACAACACAGGTTTGTTTGTTACAATTGTGGAAAACGGGGACATTTTTCTCGAGATTGTAGAGCACCAAAACAGAAACAAAGACAAGGTGACAAGAATATGTTAGCCTTCAACATTACAAACACTAATTGCAATGATAGTGATGAAAGTAATAAATGGATATTGGATAGCGGTGCCTCTGCTCACATGTCCTACAAAGAGGAAAATTTTGTAGAATTACATAAATACACTGGATCTCCATTAAAATTGGGAAATCAAGAAATCATTGAAGTTGCTGGTTATGGAGATATTTCAATCAGCAAATGTGTCAATGGGCAGTGGGAGAAAAGTATTTTAAAGAATGTTCTTTATGTACCCAAGTTGCGACGAAACTTGTTCTCTGAAGGTGTAGTGACAAGGCAAGGATATAAGATTGTGAAGTCAGGCAATGAAGCATTGATCTACAAGGGTAATGATGTGGTGATGTGTGCATCATTACAGAGTAATAACTTATATGAACTGAGAGTGAAAACCAGTCAGAATCCAGTGTGCAACATTGTTCAAAAATTAAGCCTTAAGACATGGCATGAACGCTTGGGACATTTGAATGTCAAAGAAATAGAGAAGATGTGCAAAAATAACGTAATTATTGGTGTGGACTTATCAGACTGTGACAAGTTTGTGTGTGAAGGTTGTGCTTATGGTAAGCATGCTCGTCAACCTTTCAAGAAATCTGATAGGGGACCAATGAACCCAGGTGATATTGTGTATAGTGACGTTTGTGGACCTCTCAGCGAGCCATCAGTACGAGGTATGAGATATTTTGTTATTTTTAAAGACGCTGCTACAAGCTTTCGATATGTGTACTTTATTAAAAACAAAAGTGATGTGCTTGAGTGTTTCAAAACATATAATGCAAAAGTCAAGAACATATTTCAACACAGTGTGCGTGTGTTACATACTGACAATGGCGGAGAATATACTGGTAAACAGTTCAAGGAATATCTTGATGCTGAAGGCATAACTCATGAGCTCACTGCTCCATATTCGCCAGCTCAAAATGGGCGGGCTGAGAGAGAGATACGGACAATTGTAGAAAGCGCGAGATCCATGCTGTATGCCCGTAATGTACCACTATGTCTATGGGCAGAAGCGGTCAACTGTGCTGTTTATTTGTTAAATCGTACATCATCCAGTCAAACACCAAGCATTACACCACTGGAGCTATGGAGTGGTGTAAAGCCAGTGTTAGATCACATCAGAGTATTCGGATGTGAGGGTTATGTGCATGTACCAGATCAGTTGAGAAGAAAACTAGATAGCAAAAGTCGCAAGATGATGTTAGTAGGCTATGACCATACTAATTATAAAATGTATGATCCTAAGACAAAGTCCATAACAGTGTCAAGAGATGTGATTTTTAATGAAGATAAAACTCCTGAATTTGAGAAGAATATTGCTCAGATATTTATTGGCGGTGAAGAAGATGTAATGCCAAATATGGGTGAAGTTGAGATACCTCTAGACTCTACAGAGGTGACAGATAGTACAAAATCTAGTGATGAGAGTTGCAATAGTGATGACAGTATACACACTGCTATTGATAGGAATGATGAAACATATGAACCCTCACAGGAAATTAATCTAGATGATTTGACTCAGTCAAATATCACACTGAGACGACGAAGAAATGATTGTTTTGAGGCAAATCTGGTGGAGTTTAACGTTCCTGTTACTTATCAAGAGGCTATTCATAGTGAGGAATGCAAGTTATGGCTGGAAGCCATCCAAGAGGAACTGGAAGCTCATGAAAGTAATAATACCTGGTCCTTTGTTGAAAGAGAAAATCAAAGGACCATAACTTCCAAATGGGTGTTTAATATAAAGAGGAACCAGCAAGGTGAAATTGAAAGATATAAGGCAAGACTCTGTGCCCGTGGTTTTACACAAATTGAAGGGTTAGACTATAGTGAAATTTTTTCACCTACTACTAGATATGAGTCAATAAGAATATTGCTGTCTCTTGCTGCTGAGTATAACTGGAATATAAAACAATTTGATGTTAAAACAGCCTTCTTATATGGAGAGCTGGAAGAAGATATTTTCATGGAAATCCCTGATGGAGTTAAAGCTCCTGCGAATAAAATATGTAAATTGAACAAGTCCCTCTACGGCTTGAAACAAGCAGCTCGTTGTTGGAACACTATGTTTACGAGTTTTTTGTTGAAATTTGGTTTTGTTCAGTCACAAGCAGATAATTGTGTGTTTGTAGGCAAGTTTAATGATGTTAAAGTTTGGTTAATTCTGTATGTTGACGATGCTTTGATTATGTCTGATTCGAATATAGTATTAAATGAGATCATAAATAGTAATTTATAACAAGTAAGTATGAAACAGCATTTTCAAATAAAAGAGTTGAATGTATCTCGTTTTGTGGGCATGGAGATTTTGAAAACTAATGACTTCATATGTATTAGTCAGAAACAGTATATTGAGCAAATGATCAATAAATTTAACATGAATACAGCACATTCCTGTAATACACCAATTGATGTAAATGTTCAAATAAGTAATATTAATAATGATGAAAATGAGAAAGTTAATTTTCCTTACAGGGAGGCTATAGGATCCTTGTTGTTTTTGTCTATGGCTACCAGGCCAGACATTTCATATGGTGTCAATTTACTAAGTCGTTATGTTAATAAACCGGGTCCATGTCATATTGTTCAGTTGAAGAGAATAATTCGATATCTTATTGAGACTAAAGATTTGTGTATAAAGTATCAAGGAAAAGAGAGTTTACTTGGGTATTCAGACTCAGATTTTGGTGGGGATTTAGACACAAGAAAATCAACATCTGGGTATGTTTTCTTGTTAAACAGTGGACCCATATCATGGGCTAGTCAAAAACAGTCTTGTGTTGCCCTATCAACGACTGAGGCTGAATTTATAGCTGGATGTGAAGCTGCAAAGAATCTTTTGTGGTTGAGACAGTTTTTCAAAGAAATTGATATTCATCAAAATTGCACAATTTTATGTCTGGATAATCAAAGTGCAATTAAACTTATAAATAATCCAGTATATCACAAAAAGACAAAACATATTGATATTAAATTTAACTTTATCAGAGAAAAGGTTAAACAAAAATTTATTGAAATTAAATATGTTAAAAGTTCTGATCAGCTTGCTGATATTTTTACTAAGGCTTTGCCTGCGCATAAGTTCAAATGTTTAAGGGATGAGTTACTATCAGTTGTGTAGTCAATTTGTTAAGTTAATAATAATTCAAGTATTGAAAAAGAATTGTTAGTTTGGTTAAGATAAAACTAAAAGTTTTTTTTTTGGTTGAATAGTTTGTTATTTTGTGTTATGATTATAGCGCAGGGAAAGAATGTTAAGTTTAAATGTACCTATAAAGTTACCAATATAAAATTTTAGTGGGAGTATTGGGAATAAATTTTATTTGGCTGTGTGAGTATTTCCCTGCGCCCCTTTATATTTTCTTAATATAGTGTCGCCACTATCTGTGCGTTTTATTGTGTGAACAAAAATTCGATTGTGCATGTTTTTGTTTCACGAATTAAATCCAAGTTTAATTGAAGAAATCTTGCTTATTATTGATAAAACCCATTTACCCCTACTGAAAAACTATCGACCTATATCGCTTCTGAGCCATGTATACAAGTTGTTTTCAAGGGTCATCACGAACCGTCTTGCGCGGAGGCTCGATGAGTTTCAACCCCCGGAACAGGCCGGGTTTCGAAGTGGATACGGCACCATAGACCACATCCACACAGTACGGCAGATTATACAGAAAACTTCAGAATATAATCGGCCCCTGTGTCTAGCTTTTGTGGACTATGAGAAGGCTTTTGATACTGTCGAAACCTGGTCTGTTCTGGACTCCTTGCAACGGTGCCAAGTCGACTGGCGATACATCGAGGTGATGAGATGTCTTTATGAAGCCGCAACAATGACCGTCCAAGTACAGAACCAGCAGACTGAACACATCCACCTGCGCCGTGGAGTGCGCCAAGGTGATGTCATATCGCCCAAACTCTTCACTAACACGCTGGAGGATGTGTTCAAGACGCTGGACTGGAAAGGATACGGCATCAACATAAATGGCGCACACATCTCTCACCTACGATTTGCAGACGACATCGTCATCATGGCTGAAACGCTGCAGGAGCTGCAGCGGATGCTGGATGACCTAGCTAATTCGTCTCAGCGAATTGGTCTCCGGATGAATTTGGATAAAACCAAAGTCATGATCAACGAGCACGTCGATCCGGGACCGGTTGCCATAAGCGGGGTCCCTCTCGAAGTTGTTTCCGAATATGTATACCTAGGGCAGTCGCTCCAGTTAGGTAGGAACAACTTCGACAAGGAAATCAAAAGGCGGATACAGCTGGGTTGGGCAGCGTTTGGGAAACTTCGCCAGGTTTTCTCGTCACCTATACCCCAAAGTCTAAAAACAAAGGTTTTTAATCAGTGCGTCCTGCCTGTAATGACCTACGGAGCCGAAACGTGGCCACTCACCGTGCGGCTTGTCCACCAGTTCAAGGTCGCTCAGCGAGCTATGGAGAGAGCTATGCTCGGAGTTTCTCTTAGGGACCGAATCCGGAACGAAGTAATTCGTCAGAGAACCAAGGTTACCGACATAGCTCAGCGAATTAGCAAGCTGAAGTGGCAGTGGGCAGGTCACATATGCCGCAGAACTGATGGCCGCTGGGGCAAACTGGTTCTGGAGTGGAGACCGCGTGTTGGCAAACGCAGTGTAGGGCGTCCTGTTGCTAGATGGGGCGATGATATTCGCAAGACAGCAGGCAGGGATTGGAGGAGGAGAGCTGAAGATCGAGCCCAATGGCGTGCTATGGGAGAGGCCTATGTCCAGCAGTGGACTGACACGGGCTGATGATGATGATTAAACACTGGTTATTTATGAATATTAAAACAACAATTATCGGGCCAAATTTAATTAAAAATGTTAATTCAATGTTTTTATTTTATTATTTTTATAAATAAATTATAAATAAATATATATATATATTGGGACAGTTGACACCAATTGACCTAGTCCCAAACTAAGCAAAGCTTGTGATATGGGCACTAGACAACGGATAAACATATTTATATAGATACATAAATACATACTTAAATACATATTAAACATCCAAGACTCGAGAACAAACATTCGTATTTTTCATACAAATATCTGTCCCGACCGAGGATTCAGGTTCTCTAACCACTAGGCCATCCGGTCGTCCGTTATCAACTAAAAGCCTTAAAAACAAAAAAAAACTTAAGAAACTTGGCTTGCAGATTATTTTAAAAACCTTACCGTTTTCTTAGCTCTCCAAAAATGCATAACAACTAGGAACTTACTTCAAAGAAGCAGACAAAAATGATCACAAAGGAAGCAGGCGTTCTTCGTTGAGGGTACATACCTGCTGCCGCGTGGTCCAGATGAGGTCGGCCAGCATCTCGCACCACTCCTGAATGGAGTTGAGGTTGCTCTGCATGGACACACCGTTGCCGCTGAGCTGTTGCTCACGTTTCCATCTGACAAATAAAACATCCATGTAGCGTGCTTCAAATCTAACTAATATTATAAATGCGAAAGTATGGATGGATGGATGTTTGTTGGTTACTCAATCGCTTGTCGATTTGGATGAAATTCGGCACATAGATAGAGAAAAGTCTAGAATAGCACATAGGCTACTTTTTATCCGCATAAAATTGCGTAGTTCCTGCGGGATAGTAAACGAATTCTTTGCAGACGAAGTCGCTGGCAACAGCTAGTAAAATCTATATCTCAAAAAAAAGCGACGGGTAGCACTCCGGGAGTGCCGGCAGAAGTGAAAAAAGCAGCTTAGATTAGATTTTAATGTTGTATAGATGACGCTCAAGACGCGTACCGTACTGGCCGTTCACAAAAAAAGCGTACGTATTATTTATATTGACAGACCTCTAACAATGTGCTGATGCCCTAGTACTTTTGCTCCACGATTCAACAAAAAACACTTCAATCATCGAACGCGATTCATTCGTATTTCAAAATAAACTCTTAGAGAATCTGATATCCTGGTACTTAAACTCTCCCTCCGTCTTACGCCTGACGCGAGTTTAACATTTTTTACCCATCCCAAAAAGTGCACAACGCCGCTAAAGTGTTCACTTCGAAAACCTGTAGTGTCTGTAAAGTGGGTTTGCGGACGATAGTTTTATGTGACAACGTCATAAGTAACATTGATGACAACTGCTAGCTCTGACGTCACGCGGGACGCGACAACGTGACACTTTCGTGCGTGCAGCCGGTGTCACACACACACACACACACACACATACACACACTAAATTTCCTAATATTGTAATTCGCTTCTATTTTGAAAAATTAACTTTACTTATTGTCGCGTTGCTGGTGTAATGCCAGATGTAGAATTTAAGCGAGCTTTAAATAGTTAGTTAAAAAAGCGTTTTGACGTGACAACGTCTTATAAATTGGTTTGCCGGGTGACACTTCAAGAAACTGCGTTACGCTCCGCTCACGTTATGCGCTCACAATGAGAGCGAGTGAGAGGCACGCGTCCCTTCCACTCGGGCATGGTTAGCCCGCCTAAGAGCGAGAGAGACAGATATAAAAAGTGAAAGGCACGCGTCCCTTCCACTCGAGCACAGTTAGTGTTAAATATAATTCTTTGTATAAATAAATGTTTTAAATTGTTACTATTATTTCATCCTTCTTCCTACTATACGAATGAATATTCACATTAAAATTATTTTACCACTCAAAGTCGTTGTCACGTAAAACTTTCGCCCGTATACCGACTTTACAGGCAACCAATTTTTTATTCAATTAATGACGTTTTAAATGATTTGTAAAACAGTGTCTCTAAACACTTCAGTAAGTTAGTTAGTTAGTTAATTATAGTTTTACAGCCTTATTCATAAAAAGTTAGAGGCTCGCTATAAGCTCGCTATAGGACCGATGCAAAAAATCATGATTCATAAACGTCAATTAGCGCTAATCAGTCCATCAAGGGTCTGTTAAGTCTTCCGAAAGTTAGCGGACCGTAGACCCTACTTTATCTCTCTGCTAACTCACAAAATGGCCGCCACGCATGTGAACAGCTGATTTTGGCAAGAGCAAAACCATACGCAAGATAGTTTTTTTGTTTTAAGTTTTTATTCCCTCCGGGAAAGGTAAAGGAAACTAGATCCACACTGCCTAGTCTGTCGTGTTAATTCGCTGGTTTCCCGCTAATTCACTGCCACTGCTGTCAATTTTTTTTTTAATTTACTAAAAGGCCATTTTTCGTCTATGATTTGTCAAGGTGACAACATAACGCGTCTAATCCATCCACCAGCAGCTCATTAGCTAACAGACTGCTAGCAAGCGTTTACGAATCATACTTTTTAACAACTGTCAAATAAGCTTAATCAGTCTAAAGGTAATCGCGGTTCACATTCCGTTTATAATATTTCGAATGAACTTAACCGTGAATTATTAAAAACTCTTATAAATCAGTCTGTTAACTAATAGACTGATCAAACTTCAATTAAGGATTTTTTTATGAATAAGGCTGTTAGTTTATAAGTAACAATTTTGTACGCCGTAAAGCAGAACATAGCTGGACCATATTTTAATCTGTGTAATCTTACCTATTGTTCACAAATAAATGTTTTGATTTGATTTGATGTTATTAATCGCGAATTTTAGTATAGTGCTAGCCGTGAGCGTACCTGATGAGCTCGTCATCCAGCACGCGGCCCTGGAGCTGCTGCAGCGTGGCGACGTTCTCCTTGATGTGGTCCACCAGCTCCATCTGAGCCTGCTTGATCTGGGCAACCTGGGGCCAACACAAACATAATGACTAAACCTATGATATCTATATTATATATATAAAAGAAAGTCGTGATAGTTACACTATTTATAACTCGAGAACGGCTGATCCCATTTGGCTGAAAATTGGTGGGGAAGTAGCTGAGAGCCAGGAATAGGTAATAGGATACTTTTATTATTTTTATTTTTTCTTTTTTTGTCATTCATTTGTTAAAAATGGAACAAAACGCAACTGACATGGAATAATAAAATATAAATAAAATAAAATAAAATAAAAAATTGGTTGCCTGTAAAGTCGGTATACGGGCGAAAGTTTTACGTGACAACGACTTTGAGTGGTAAAATAATTTTAATGTGAATATTCATTCGTATAGTAGGAAGAAGGACGTGTAAACTTGTATGCAGGCGCCTAAGCGAAATAGAAGCGCAAGACATGAACCGGTGTGTATGCCTATCTCTCTCACTCTCTCTCTCTCGCTCTGTCTCTCTCGCTCTTAGGCGGGCTAACTGTGCTCGAGTGGAAGGGACGCGTGCCTTTCACTTTTTATGTCTGTCTCTCTCGCTCTTAGGCGGGCTAACCATGCCCGCGTGCCTCTCACTCGCTCTCATTGTGAGCGCATAACGTGAGCGGAGCGTAACGCAGTTTCTTGAAGTGTCACCCGGCAAACCAATTTATAAGACGTTGTCACGTCAAAAGAGCCTTTTATTTCCCGCTAGGTTAACATGCAAATTTCTAATACAATAAATTTAACAATTAAATAGGTTTATGTTCTTCAATATCATGTCCTTAACTTAAATTATTTAAACGTTTATTAGGTATTACAATTTATTATTACTATTATTATTATTATCAATTCATCAATGACTGACATGGAATAACAAAACGCAACTGACAGCTAAACGTAATGTTGTCTATGGTGTATGGTTGAAAATTTGACGTCTCAGGGCAGGCAGTCGAACAAGGCGCGAGTAATTTTTAAATTCCCTGCTATAAAAAAATAGTACATTACTGCCGAGGCCGGGAAATTGCAATTCGTGGATGAGTATATAGTTTGACGGACGACGCGTAGCGGAGTCCGTTAATAAATACGAATCCACGAATTGCCGTTTCCGCCGAGGCATGTATAGTGCTTTTCTCTAATAATGCGAGGAAATAAAATAAAATGTTAAAATATTCCACTGACTTGCAATTGAACAAAATTGTCGCAATGTTCTACTCCCGCAACAGTACATAGGTACTTGTAATTTCCCATTTGTCTTCTGATAACGCCATTTCATTCGAAAGTATATTTCCTTTTACTATAAAATTGTAATAAATCAACTAAAAGTGCAAAATTAAATGTTATAAAACTATTTAATTTAAAATTACATTGGATTAAAAAATCAGACTCCCTACTTTTACTTTTTTTCCACAGAATCTGATCTTTAGGTAAAAAAAAAAAAAAAACTATTTAAGACACTTTTAAACGCGCTGGTTCCATATGATTGTACGAGCATTTGGCTGTTTGTGGTGAATGATCTTAGCCATAACAAATTAAAAAGTTAAATAGTTGTACAGTAATGAAAATTTCCCGGCCGCTTCCGCTATTTCCTGGAAGCTGTTTTTAGCAGTAAGACGCACATTTCCGAGCAAGTTGGAGAAAAATAATTGTCAATATACTGTTTGCGTAAAGTGTATAATATAGTACAGTTTATAAATGGGTAAAAGAAAATATTTATAAATGGGTGAGTAAGCCTTAGAATTTTTCTTTCTGTTACTAGCTGTCACGTGACCTTGTTACTATGTAAATTTTTGTAGCCAAGCATCATCATCATCATCATCATCATCATCATATATGTACTGTTAGTGAATAAAAGCACTGATCACCGGTATTCGAGAATATAATATATTATCCAAGATATTAATACAACGCCATTCCAAATACGACCATCGCGGAAAGAGGCCTCGCAGTAATCTCTGTCTGTCGAACCACAGACTATAGCGTTAGGCTACAAATCATCGTTCAGAAATCAGGCTAACAATTCACCGACACGATTACAAAATCCAAAAGAGAAATAAAACCACACGGCGGCCACGACGTACAAAATCCGCGTTCTGAAATGAACACAGGCACGACGTCGTCTGTACACGCGTCAATGTGTGCGTAAGATACACAGGGCTGTCTATCGCAAAAACCTACTACTATAAGTACTACCAATGACATAAATATACTAAAGATATGGCTTAGATGTTGTGTGCAAATAAGTGTTAATCGTTATCTATTTATTTAAACTTACTTAAAATGTGTCTGTCTGTGTATTTAAGCATTATAATTTTTAAATTACAATAGATGTACGTACGACAACAAACTTAAGCGAATGATTCTGTAGTTATTTCATGTATTAATCGCGATAATTTCAGAAAGCATTGATTTTCTAATGTTTTATAAAATGAAGTAGGTAGGATAGGTTCCCGAACTTGTGACGTGCGGCCGACATACATCGCGTCGCGAGCCCTACTAGTTGCCAGCAGCTTTCCGGCAGACTGCGCTTGAGGGGTGGGGTAACTCGAATCGGTGCGGGGCGGAGCGTGGCCATTCTGTACGTTAGTACTATTATATATTCTGTGGTAAAACTCTCGATTCGTTTGTATGTCTGTGTGTACTCACGAGTGCGTTCAGCTTCCTCTCCATATCTTCAATCTGGACACGCAGGCAGGCCTCCAGCTCGCGGCGCTCGCTGCTGAGCTGCCCCGAGGACTGCAGGTAGTTGATATGCCCTGCACACACCAAAAATATATAATAGGAAAAACCGGCCAAGTGCGAGTCGGACTCGCGCACGAAGGGTTCCGTACCAGAAATACTCTGTTGTATGGGAGCCCCCCTTAATTATTATTATTATATTTTAGTATTTGTTGTTGTAGCCACAATAAAAATACATAATCTGTGCAAATTTCAACTGTCTAGCTATTGCGGTTCTTGAGATCTAGCTCGGCGAGTTGTAGCCATGAAAAAGGGCTAAAATATCACGTTTTTTGTATGGGAGCCCCCCTTAATTATTATTATTATTTTGTTTTTAGTATTTGTTGTTATAGCGGCAACAGAAATACAAAATCTGTGAAAATTTCAACTGTCTAGCTGTTATGGTTCTTGAGATACAGCCTGGTGACAGACGGACGGACGGACAGCGAAGTCTTAGTAATAGGGTCCCGTTTTTACCCTTTGTGTACGGAACCCTAAAAAACACCGGCTAGCACTCCGGGAGTGCCGGCAGAAGTGAAAACTACACATACGCACACTCGCGCAAAAAGATAAAAAATACACGAGATTTGAACTGCGGTCCCCTGAGAGAACACACCACTACCACCACCACCACTTATACCAATAGGCCAAACGCACATACGTTAAAGCGACGAAATCAACGTATACCGCGACCGGATAGCCTAGTCACTAGGCCCTAGTGGTTAGTGACCCTAACTATGAAGCTAGAGGTCCCGGTTTCAAATCCCGGTAGGGGCAGACGTTTGTATGATGAATACGAATGTTTGGGACTGGGTCAATTGGTTTAATTTGTCCCATGATATTTATTTATTTATTTTACTTCAAAAATCGAACACGACTCATTCATCATGATCATTCGTATTTCAAAATAAGCTCTTAGAAGATCCTGGTAGCCTGGGCTGCGTTCAGTTGGGACGCCCGACGACGCCCGACGACGCACTGGCCCGTTCAGTAACTCGTCGTTCAGTAACATCGCCGGGCGTCGTCGGGCGATCGCACCGGTCACCCCGTAAAATAGATGGGTAAAAAACGCACAGAAGTCACTTTGACAGTTGTCTTAAGTATTACACTTTACATGCACTTTAATTTTTTTACTTACTTTATAATAAACTTATAATTACGAAAACGAAATCGCATGCCATCGACATTTAAATTTAATGTGGATTTAAATGAAATGTGAAATTTAAATTTCGATTCTGAATTCTTCATTAAGTTTTGATTTGAATATTGGAATTGACACTTTTGACAGAAGAACGCCCCAACTCGTTCAGTCGGTGTGAAAATGATTGGAAGATTTTCACCCGACGATAATTACACTGACACTTTAGTTACTGAACGTAGCACTGATAGTATACTCTCCCTCCGTCTTACGCCTGACGCGAGTTTAACATTTTTTACCCATCCCAAAAAGCGCTTAGCACCGCAAAAGAAGTTAACACTTCAAAAAACGAAATAATAACTTTTTTAAATATATAAATAAGAGAGGGCAAACGAGCAGACGTCTCAATGACATTCAGTTCCGTTTCAGTTTAGGTTCGCTCGCTGTCAGATCCATACTAAAAGTGACAGCCAAAACTTGAACTGAGTCGGAATTGACAATATTTCAAATTTCTTTATATTCATAAATCAAAAACCATTTCGAGAGAAACACTTGTAGAACACAAAAAAAATATATTTTTGGATTTTTTCGTACAGTATTTTTTGGAAAAATGAGCAAAATATGTAAAACAGGAAATGACGTCCAGCGGCCGGTCCAATACTGCCATTATAAAAAACCTTGTCTTCCGGGTTTCCCTTTGACATTTACAACTTTCACAACACAACACTACTGACAGCTGACGGTTAATTCATTCGCACACCGCTCGGCTTTGTTGCCATCGGGAACACTAGATAACTGTTTGCCGGGCAATAATGATAATATTTTTGCAAGTTTTCATTTAAAATCATATTTTTTGTGAAGTATTCTGTTTGAGTTTGTCAGTTCGTTTTGACGTTCATCGACAGTGACAACTGCATTCACTGTCAAAGTATTTAAGCACAGGTTTTGGCGGTCAATTAATGTAATTATTTCAACGTTTTTTTAAGTGTACGAAACAAAGCAGTGACGTCATTTCGCTAATACTTGACGTTTGTTACTTACGTCCTTTCTGCTTGAGCAATGATTTAAATGGATTTTTCCACGAAAATACAAGATTTTCACGAATATAAAAAAATATGGGTGTCTTAAATTTGTGCGCTCTTTCCAGCCAGACAATAAAAAGTAGATCTTAAAAAATTGAAATATTGTCAATTAGGACGTCATGGTAAAGTCCCTGAACTGAGTCGGAATTGAGTCTTATTAAGACGCGGCAACCTCCAGGGGCTGGTACTGACCTTTGTTCTTCAAACACTCATGGTACTGCAATGAGAATGACTCGTTGTGGGACTGCAGGCTTCTGATCTCTTCGCTCACAATCGTCACCTTCTGCCTGACCGTCTGTAGGTCGGTAAGTAGCTGCAAAACACAAACACATCTAAAAATTACATGAAAAACCATAAAACACATTTTTCTGTGTGTCTACTCTTGCTTAGTAATTACTAGCTGTTGCCAGCGACTGCGTCTGCAAATAATTCGTTTATCGCTATCCCGCGAGAACTACGCAATTTTCCAGGATAAAAAGTAGCCTGTGTGCTATTCCAGACATTTCTCTAACTATGTGCCGAATTTCATCCAGATCCGTTGGACAGTTCTGGCGTGATTGAGTAACAAAAATGCGTAGTTCCCGCGGGATAGCGATAAACGAATTCTTTGCAGACGAAGTCGCTGGCAACAGCTAGTATTGTATAATCTGTGAAAATTTCAACTGCTAGCTAGCTACAACGGTTCATGAGATAGCCTGGTGACAGACGGACAGACAGCATTCTCAGTAATAGGGTATGGTGCTATTTTCGTCTTGAGCACGGAACCCAATAACAGTGTGCTATCAGAAATAGTAACGTCAGTAAAACCCATGTTATACATCTAACTAATATTATAAATGCGTAAGTATGGATGGATGGATGGATGGATGGATGTTTGTTTGTTACTCAATCACGCCAGAACGGCCCATCGGATCTGGATGAAATTCGGCACATACATAGAGAAAAGTCTGGAATAGCAGATAGGCTACTTTTTATCCCGGAAAGTTGCTTAGTTCCCGCGGGATAGCGATAAACGGATTCTTTGGAGACGAAGTCGCGGGCAACAGCTAGTATACATATATTTGTATGTTTCTATATGTATTTTTTTTCCTCAATGTTTTTACGTTGTTTTAAGTGCCTTCTCTATCGCATTAGGGTTATTTCCTGTAGTGGTTTAGTGTGTTTTAAATAAATAAATGTTTTTTAACTACAAACTGTTTGCACTGGCCAGGATTCGAACCCCTGACCCCGTTCTTCACATCAAGTTCGAAACGATAACGCGAAGCAGTTTTAGATAAGATAAGGAAGCCTGGCGATAACATAGGGAGAGAAAACATCAAAAATAAATGGGTCTATACACGATAAGAATAAGAATAATTTATTTGTAACTAGCGACCCGCCCCGGCTTCGCACGGTATATTATGCATGTATTATACATATAAACCTTCCTCTTGATTCACTCTATCTATTAAAAAAACCGCATCAAAATCCGTTGCGTAGTTTAAAAGATTTAAGCATATATAGGGACATAGGGACGGAGAAAGCGACTTTGTTTTATACTATGTAGTGATTATTTATTTGTTTTTGTTTATTTGTTTTTTTTTTGGGTTTGTGTATAGGCGTAAACTTGCAAGAGATTTGAACAGTGTATAGTGTCAAAGACTACTTAAATTATAGACAAAATTGACATTATTCATTGCATTAATTACATTAAGTTGACATTACTATTATCATTATCTAATCTAACTAATATTATAAATGCGAAAGTATGGATGTATGGATGTTTGTTTGTTACTCAATCACGCCAGAATGGCCCAACGGATCTGGATGAAATTCGGCACATAGATAGAGAAAAGTCTGGAATAGCACATAGGCTACTTTTCATCCTGGAAAGTTGCTTAGTTCCCGCGGGATAGCGATAAACGAATTCTTTGCAGACAAAGTCGCTGGCAACAGCTAGTAATCTATAATTGTTATTATTACTAATATTGTTGACCATTTTAATTAAACCTTAATAGTTTAAAATATGTTAAAACTAGCTTCTGCCCGCGACTGCGTCTGCGTAGAATTAGCAATTGACATGTTTATCGCTATCCCCCGGGAACTACACAATTTTCCGGGATAAAAAGTAGCCTATGTTTCAATTTAGGGTACCAGCTACCTCCGTTCCACATTTTATCCAAATCCTTTCAGTCGTTTCAGCGTGAAGGAACAAACATACACACTCACATCGTCACATCGTCACTCACAAACTTTCGCATTTATAATATTAGTAGGATGACTTTTTTATACATATAATTTGCACACATTTATAGTTACTCGGAAATTGCTTAGTTAATTGAAGATAAATTAAGTCTACGAGGACGAAGTCGCAGGTAAATCTAAATATATAAAAGAAGAAACTGACTGACTGACTGACTGACTGACTGACTGACTGACTGACTGACTGACTGACTGACTGACTGACTGACATATCAGCGCACAGCCCAAACCGCTGGTTCTAGAGATTCCAAATTTGGCACGTAGGTTCCTTATAAGGTCTAGGGGTGCACTAAGAAAGGATTTTTCAAAATTCGACCCCTAAAGGGGTTAAATGGGGGTCCAAAGTTTGTATGGGTAAACAAGATTAGTTTGACTATTTTATTCGAAACTTCACAGGAGTATTCCTAACGATAAATGAGTAAATACCTGTTTCAGGTTTTTTGAAAATTCAACCCCTAAAAGGGGATAGGGGGTGACAAAGTCTGAAAATCAACGTGGGTATTATTATTATTATATTATAGTGGGTAGTATTGTTTGTACGGTTTATCGGATCGCTGATTACGAAAACAATAACACACATACCTACCTGACACACACACACACACACACACACACACACACATACACAAATTTCCGCGGGAACGGGAAAAAACTACATTTATTATATTCGATTCCGAGTGACCCTATCTCAGTAACTATACTTAATAAATATACTCTTCAAATTTCGTACACAAGTAGATGATTACAAAACTAAGAAAATAATTTCAGGATTTTTGGAAATTCTCACGGGATGAGGAAAAAACGGGATTTATATATTCAGTTCACCGAAATCCTGAACTATAATTACCTACTAGACTTCAAATTTGGCATAGAAGTAGGTGATTATAATACTAAAAAACAGTTTTAAGGATTTTCGAAAATTCCAACGGGATAAGGAAAAAACGGGATTTATATTCAGTTCTATGGGATCGATTTTTCGTTTTAATTATCGTAGAAAACTGAAATTTGGCCTTCAGGTTCCTTGGGGAGTATAGGGGAACACTATACAAAAGGATTTCCCAAAACTTTGATGGAAATGAACGGGAAAAAACGGGATTTTTTGTTATACTGCAGGTCGTAGAAAGTTGAAATTTGGCATGTAGGTTGTTTGGAGAGTGTAGAGGAGCATTAAGAGAGGAATTTCCAAAATTCTCACGGGAACGGGAAAAAACGGGATTTTTTTGTTTTATAGGTCGTAGATAGCTGAAATTTGGCATGTAGGTTGCTTGATGAGTGTAGGGAAGCACTAAGAGACAAAATTTCCTGAAATTCCTACGGGAAGGGGAAAAACGGGACTTTTCGTTTTACTGGTTGTAGAAAGCTGAAATTCGACATGTAGGTTGCTTGGGGAGTGTAGAGAAGCATTAAGAGAGAACTTTCCCAAAATTCCCACGGGAACGGGAAAAAACGGGATTTTTCGTTTTACTGGTCGTATAAAGCTGAAATTTGGCATGTAGGTTGCTTGAAGAGTGTAGAGAAGCTATAAAAGATAATTTTCCAAAATTCCCACGGGAACGGGAAAACGGAACTTTTCGTTTTACTGGTTGTAAAACGCTGAAATTCGGCATTTAGGTTGTTTTGAGAGTGTAGAAAAGCATTAAGAGAGGAATTTCCAAAATTCCCACGGGAACGGGAAGAAACGGGATTTTTCGTTTTACTGGTCGTAGAAAGCTGAAATTTGGCAAGTTGGTTCCTTGGGGAGTGTAGGGAGCGTTAAGAGATCATTTCCCGAAATTCTTACGGGAACGGGAAAAAAACGGGATTGAAATACTCCTGGTACACGCGAGCGAAGCCGCGGGCAAAAGCTATTTATCAATAAATGAAGTCTACGCGGACGAAGTCGCGGGAAAAAGCTAGTAAATACATACATACATACCGTCACGCCTCTTTCCCACAGGGGTAGGCAGAGACTACTTTGTTCCACTTGCTTGCTTTGCTTGCTTTGTTAGGTAAATACTAGTATAACATATATGTTAGTTAACATACCTCGCTATATTTCCTCTCGGTCTGCGGTTGTGCAACATACTGGGTCGCGTTTTGTATGACTTCCATCTCTAGCGCCAGGCAACGCCGCACGTACGCGTATAGCTCGTGAGGCGCGTGACTAGACAGACAGACATACAAACAATTAAGACGCTACAAAAATACCGGCCAAGTGCGAGTCGGACTCACGTACCGAGGGTTCCATACAGATTCGGGAAGTGAATATAAACCAGTGTTACCAGAGCCCTACTCTTAAGCAAAATGCACTGTAAGATCAGGATAGACGGACGGACATAAAAATCTAAGAAAGAAAGAAAGAAAAAGGTTTATTTGGTGCAATAATTAAAGGTTATTTGGTTCTAATCCTGGTAAGGGCAAATATTTGTGTGATGAGCACGAATACTTGTCTTGTTCCTGAGTCATGGGTGTTTCTATCTATTTAAGTATGTATTTCTCTATATAAGTATGTATATCGTTGTCTAGTACCCATAACACAAGCCTTACTAGCGCTTACTTTGGGACTAGGTCAATTTGTGTGAATTGTTCTCTGATATTTATTTATTTATTATTTATTAATTTTTTTAATATATAAACAAAAACCGTACAAAAAATAACCATGAAAACACACACCAAAAATCTGTTATTAATATCAGATGGACGGACGGACAGCGACGTCTTAGTAATAAGGTCCCGTTAGGTATGGAACCCTAATAATAACTACATACAGGGTGTATCAGATAGCCCCTCACAATAATCAACTGGGGTATATAACCATAGCTACAGAAAATATCAAATTAATCAAGAAATTTACTTCTTGATTTTTAATGTTTACTTTTTACGTTTTACCGTTAGAAATTTAATTTCTAAACAACACTGAAGATTAGAACACATAGAAAAATCCGAAAAGTAAAGCTATGGCCGGGAATCGAACCCGGGTCCTCGTCATTCCGTGACGCGTGCTATACCCCTACACCACCCATAGCAGGTGAGTAAGCCTCCGAATTTTTCTATTAGTTACCAACTGTCACGTGACCTTGTTACTATGCGAATATTTAATTTTAATTTGATATTTCCTATCATTTGAAAAACAGCGCCTTCTCTCGTCCCTGGTGACCAGTACATGTTCCACGGGAGTTTGTAATTGTGTCGTACAGACACATCATTCAAACAGATGACGCTTAGCGACAAATATTCGCATAGTAACAAGGTCACGTGACAGTTGGTAACAAATAGAAAAATTCGGAGGTTTACTCACCTGCTATGGGTGGTGTAGGGGCATAGCACGCGTCACGGAATGACGAGGACCCGGGTTCGATTCCCGGCCATAGCTTTACTTTTCGGATTTTTCTATGTGTTCTAATTTTCAGTGTTGTTTAGAAATTATAGCTACAGAAGCTAAAAAAAATAAAAAATAAAAAATTGGAGTAATTTTTTTTTTATATTTTCTATAGGCATGGTAGTATTAACTTCAATCATTCCTATAGAAAACATAAAAAAAAATTTACTCCAATTTTTTTTTAAATATTTTTTTTAGCTTCTATAGCTATGGTTATATACCCCAGTTGATTATTGTTAGGGGCTATCTGATACACCCTGTATATGCAACCGGAAAGCAAATCTTTGATACGCATCATTTTAGAACAATAGCTTTTGCTGACAAGAATCAGTTATAATTCTATTGTTATCGGAGATTTGCGTGATTATCCAATTACAAACAAATCCGACCACTCAAAGTAGGTCAAAATTCACACGCATAATTCGAATGCCATCAAATTAACAACAACAGAAAATAAATACTTATCTAAGCTAAGTAAGCACGTAAGAGAAGGCTTTTGGTTTTTTTTTATGTGCCAATAAATGAGTTATCTATTTATTTATTCATAAAATCTAGCTTAATATAGCTATAAATTAAATACATACTTATTAAACATCCAAGACTCGAGAACAAACATTGGTATTTTTCATACAAATATCTGCCACCACCGGGGATCGAACCCGAGACCTCAAGCTACGTAGTCAGGTGCTACTAGGCTATCCGGTCGTCAAAAATACCTGATTACCTGGCCGAAAATCATATTACAGGCGATGCTAGCAACCCATCACTATTTTGATTCCCCTTTCCACCTATACGCCCACAATCATGCTAAACGTGGCCTTTAGTTCTTACCTTAAGCTCTGTCTACCCCATAAGGGATAAACGTGATGTACATACATACATACATACATATCGTCACGCCTCTTTCCCACAGGGGTAGGCAGAGACTACTTTGTTCCACTTGCTACGATCCTGACATACCTCTTTCGCTTCATCCACATTCATCAATCTCTTCATACATGCTCGTCGGTTTCGGGTACTCTTGACCTGGCCTTTCTCCAAAACGTCCCCAATTTGATCACGGAACGTGATGTACGTATAAATAAATAAATATCATGGGACAAATTACACCAATCGACCCAGTCCCAAACTAAGCAAAGCTTGTGCTATGGGTACCAGGCAACGGATAAACATATTTATATAATGTAGATAAATACATACAACATTCATCACTTGGGCACAAACATTCGTATTCATCATACAAATTATTTCCCCTACCGGGATTCAAACCCGGGTCATCTAGCTTCATAGTCAGAGTCACTAACCACTAGGCCAGAGGTTCCCAAACTCTTTTGTTCCATAGACCACTTTCAAAATTTTGCTGGATCCGGTAGACCCCCTGCAGCTACATTACCACTAATTTCTAAACTAAATCTCGAATAAAAAATTAAGATTAGCTCTATAATCTATGGAAACTTGCGTTGTTGCTGAGTTTCAACAATAAATTAACAGTTTTCGAAAAAATTGGTTAGAATTGATTGCTTGATAGGGTTAATTATTTGAAAATAAAGTTGACTAAACAAATTTTCAATTAAATTATATTTTTGTGCTGCGAGTGACTCCATCCTACTTTACTTTCTCGAAATCTACAATGACTCACAGCACAAGAACCAATCAATTCTCACAAATTTTATTCAATTTTCATGCACCCCCGCTTGCGATTGTGGACCCCCATTTTTGGTCACGCCCAACGTAGACCCCCGTCGAGTCTTCCGTGGACCCCTGGGGGTCCACCTGGACCACTTTGGGAACTACTGCACTAGGCTATCCATACACACAACAACATAGGTTAATATGTATGTTGCCTGCAAATGCCGGATTTAGAGGTCTGGAGGCCTCTGGGCAACAAAGGTGCAGAGGCCCCCTGGCCTCAAATTATTTTCCTTCCTAAGTTGTTTACTTTTAATAGACTGAATTTGTTTTTTTTTTTCAAGTCTATCGTAGGGGGTTTGTGGAGGCCCTGGGGCTGTAGCCCCGGTTGCCGGTTTTATAAAATGTATTAATTGTATTATAGGTAAGTTAAGTAGAATTTAAGTACTATTGTAAATCTATTTTTTTTTTTTTTTTTATGCGAATAGGAAGGCAAACGAAAACGAAAACGAACGATAAAAACGAAAACGATATTTTGAAAAAATGACTTTCTGCCAAGTTTCTTGCGGCGCATTCTTCTTGGCAATGATGGTCTTTCCGAATGCGCTGGTAGATTCAAAAAAAGACATGTAAAAGAGCCCTCGGCGGCCTATTTGCAAAATAAACTTTTGACTTTTGACTTATTGACTTTTTGCCCTCCCTTAAATCCGGCCCTAAATGTCTGCTCACCTATAGTTAGCGTGGAACACCTTGGCTGCCTCGAAGAGCTTCATTTTTGTGACAAACATGTCCGGTGACAGCATCAGATCAGCGTTGGTCTTTATTTTCTGTATCAGCTCATCAACGAAGAAACGCTGCTGCTCCTCTGGCTCCGATGTCCTGGATGGACACAGTCAGACAGGTATACCATGTGTTACAAAATACCCAGTAAAATATCAAAGCCAAAAATATTCTAAACACAAAACAATCTAAAGAGCTGGCTTTTCTGTAAATGTTTTTATGATTTCAATGAATATTATTCTGTAAATTACTGACATGTTCCAACATGAAACTACCGTGAGACTCACATATAATTACACCACACCGGATAACTCACGTATTAAAGCCGAAGGAATGTTCCGACAATTGACAACATTTCATATTTCTGAGTCTATAATTTTAATGGTTCTCTGTATTTTGTTTGAAAAGATGAACATGCTGACAGTTTAATTTTTTCGCTAGGCCTTGTATTTAATTTATTAATTTTTGCTTATTCTAAAAGGGCGTAACTCCGATACTATCACAGAATACACACTTATCCCTTTGTCTTTTCTCTATAGAAAAAAAAACTGACGTTAATTTCAAATTGACAATGTCAGGCCCTATTCTCCAATATTCGATTTTCGAGGTTCGCTTCGTGCTGTTCCGCTCATACTAATAGTCATTATCTTGAGAGTGAGAGAGAAGGTATGCAACGAACTTCGAAAATAGAATTTCAGAGTTGCCCCCCTTGTACTTTGAAGTTGTCAAAAATTCAAAATTATGGTCGCTTATTTTTTCTCGTGAAAAAAGCAAAGGCGTTTCACCTATCCTGTGGTAGTTTTGGTAAAATTAGGACATATTTTTAATTAATTTTTATTTTTTATAATAAGCGATATTAAAATTATATAAACATATTGCAGTGATCAGGAGGCAAAATGCTTTTGAACCATATATACATTTTCAGGTGTTATAAAAATGAAATGTTGTCATTGTTTCGGACCATTCCGTAGCAAAAAATAAATAAATAATAATAATTATATATAATAATTGTCGGAGCAATCCTTCGGGTTTTATACGTGAGTTATCCGGTGTGGTGTAATTTACTGACATGTTCTTTATTTTGTGAATGATTCCGTTTTAATGTTTTTATTATTATTATTAATTATTGTATTAGTATTGGAAGGGAGTGCCCGAGGACACATCACGTGTAATTTTTTTTACACAGCAGGAAAGTAAAAGAATAACGAAAAAAATCAAGTTATTGCTGTCTTTTTAAATAACTAACTACAAATACACGTCATCTTGAACGGGGGCGGGGTTGCGTTATAACCACCAAATATCACCAAGGGGGAGGGGGGACAAAAGTAGCATTTAAGCCACATTATAACGGGAAAACCTGTTTTGTAATAACGTCTGTACTTACCACATTTTGCTTTCTAGCCATGGCGCCAGACAGTGGCGGACTTCGATGGGAAAGTGGTCCCCATAAATGGCGTGCACCTGTGATCAAAACCATCATTAATTATAATAAATTGAATTTAAATATTATTTAATTTGCACTCATGATATCAATTCTTCGACGCTGACCAAGAAAAACCGCTTGTTCCCCGTACATAACTATTTAACATTACCACCATAACCATTCTAAGGTAAACTAAAGACTATTTCTAAACTAGCTTCTGCCCGCGACTTCGTCCGCGTAGAAGAACAGATGTTGACAGTATATTCTGCAATAATTACATATTTACGTAGAGTCGCAACTCTAGGCAGCTACGACCTTTGACATGTTTATCGCTATCCCGTGGGAACTATGTAATTTTTCGGGATAAAAAGTAGCCCATGTTTTAATCAAGGGTACCAGCTATCTCCGTTCCAAATTTTATCCAAATCCGTCCAGTCGTTTTAGCGTGAAGAAGGAACAAACATACACACTCACTTACTCACATTGTCACAAACTTTCACATTTTTAATATTATTAGGAAGTATTTTTTTTTTACATAAAATAGGCTTGCTTACGTTTGACCTCAATCTTGCTTGATGGAAAGCGAAGATGAGGCCTAAGACGGTACACGTTTGCCTAGAAGGTGTCTGTTCACTTTGGCCTTAAAGATGTCCAGATTATAGCGTTCCGGAAAAACTGACCTCGGCAGAGTTCCACTCCTTAGCTGTCCGCATAATGAAAGAGGAGGCAAACCGCTTGGTGCATAATGGAGGAATGTCTACAACATAAGGGTGAAACTGCTCGCCGCGCCTAGTCGTTCGGTGACGGGAAGGGAACGGGTATTAGGTAGGATTAAAACAAACATGCTCACAGCTTAGGGGTGGCCCAAAGGCCAACCCCGCCGTGCCTAAATCTAAATTAATCAATGAATCATCCTACATTGGTTTACCAGTGCCGATTACGTAACCTGGTTGAAAAAACATAGAAAGTACCTACTGCTTCTCTTCCCACGCTCGTAAGTCCCAACACTACCATTCCAATAATAGTAATGTGATGTCACAAAACAGATAGTAAGACATACATTAAAATATTTTGCCTGTGGAATAACCCAACCAAAACAGTAAGACAATGAATGAAACCACAATACTGAATACATTTAAATAATTTAGTTAATGTAAAAAATCCGTGGTAGCCTAGTGGTTTGATGATGGCCTCTCAAGCAGAGGGTCGCGGGTTCGAATCCCGGGCTCGAACCTTGAGTTTTTCGGAATTTATGTGCGGAATTACATTTGAAATTTGCCATGAGCTTTTCGGTGAATTTTATTGTATTTTGACATTGTTCATTAATAATTTAGAGGACATTTAATTTTGGCATGGCAAAACCAGAAAATATTACTCAGGATAGAGAATGTCAATTAACGTGTTATAAACTATTAAGTTTTTAAACTTAATTTAATAATACTAACCTTTTGCAGACTCTCCTGAGGGAGCTGCTGAGCTCTCGCCCAAAGAGACATCTTGAACCTAAAAAAAAAAACTATATGTCAAGGGCGAAGGAAAACACCCCATACCGCAACCAGACTCAAGTCATCATACATTTTCAGATTGAATCCTATTTAATTCAACTATTTAGAGTTAGCGTTACTTTAAGGAGGTACGCCACACTGTGATCGGAACGTCCAAGGCAGCTGTGCCTGTGCAACACATATGCCTTTATGGCATGTTACGTAAAAGGTACCAGTTTACATTATCATCAAAAGCATGTTTGTGTAATTATGTGATCAGTTTTCATCAATTTTGAGTGGTCAATTGACTTGAAATTTGGCATACATATGTAGATTGGATGACATTGCAAACAAAGCTCAAATATTGCATCGAAAATGAAAAAAAAAGTCAGTTTTCAAAACTTTAAGTAAAAGAAATACTCACCAAATCTATTACTCTATTAATACAGGAACACTTCTTCTAAAAACAACTGCCTCTACTCAATACGTATAGATCTGTAAAACATTAAATAAATAATATCTCAATTATTCAACATCAATCATCATTATCATTTATCTCAATTTTTTAATATCGACTAACACTAGCTTCGTAGGCACGGATACTAACATAATACAATATGGATCATGGTTATCTGAAATAAAAACATTTTAATTTATTTTATTTTTTAAATAAATAATTCTTCTATAAATTCAGATTAACTCAAGTCGCTTGAAAATGAGTCAGCAAAACAATTCTCAGTCGCTTCGAGAACCGTTTTCAGCAGTGGATATTGGACATCAATGCAAAATGATTTGTCAAATCTACGGCAACCAACCCTTCCAGATTTTATGCTTCATTTCGCAAGTCCAGTTTAAACATTGATAAAACTTAAAGTAAAAAAACCTTAAAAAGTAATAAACCATTTTATCTGTAACTTAAAGGACTACTAAGACCATAATCTTATTTTTTTGTTTTAAAACTCATACACGACAATAAGGTGGCAGAGTTTGTTAGATGAATCAGTTAACTGTTGTTGCCCAGGGTGTTTTGAAGCAGTTCCCTTATTGATGTAGACAAGAAATGAGGAGGGATCCAAGATAATTCTCATGATATGTACCTATGTATGTATGTAAACTCTTTATTGTGCAAATTAAACAAGATAAATACAATTATAATAATAATTAATTATATATTATTATTATTATTATTATGGTATCTGTTTCCTATATAAATAAAAATGAATCGTCAAAATGTAAACTTCCAAACGACTGCACCAAATTGGATAATGCTTTTTTAATTGTGTTTGTTACCGTTTGACCAATAATAATATAACCTTTATTCACACATTAAAATAATATGATACAAAATGTTAAAATGTTAAAGAGACCTGTTGACCGGCAAGGCAAGAATGATGTGACAAGGCAAAACGTTGACAAATACTCAATCTGGATAAGAGAGAATAAATCTATTTTTCAAGAGAGAGGAGAGTGCTCAGTGGAGGTTATGGTTAAGTACAGCCGATTGCAGATTTAACAAAAAAAAAAGAATGTTTAAATAAAACTATGAAGTCTGTTTGCCTTTTATAGGCAAAGGCCTCCACCAAGTCCTTCCACAACTCTCTATTGTATGCCTTTGTTGTCCATCCTGTACCTGGCAAACTCTTTATTTCGTCACTCCATCTTCTAAGTGGTCTGCCCGGTTTCTTTTTCTGTTTGCCGTGTACCAAAACATTATTGTTTTGAACCAGTTTTCCTTTCCTCTAATCATATGACCTGCCCATTCCCATTTAAGTTTTCTGGCTTACTGTGATGTTAGAACAAGGTTTGTATAAAATAAAATTTTGAAAAAAATAATACTGGAACGGGGGCAGAGCTTACTGAATACTTTATGCAAGTAATGGAGGATTCAATCATTTGAAGTTTAAAAATATTATTCAAAACAGTGTCATAATTATTTTTGTCCAGTTTTATCAATAAAGTACCTAATCAGATAACAAGGAAAATACGTTAATTACCTGCAATATTAACAATTAGATTCTCATTAATTAATATAAGTCATTTGAGGTTAATTTCCATTGCCACCACTCCCTTTACCTACAACTTTTAAAAATTAAAAAATAATTGATGCACTTTTTTTATAAGGAAATTGAATGGGTTGTAAATGTAATCCAACCTATGTTCAAAGTATTAAGAATCGATCTTATTTAAGTGACTGAGTACCTAAAATATAATGGTATACTTTTAATGATCATGATAATGATTTTTAATGATAATGATGTTATACTTTATCACAGTTTCACGCGACTCTTATCTGCGTAGAATTCGCTTATCGCTATCCCGCAGGAACTATGCGATTTTTCGGGATAAAAACTATCCTATGCCTTCCTGGGGACTAAAACTATATAATATTAGCAGGGATAACAATTACACTAACATGTTTAGTTACTTCGCCTCGGCGTTTAAATCACTATAAAGTTCCCATGGTGGCGTACAAAATGTCTAATTAAATGACTTTAATGACCAGCTAATTATTGTAAATTAATAGGTTCAAGAACAAAGCACTGGACACTATCTTACCTCGGAATAAAACGCGATATAGTTAAAAACGTTCTTCTTACATTTAAATACGCAGTTTTAACACCTTATTAAACACTTATAACATGAATTGATTATTTTTTTCACACCTGTTGAATGTTTTACGAAACTCGAGTCGCGATAACCAGGAAAGGATTCCTAATTCCGATTTTTACCTGTATCGAGCGAAGGCAAGTTCACTCCGCCACTCCACTGTTTCCAAGAAATTTGACGTTTACACACAACCACACGAATCACGCTTCTCTACGAACACAGACGCAAAGTAATAATTTTAGACGACACAACAACACGACCTTTTAATTATATTTGCGTTTTTCACGCTAACCCGCTGAATGTACATAACGGATATATTGGTAATTAGAAAAAGAATACAATAAATCGTGGATATCCGCGCCCTAGTAAGCCTGATTTTGTGGTGTATTGAATAAATTAGTATTTACCGGCGAGATGCACGAGGCCGCACGATTCATCCTCCAAGTCACGTAAATTATTATAAAAAAAACATCGCGTCATTATAGTCACTCACACTAACAAAATGATATTAAACATATGCTTACTGACAGTTTCTTTTAACATAAACTCTATACCGTTAAGATAAAGTTTAGTTTTATTTGTTTCATTAGTATCAGAATTTTTAATGATTAACGACATTAGCAGCTACTCGAGTTTTAGTGTTGCCACAGTAAACCGCAGTTATTCCGTTTTTACCTTATTGTGAATATCCCAGTAAGTTTCATTGAAAATGAACAATCTGACTTACGAATTATAATGAATAATTGTTTAAAGTAAAGCAACGAGGCTTCTCGCCTTTACGTTAAGATTCACGATGTCACAAGACGATAGTGCAATAAAAGTGCCCTTTTGAAGTACAGAATTTTAATGGAATCCTATTTATTTGTGTTGTGACCAATGCAAATACCTCTTTCAACATGAAACTACCGTGAGACTACGTGTTCGTTTCTATGTGTTCGTTCTTTCGAGCGCTCTCTGATGAAGGGCTACGAAATAGTCCGAAACAATTGTCGGAGCAATCCGTCGGCTTTTATACGTGAGTTATCCGGTGTGTTGTAGTAATGTCAATTGCAAATACCTGTCCATGGGAAACAAAACCTCCTCTTTGATGATCGTCAAAGTTAATTTATTTTAACAAGACTACTGGTTTTTTTATTACTTAGCAACATTGCTCGTTTACATTTGCTGCTTGTTTCATTATGTTTGGTTTTTTGTTTGTTTTCCACAAAGTGAAGTTTAATCTCTTTGTATTTTAAAATTATACAAAAGAATAGGAAATATTTCAAATACACGAGCAAGTGATCTTTTATTTATTTTCAAGTAGCCTATGTAGAAGCCTTGGAGAAGAATTTTCAGCTGTCATCAAAATAATAGGTTGAATAAAACTTGAAACGAAACGCAAAAGCGGCAATTTTAAAAAAGTTTCCTTCCAACATTCCAGCAACCGCCTGACGTCAAAATTATGTAGTCAAACATCAAAAACATCGCAAAACTAAAATTCCTGTAAAAAATAATTCGATTCCGAAATGAACAAACAAAAAGGCCAGAAAATCAAAACTATGTAAGGAGCCCATCCAGTATTTTAGTCAAGGGCTCTTTTGCGGCGCCCTTGTTGCGCAAGTACGAGTCGCATCGCACTTAGTCGTATTTTTCGTATTTTTCAATATGTTATCTTTCTAGTCAGATAAACTATCCTGCGCCATATTTTCATCAATCGTGGTCACAATCACAAGACGCGGAGCAAAAGAAAAAGAGAGCTCCAACGAAAATCGTTTCTCCATACAAAACCAGAAAGTATGTATTTTTTATTAGGTATTACAAGGAAAGCAAATGAGCAAACGCGTTACCTGATGTTAAGCAATCACTGTCGCCCATGGATATCCGCAACACCGGAGCATTGTAGGACTAGAATGGTATTTAGGTACTTACACCATGTGCCAGTAATCTATACGCCCACAATCTTGCTAAACGCTAAACGTGGCCTGTAGGTCTTGTCACCATAAGCTCTGTCTAACCCGTAAGGTATACAGACGTGATTTGTCTATGTGTGTATGTATGTATGTATGAAAAAAAGCTTGTATATTATATACTAGCTGTTACCAGCGACTTCGTCTGCAAAGAATTCGTTTATCGCTATCCCGCGGGAACTACGCAATTTTCCGGGATAAAAAGTAGCCTATGTGCTATTCCAGACTTTTCTCTATTTGCGGCGACTTTCATCCAGATCCGTCGGGCCGTTCTGGCGTGATTGAGTTACAAACAAACATCCATCCATCCATCCATACTTTCGCATTTATAATGTTAGTTAGATACCGACATCATTCCTATTGTGATTTCAGTGAAGTATTCGTGACGAACCAAGCGCACATATGCCCCCACAACCCCGTATTGACTTTAGAGAAAGCTGCCAAGAAGTTGGAGACCATCACAAAGTAGGTCTACTCATTTCATCATTACCAGTCTATACAAACAAAGTTAAGGCGCTGTCAACAGCAAATGACCTTGAGCAGCGCCACTCTTCACACATACGGTTCGCGTGCCTGTTAGTGAAAGAGAAGAAACTATTCCGGCAGCTTGGCGCGCGTCTAAAATCTTGCAAATAAGACAAATAATAAGAAAGAAAAAAAGTATGGATTATTTGTGAAATATGACTCGTTAGCCGTTTAGGTATGAATATGTTGACTCCATGTTTTTAATTGCAGACCCATACGACGAAAAAATAAAGACATAGAACCGTTTAATGATGATTTTAAGACCAATCTTCGCAATTATTTTCTATCGAGCTGATTTTGTTCAATTATGTATGGAGTCCGTTCAGCGTCTTTGAAATATGGTGAAAATTAACATATATTTTTTTGTGACTAGTTTTCCTTAAATAAGTGCTTAAATAACATCAATTTCAACAAAATTAGGCGTTGTCAGCCTCTTAAGTAAAGAGATAACTATAGGCCGAATCGCACAGTCCAGAGTTAAAAAAAATTAATCGAACGTAAAATCCTGATTAGAATATACCTTCAAACCAGTATAAAGTTGAGTGTTGTGCAGATACGCAATTATTTGTTTATTTTATTTCCAGACGTCCGTATTTAGCTCCTTACCAGCGTGCTAAACTAATAGAGGGAAAGAAGTCGCCAAAGACACGCGCCAACAATAATTTGATATTGGTGTTAGTATTTTCTGTTTTATTTTGTATTAGCTGTTGCCGTCTGTGCAGAATTACTATCCCGCGGGAACTATGCATTAAATCATCCTATGACACCCTGACTATGAAGCTAGAGGTCCCGGCTGCGAATCCCGATAGGTTCAGATATTTATATGATATACGAATGTTTGTGCCCGAGTCATGGATGTTGTATGTATTTAAGTATGTATTTATGTACATTATATTATGTATGTTTATCCGTTGCCTGGTACCCATAGCACAAGCTTTGCTTAGTTTGGGACTGGGTCAATTGGTGTAATTTGTCCCATGATATTTTTTTTATGTTCTTCTTATGAAACTATATCTGTACCAAATTACACTAAAATCGGTTCTGTTGAGGCGTGAAAGCGTAACAGACAGACAGATAGACGGAGTTACTTTCTCATTTAAAATATTAGTTCATCATCTTTCTAGCGTTTTTCCCGGCATTTGCCACAGCCACAGCTCAGTGAGCCTGGGGTCCGCTTTGACAACCTAACCCCAAGATTTAGCGTAGGCACTAGTTTTACAGAAGCGACTGCCATCTGACCTTCCAACCCAGAACGGTAACTAAGCCTTATTGGGATTGGTCTCGTTTCCTCACGATGTATTCTTTCAGCGAGAAGCTTATGGTAAATTTCAAATGTAATTTCGCACATAAATTCCGATAAACTCAGAGGTGCGCGCCCGGAATTCGAACCCGCGACGCTCTGCTTGAGAGGCCACAGGTCAAACCACTAGGCTACCACGGCTTTCGCATTTAAAATATTAGTAGGGATTATTAATAAGTCTTATCCATCTTTTACTTGCACCATATTGCTTATTTCGGCCGCACTTTAATTTATTAAACTTCTGTATTATTTTGAATGTGATTGTGTCCATGCAGCAAGGAGACCAACAGCCCGAAGCCCCGCAAGCGGAGCCCCCGGCCTTCCAGTCCGCACCTCAAGTATGGCGTGTTCAGGAAGCCGGCACGCATGCGCGGACAGACGCACCTGCTCTTGGAGAAGAGACGCCACAGGATCAGTAAGTATAGTATATATGCACAAGACTGTCAATCATGTCGTGTGGTTCATGCATATACATATAGTATGAATCTTCCCAGATGAATTTTTCGCTTCCAGCCCTAACCTTTCAAACAAAGGCCATTGTCTCTATTATCGCAAACCGCAAGCTACCGTACGCACGTGCCACTACAACATTCATATTGAAAAACAAACGGTATCATTGACAACATTTCATTTTTATAACACCTGAAAATGTATATGTGGTTTGAAAGCATTTTGCCTCCTGATCACTGCAATCTGTTTATATAATTTTAATATCGCTTATTATAAAAAATAAAAATTAATTAAAAATATGTCCTAATTTTACCAAAACTACCACAGGATGGGTGAAATGCCTTTGCCTTTTTCACGAGAAAAAGTAAGCGACCATAATTTTGTATTTGACAACTTCAAAGTACAAGGGGGGCAACTCTGTAATTCTATTTTTGAAGTTCGTTGCATACCTTCTCTCTCACTCTCAAGTTAATGACTATATTAGTATGAGCGGAACAGCACGAAGCGAATATCGAAAATCGAATATCGGAGAATAAGGCCTGACATTGTCAATTTGAAATTGACGTCGGTTTTTTTTCTATAAAGAAAAGACAAAAGGATAAGTGTCTATTCTGTGATAGTTTCGGAGTTACGCCCTTTTAGAATAAGCAAAAAATAATAAATTAATTATAAATTAAATACAAACCCTAGCAAAAAAATTAAACTTCCAGCATGTTCATCTTTTCAAACAAAATACAGAGAACCATTAAAACTATAGGCTCAGAAATATGAAATGTTGTCAATTATAGTATTAAGGTTCAAATTTAATGTCACTGATATTCTAGATATTATTTTTAATTTTAACCTTAATACTATGCTGATACCTTTTGTTTTTCAATATGAATGTTGTAGTGGCACGTGCGTACGGTAGCTTGCGATTTTGCGATAATAGAGACAATGGCCTTTGTTTAAAAGATTAGGGCTGGAAGCGAAAAATTCATCGGGGAAGATTCATACTATATTAGATATTGTATTTGAATAAAAAAACGTGTGCGTCTCGGGTCTGGACGCCCGACAGAACTGATAACTTAATCTAATCTAAGCTACTAACAGTATATGTCTATCGCACTCTAAACACTGAGCAGAGAGAGGGGGAAGCTTCTGTCCGAAATACGACTAGCGCTGTGTTAGAGAGAGAGGAAGAGCCTGTCTACCGCGCTGCCGTATTCAGAGAAAGGGAAGCCTGACTGGCGCCGTAACGCGTTACGTTACGAAGCGTTACCCTCCCGTGAGGTTATCATTATCACTTCAATAAATTAATCCTAACTACTAATATTATAAATGCGAAAGTTTGTGACGATGTGAGTGAGTGATTGTGTTTGTTCCTTCTTTACGCTAAAACGACTAGACGGATTTGTATACAATTTGGAACGAAGATAGCTGGTGCCCTAGATTAAAACATAGGCTACTTTTTATCCCGGAATATAGCATAGTTCCCGGGGGATAGCGATAAACGTGTCAATTGCTAATTCTACGCAGACGAAGTCGTGGGCACTTATTCTTTAGTGAATAGAAAACATGATATCTATCTTCGATTCATCATCGAGTTCACCCCTGCAGGCTGCCTGCCCTCGAAGCCCAACTCGCCTGTAGTGATGTACCGTCCGTGCCCAGTGCCAAGTCTTGCCGTCTCCGAAATCGTGCATCTCGACATCAAGCCGAGACAGGTATATTGCATCAGCTAAACCGATATTTGTAAAGAAACGGGCGCTCAAAACTTTTCATTATACAATAACTTTTTATTGAACACCACATATATAACAATCAAAACAGAAAAAAGGTAAATATACAGAAGTAATAAGGTAACAATTGGTTTAATTTGTCCCATGATAGTTATTTATTTTTATTTTCCGTGAAAAACATCGTGAGGAAATCTACACACAACTGCGAAGCAATTCAATGAGGTTCCCAATCCGCACTGGGCCCGCGTGGGGACTATAGCCCGAGCCCTCTCACTGAGAGGCCTATGCCCAGCAGTGGGACGTATATAGGCTGAAAGAAAGAAAAATATTTTATTTCCGTTCCCAAGGAACCTAACTACTACTCACTGAACTACTGAAGACTACTAATGTACTGAAGGTACTGAGATTTTCGTTTTTTTTTTTCAGCCGTCGCCACAAATCGGACAAGGCGCGGCGTTCTCTTGGCGAGGCGCTACAAAAGCTTCCTAGCATATATACATACATACATAATATATAGTAAGCAGCGGATTTAAAAGCCAACGACTCATATAGGCAACGCAGATTGAATGCTAACGACCAATATCTAACTAATATTATAAATGTGAAAATATGGATGGATGGATGGATGGATGGATGTTTGTTTGTTACTCGATCACGCCAGAACGGCCCGACGGATCTGGATGAAATTCGGCACATAGATAGAGAAAAGTCTGGAATAGCACATAGGCTACTTTTTATCCCGGAAAATTGCGTAGTTCCCGCGGGATAGCTATACGATAGATAAACGAATTCTTTGCAGACGAAGTCGCTGGCAACAGCTAGTATATATATATACCTCCATTTACAGGAAATATCAAATTAATCAAGAAATTTTACTTCTTGATTTTTAATGTTTACTATTTACGTTTTACCGTTAGAAATTTAATTTCTAAACGACACTGAAAATTAGAACACATAGAAAAATCCGAAAGTAAAGCTATGGCCGGGAATCGAACCCGGGTCCTAGTCATTCCGTGACGCGTGCTATTCCCCTACACCACCCATAGCCGGTGGGTAAGCCTCCGAATTTTTCTATCTGTTACCAACTGTCACGTGACCTTGACTTTGTTACTATGCGAATATTTGTCGCTAAGCGTCATCTGTTTGAATGATGTGTCTGTACGACACAATTACAAACTCCCGTGGAACATGTACTGCTCACCAGGGACCGGCCATAGCTTTACTTTTCGGATTTTTCTATGTGTTCTAATTTTCAGTGTCGTTTAGAAATTAAACCTCCATTTACTTCAATGCAAAAGCAACCTTCGGTCAGTAGGGTTTAGGTTCTTAAGGCATCGCAAATCGCAATAAAGAAGTCTACTGTATGGGTGACGTTTCTTGTATTTGATGGCGGCGAAAATGCTGCCAGTGTTTTTAAGTTTTTTTAATAAGCAATGTTGCCAGTAGTCAATTTTCCTAGTTTGCCTTTTTCTACCTCAAACGTGTCCCGGGGATCTTATTATATTTACTTGAAAAAGAATAGCTCCCTTATTCATAATCGCTCTATAGGCTTGTTAACTTAGCAATCGTTTGTCCTTATTTGTGAAAGGTAAATGTCAAAGTGACAGATAAGGACAATAAATGATTACTAAGTTAGCAGAAGCCATAGAACGTTTGTGAATAGGGGGTTAGTTTACAAATTTCGATAACTATGGAAAAATCAAATCACAACTTTTTTTTTTATGTGAATAGGAAGGCAAACGAGCAAGTGAGTCACCTGATGGTAAGCGATCACCACTGCCCATAGACACCCGCAACCCCGGAGGGATTGCAGATGCGTTGCCAACCTAGAGGACTTAGATGAAATGCCTCTTGTGCCCGTAATTTCCCCGGCTGTCTTACTCTCCACACCGGAACACAGCAGTGCAAGCTCTGCTGATCAGCGGCAGGATTAGCGAGTAAGATGGTGGTAGCGATCCGGACGGACCTTGCACAAGGCCCTACCACCCGTAAAAGACTTAAGACATGAATCGTTTTAAAAATAGTCGATCAGTTCAAAAACTTTTTGAATAATGTTGTTGCAGTAGGTTTTGTTTGAAGATCGTATATGATTCCGTCTCCTTCGCGCTACTAGGTGAGTGAGGGAGACGAAACTTGGAATTTCTAACTGTAGCTTAGACCGGTTTCTATATAATATACCTTTATACTGATTATGTTAGGTATTCTGATTGCTAAAATATTTGGTGGCACTGAATATGAAGCTACTCAATCATAATTACAAAAACGGATAAGGTCTACTCAATCATAATAACAAAAACTTAACCCTTGTTTGTAAAAGTTGCAGTACAGTCACCAGCATAAGGGTGCGACCAAACCGCCGCGTATACGCAGTGACGTGTCGTATGCGTCACGTTTTCTCACCGTTTCTTCATACATATTTGTTGCGATTCCGTAACGTCACCGTTTTTTAAGCGGCGGTGTGGTCGCACCCTAACTCGTGTTGTTTCGCTGCCGGTCGAGCGCTCCATGAGGAAGGACTACGGATTAGTCCGAAACATGTCGAGCATCACTCGGCTTTTACACGTGAGTGATTCGTTTTGTAATTATTTTGTGGCACGTAGTTTTTTTATAAAAACGTTTTTGGTACGTTTTACAATTTACAGGAGTTTGGTAATAAATAAATATTGAATGTAACCGTTGTTTTATTAATTTTATGAATGTTGTTGGTATACTTAATAACTTGCAACTTATCCCATTGTAATAAGGTGCAAAATACTGGTGTATCGAATATGGTTATTCATTCATTCACTGACATCTTTTGACAAATATATCATTCCTCAAAATCTGTCATTTGGCAGAGGGTGCATCCGTGCTGAGCTCGCAACGTCGCATTTTTGGTGATTTTTTTGCGATTATTTCACTGAAATTGAATGAAAGTATCAAATATCCGTCTGTAGTGCACTTCGTTTTTAGTGTATTAATGTGTCTAATGCTATAATTCATCGTGATGTACTTTTATTTTCTTTTTAAACGAAATATAGTATTTTATCCCTTTAATACGAAAATAAAAGTCCATCACCATTAGTCATTGCATTGGACACATTAATACACTAAAAACGAAGTGCACTACAGACAGATATTTCATACTTTCATTCAATTTCTGTGAAATAATCGCAAAAAATCACCAAAAATGCGACGTTGCGAGCTCAGCACGGATGCACCCTCTTAAGGTTACAACATAAAACACGTAAAGCCTGACCAGAAATATAAAACCCTCGCCATATTGCGGAAAATTAAGGAACTATTTTGCAATTGGAAATTACTTAATACAGATTAAACATCGACTAGTGGCGACTCCTTGACAGGCTCTTTATATTTCTGATCAGGCTTTAAGTTAGTTTTATAACTTTTATGAAAAACGTTATATATTAATAATAATAATAATAAATATCCTTTTTTATTCCCAATTCGCTACAATTTCAGTAAACGTACAGGTTGTTGTCGTTTGTTTGTTTTTTTTTTTTTTTTTTATTAAATTGTCGCGTAATCCGGCGTGCCTCATGGCATAGGGCTCCTCCGTGTATTAGGGTTTGGGCTATAGTTCCCACGCGCGCCCAGTGCGGATTGGGAACTTAACACACACCTTTGAATTTCTTCGCAGATGTGTGCAGGTTTCCTCACGATGTTTTTCCTTCACCGAAAAGCTCATGGCAAATATCTAATGTAATTTTCGCACATAAATTCCGAAAAACTCAGAGGTGCGAGCCCGGGGTTTGAACCCACGACGCTCTGCTTGAGAGGCCACAGGTCAAACCATTAGGCTACCACGGCTTTTATAAATAATTACCTAAACCGGGACATCCACTTTTCATAAAGACGAAAGAATAAAACAGAGAACAATGAAAGTCCCAATATTTTTATTGAATAAAAAACTACCATATTTACAGAAATAATTATTTAAGTCTTATATAAATGCCACCCCAGTGGCCTTGGAAGCTACGAGTTACGATTTACACAAGGCGGCAAATAAGTAAAACGTGGAGGGGATATGCGCAGTATGAAAATGATGTTGTTTTTCATACCGCGCATATCCCCTCCACGTTTTGCTTATTTGTCGCCAACTATACAAGTGTAAACTGGCAACACTGGCCCAATCAACCAATCACCGGTTGGGATTTTGTCGAGTGTTGCTAGTTTAGACTCGTAAAATTGTAATTAGTAGCTTCCTGAAACATACCACAGTTTATCACTTAGAAATATATCATTGAAAAAATCGCTATGGTGCTCGCCTACCATCAGGTGACCCACTTGCTCGTTTGCCTTTTGTCGTATAAAAAAAAGGTTTTTAAAATTAACACAGCCCCCATATTTTGCTGACGGTAACTTAACTAGACTGAAGTAAATAACAACATTAACCAAATAATAAAAAATTTCGATTTTGGTTCAATTATAATTTGATTCTGGGGCTCTATTTTTCGGTTTGGTCCATAACGTCTATTTCCCCGAATGTCTAGTCGCCATATGTCCATTCACAGGTCTAGTAAAGTTATAAAAATGTCGACAGTTCACGATGAAGTTTCTATTCGGTTTACCGTTCGGGCTTTTGAAGATACCTAACGAGCCTAACCGAAATTCGCGGAATTAGACATTCGCGGAAATAGACATTTGGGGAAGTAGACGTCATGGACAAATTATACATTCGGGGAACTCCTCATGTTGGACCACTAAGACTTCGCTGTTCGTCCGTCAGTACCAGGCTGTACCTCATGAACCTTGATAGCTATACTCTATTTATTTTAGCTAGATACTAAAATGACATTACCTGTGTTGCCTGTTTTTTGCAATCCAAAAATAGTGATGTGCCACCACTATCAAAAGTTAACGATAAATTAAATTTTGTATAGATTTTTGTATGTATAAGCTAGTGTAATAAACTAATAAACCTTTAAATTAGCTTGATTATGATACAATCGTATTTTTATCTTAAAATATAACATGACCAAACCTCTTGTATCCAGGCCACAAACATTGTCGATGGTTTCGAGTACACCACTAAACAATAAAAGCTGGTATCATTATTTCACAAATTGACATTTGCAGTGCCGGATTTATATTTTTTATGAGTGTAGGCCACTTTTTTCCGCCGCCCATTATAAAACCAGTGAACGTATTTGACTTTTATCGTCTGAAATAGAGTGACCGTCCTCTGAAATCTGCCGCCCCTAGGACGCTGCCGCCCCTAGGCCGCGGCCTATACGGCCTATTTATAAATCCAGGACTGGACATTTGCAATTGTAGTATCTAGCTAAAATAAATAGAGTATAGACAGTTGAAATTTTCACACATGTATTTCTGTTGCCACTATAACACCTGATACTAAAAACGGAATAATTATGTCTGCCAGATGCAATTAACTAATACAAAATGACCTCACACTGCCTACATTTTGCTAAGAACCAGGGCTCTGCTAACATTGGATTTTGCACTTGCCGAATTTGTAAGGAGCCCTCAGTCCACGAGTCCAAATCGCACTTGATATTTTTTTAAATTAACACTGTCAGACTTTGCAGCAAGGCTTCTTCCCTGGTGTCTCTTTCTTGCAGCAGCTGTCCACTCTCCGTCCCTTTCCGGCCAGTGGTCTGTCGCGCTCATCCCACACCACGACGCCGTCGCACGCGCATATCCGTTTAGGGTTCTCGAAGACGCCAGCCGACCGAGCTATGACACCGCACGCTATACTGTAAAAATACATACATATATCACGTCTTTATCTATTACGGGGTAGACAGAGCCTAAAAATAAATATTAATATTACAAATGCGAAAGTTTGTGAGGGATGGATGGAGGTGACGATGTGTGTGTACGTTTATTCCTTCTTCACGTTAAAACGACTCGTCCAGTATGAAAAATAAAATGCATTGTAAAAAAACAAAAGAAAATATGATTTTCAGTGTCTTGCGTCAAAACTATATGCATGTTTAGGTTCTTTTATGAAGGCGGTTTTATATTTTTCTATAAAAACGCACTTTTAGTGCATCGTTTTGTTTGTACTACACAGTGGCGTAACTACGACGTCAGGGGCCCGCGGAAAATTCATCAAATGGGGCCCTTCCTCACTATAAAGAAGTGCATCATCTCTGCGCTCAAGGCCAAGCCAGTTCGGGGCCCCGTGGCATTTTGCCAGCCCTGCCACGCTATAGTTACGCCAATGGTACAACACAACTCAGTCCTCAGCTAAGGCCTGTTTCACCACTGTTAAATTCCAGTTACATATCTTATGGTGTCAATTATCTACGAAAATTCAGGCTCTGATGATGAAAATGATGATGACGATGATGTTGTTAAATTTATAAACGACACTGAAAATTAGAACACAGAAAAATCCGAAAAGTAAACCTCGGATCCTCGTCATTCCGTGACGCGTGATATACCCCTACATGAGAAAGCCTTCGAATCTATCAGTTACTAAATTTCACGTGATGTTACTATGCGAATTTTTGTCGCCAAGCGTCATCTGTGATGATGATGATGTTCTACTTACGGGGGTCCGCTGTCTCCGTCTATCTTGGAGGTGGGCGCGGAGCCTTTCCCAAGGTCATCAGCTCGCTCCGTGATGGCAATGGAACGCCCAATGATCTCCGATATCTGACGATGACAACAGCGTGTAAGTGTGATATCAGACGGTTCATTTTTTGTTCATTTCGCATCTTTCACTCAAAGTAACACGTCTGAACGCAAAGTGAAAGAGTGCCGAATGAATTCATTAGTGAATTGATCAAACGGTATTGAAACAAAGAAGACATTTATTTTCTTTTGAAAGACACAGAAATAGAGCATACACACGATTGTACAAAAATGAAACAAAACACAGACATGAAAATAGATCAGCAATGTATTAATGTGTGTGTCTTCGCAAAAGTGAAACGGTCGCTGGCTCAGCATTACGCTGAGGTGTTAGACACCTGCAGCACTGATTTTCAGCCAGAACCGTCTGTGACTCAAGTAACGATACACAGATACATATCTAATATTATAGTTCATACACTAATAAGTAATAACCTATATGCAACTAAATTAATAAATATAATAAATGGAACCGATATTATTTTATGAGTAACTAAAAGTAAATTAAATAGATAATTTACAATAAGCAAAAATAAAGACGGGAAATTGGATATGGTGGGTATTGGACATTTTTGTTTTGTTTCTTGTTCCGCTTGGACTGCCCCATGGCAAAGCATGGCAAATCTTCACCCAATGTTGCTTTATATGTAATGTATGCTAGTATTATTAAATTGAATTTGTATAATTTGTTATTTTTTTATTTCTATTATAATTTTAATTTAACCAACATAGTACTTTCAAGTTGTATTACTAACCCGATATGGACCTTGATGTCCGAAATAAATGTTTTTTTTTTTTCATTCGGCAGCATTCACTCGAGACAACATTCACTTGAATTCTTTTTAGGAATAACTAAATTGAATTTCCTTTAATTGCGAAAATAAACCACCTACATTCTTATTACCTGTAAAATTAAATAGTCATACATACATACATACATAATAAATAATCAACGTTTGTAATGTTTGTAAGAATAATTTATTTATATAACTGTGTTCTTATTTCATTCAACACACACCTATTATTCATTTACCTATTTCAATAATACTTATAATCTGTCACTCGCTTCACTCTGTTCTGCCCGCTACAGTACAAAAAATATTATAATTCGTAAGTCACAATCTTAATTATTGCACGCGGTGACGTCGTGAACGGCCATGATTGAAACGGTTACACTAAAAGAAGCACTCTCGCGTCGTAACACGGTTTATTTTTGCATGAATTCTTTGCGGGAAATGTGATGGAGTGGGGGCTGTAGGCTATTATCGCTGTAGGTATATATAACAGGAGCGAACTAGATTGTGCTTTATTTGTTCGCGGAAAGAGTTTTTATCTATTTAATCGGCTTCAGAGAGTGAGCCTTCTGTACTTTAGTACTATCACTTATTCTGTGATAATACAGAAACAAAGAACAAAGTATACAATAGGCGGTCTTATCGCTTAATAGCGATCTCTACCAGACAACCATTAAGACAGAGAAATAAGTTGGAGACAGTTTAAGAAATAGACAGGAGAAACTCACAAACTACCTCTTTACAATATAAGTAAACATTAATTCAACTCACAGTGACGCCATGTCCTATAATCCTGAACGTAGCCCTCCCGTGTTCGTCCGCCTGTATGTTCCCGAGGTCCCCGGCGTGGCGCGCGGCGGAGCCCGGGGAGCCGTGGGGGGCGCCCCCCGGGTTGTAGTGGGGGCCGAGAGCTCCGCAACCCTGTGGACAAAGTCAGGCATCACAATAAAAGATACAACACATGGGAAATTATGCCGTGATTTTTTATAAAGTTCTACGCTAGGCTAGACCCCCCACATTTGGGTACCCTACCCACCCAACTTAGACCCCCACAGCTAGCTTACATCCCCCACAACTAGCAGACATGCCCCACACCAAGCTGAGAACCCTTTCACTTAGATAGTATCTCCTACTGAGACCCTTCTCACCCAGCTAATATCTCCCAGAACTAGTTGACGTCCCTCCAACCTTAGCCAAGGCCCCTACAGCTGGCTGACACCCCCTCACCTAGCTGATATCCCCCACAACTAGTTGATAACCCCCCTAAGTAGCTCAGACCTCCTACCCCGAACTCATAATACTAACCTCCTACTACAAGCTAAGACCTGGAAACACCTAAGAACTTAACTTAACCGAGCTCCCTCTCACCTTTCTAAGACCCTTTTCATCTTCCTAAGACCGTTTTCACCAGACTTAGACCACGCTCATCCCACTGAGGTCACACTCATCATACTGTGACCACACTCATCATACTGAGACCATACTCATCACACTGAGACCCCACTCATCCCCCTGAAATCGCACTCATCACACTGAGACCACACTAATCCCACTGAGACCACACTCCTCCCACAGAGACCACGCTCATCCCACTGAGATCCTGCTCATCCCACTGAAACCGCACTCATCACACTGAGAACGCACTCATCCCACTGAGGTCACACTCATCACACTGAACCCCACCTGGCTGAGGTCCCCGGCCTCGTGCAGATGCAAGCCGTGCAGGCCGGGCGCTAGGCCGTCGACGCTCCCGTCAGCCGCCAGCGCAGCCCCGCACTGCTGTAGGCGCACCACGCCGAGGATGCTGGAGTCACGGTTGGAGATCATAGCCACCGCTGACTGGGTGTCTGGAGAGATGGTGTTGTCTAACCACTTGCACGGACCAGGGTTAGCCACTTAACCCCGTGTTAGATGCTAACCCTGGGCTAAGTAGTATCAAAATGTATGCAACTGTCAAACCTGACCCCGAGTTAGTGATTTAGTTTTTTAACTCTGGACTGTGCAAGTGGGCCTTAGAGGCATACTGGTATGGTACCATATAAAAGCGCTCAACGGTTTACGCCCAGGATGACGTAAGACATATTTTATGTAATAAAAAATCAAACGAGAGCAAGTGGGTCACCTGATGGTAAGTGAGTACCCATGGACATTCGCAGCGCTAGAGGATTGCAAATAGGGGATTGCAATCCGGAAAAAAGGATCCGGTAATCCGGCGAATCCTGGCAATGCTGTAGTGTCGTCGCTTTCTAATCTATAGGTATAAGAAAACAGGACGACACTACTGTATTGCCATTTTTTAATTTCTACTATTTTTTGCCAGACATCTATTAGAAGTGAACTACCAGATGACACAATAATAATTCTACTCGACACTGGAACACGGCGCTAGCGGCAGGATTAGCGAGTAAGGCGGTAGTAGCGTTCCGGACGGACGGACCTTGCACAAGATCCTACCAAAAACTTAATAAATAGTTAAATTATACAAACTAGGTAGAAGTTACCTCCGAAACCCTGTAAGACAGCTCTCTTCCCCGAAGATTTTGCTATCATGTCTAAAACCACAGAACTGGGCAAGAGGGTGTCTACCAAAAACGCTCCATTTTTAAACTCTGCCTGCGAAACACAAACAATGTCTTATTAGAATTATATCTTTAAAAAAAACATTCTACTGACAATCAAAGTATTTTTTTTTAATAAGATTAAAAAAAAAAAAAAGATATTTATTGCCACAACACAAAAAAGAGATGATACAAATACAACAGTTATCCAAAAGATGCACACAATAATAATTTTGAAAAAAAAACATAAATATATGTATGTACCTACATAACACAATTACACAAAACAATACACCACATCAATAATAAATAATTGCAATAGGCTCAGGCTCAGCATGAACTGCCAGTTTAGATGAAAAAAAAAAATATTGTTTTAAAAGTGTACCTACCTCTTTTATACCATCCTGAGATTTTAGCTCGTTTAACGTTTTCTCCAATATTTTCTGGTCTGGGTTCTGTCCTAAGTCTACAAGGACTTCTAGCTGTAAAAAAAGAAAATAGAATTCCACAATTTGACAGTTGGTCAAAAACAAGTGTCTATGAAGTGAAAACACAACTGTTGGACATCCGGAGGTGTTTGCTACTTCTATTATCTAAATATATAAAAGAAGAAACTGACTGACTGACTGACTGACATATCAACGCACAGCCCAAACCGCTGGTTCTAGAGATTCCAAATTTGGCACGTAGGTTCCTTATAAGGTCTAGGGGTGCACTAAGAAAGGATTTTTCAAAATTCGACCTCTAAAGGGGTTAAATGGGGGTCCAAAGTTTGTATGGGGAAACACGAGTAGTTAGATTATTTTATTCGAAACTTCACAGGAGTAATTCTAACAATAAATGAGTAAACACCTGTTTCAGGTATTTTGAAAATTCAACCCCTAAAAGGGGATAGGGGGTGACAAAGTCTGAAAATCAACGTGGGTATTATTATTATATTATAGTGGGTAGTATTGTTTGTACGGTTTATCGGGTCGCTGATTACGAAAACAACAACACACATACCTACCTGACACACACACACACACACGCACACGCACACGCACACGCACGCGCACACACACACACACACACACACAGGATTTATTACATTCCATTCCGAGTGACCCTATCTAAAATTTCGTACACAAGTAGATGATTACAAAACTAAGAAAATAATTTCAGGATTTTTGGAAATTCTCACGGGATAAGGAAAAAACGGGATTTATATATTCAGTTCAACGAAATCCTATGAACTATAATTACTAGACTTCAAATTTGGCATAGAAGTAGGTGATTATAATAGTAAACAAACAGTTTTAAGGATTTTCGACAATTCCAACAGGATAAGGAAAAAACAAGATTTATATTCAGATCTACGGGATCGATTTTTCGTTTTAATGATCGTAGAAAACTGAAATTTGGCCTTCAGGTTCCTTGGGGAGTATAGGGGAGCACTACCGAAAGGATTTCCCAAAATTCTGACGGAAATGAACGGGAAAGAACGGGATTTTTTGTTATACTGCAGTGCAGGTTGTAGAAAGCTGAAATTCGACATGTAGGTTGCTTGGGGAGTGTAGAGAAGCATTTAGAGAGGACTTTCCAAAATTCCCATGGGAACGGGAAAAACTGGATTTTTCGTTTTACTGGTCGTAGAAAGCTGAAACTTGGCATGTAGCCCATGTAGGTTGCTTGATGAGTGTAGGGAAGCACTAAGAGACAATTTCCTGAAATTCCCACGGGAACGGGAAAAACGGGACTTTTCGTTTTACTGGTTGCAGAAAGCTGAAATTCGAAATGTAGGTTGCTTGGGGAGTGTAGAGAAGTATTAAGAGAGGACTTTCCAAAATTCCCACGGGAACGGGAAAAAACGGGATTTTTCGTCTTATTCGTCGTAGAAAGCTGAAACTTGGCATGTAGGTTGCTTGAAGAGTGTAGAGAAGCTATAAAAGATCATTTTTCAAAATTACCACGGGAACGAGAAATCGGAACTTTTCGTTTTACTGGTTGTAGAACGCTGAAATTCGGCATTTAGGTTGTTTGGAGAGTATAAAGAAGCATTAAGAGAGAAATTTCCAAAATTCCCACGGGAACGGGAAAAAACGGGATTTTTCGTTTTACTGGCCGTAGAAAGCTGAAATTTGGCAAGTGGGTTCTGTGGGGAGTGTAGGGAGCATTAAGAGAGCATTTCACGAAATTCTTACGGGAACGGGAAAAAAACGGGATTGAAATACTCCTGGTACACACAAGCGAAGCCGTGGCCAAAAGCTATTTGTCAATAAATGAAGTCTACGCGGACGAAGTCGCGGGAAAAAGCTAGTTCAATAAAAAGCCAAATAAATGTTTTTCGGCTTTTAATAGAAAAAAAAAAACGAAAGAGAATATAAAAAATCCATAAAAAATAATTTTTCAAATCGGTCCACAACTGATGGAGTTCTGAGGTAAGAAACATAAAAAAAATACAACCGAATTGAGAACCTCCTTTTTTTTTGAAGTCGTTAAAAAGGACTGTTACCAACATTAACCACAGCAAGATGACAAGTTTTTTTTTATCAAACCATTACCAACAACTCATTTTTAAACCAAGGCAACATTTAAATAGGTACGTATTAAAAGACATAAAGCTTAAAATGTATAATGGGTTAAAATACATAATGGTTCAAAATATATAATGTGATTTTCTCAGAAAATTGCAAATTAACAGACTTGCTATAAACTAAACCTAACCTAACCTAAACTAATCTACAGATCATGCTATAAAAAAAATTCATATACCTAATAGTTTCACAGAAAATTGCATTATATATTTTGAACTATTATACATTTTAACCCATTATACATTTTAAACTTTATACATTCTGATCCGCTCCCCTTTTAAATACCTTTATTATGGAATCCATGTTTAACAAAACCTACTGTATCACAAGTGACTCTTCTCAGCAATAAATTGCAATAATAAACAATTGTTTTCCTTATGAATTATACATGTACTATGATTTAAAATGGTAAAACCCGAATGAACACCATTAAAGCCCGACCAGGAAAATAAGAACCCGCTGTACCACTCTGTCGCAGTGAGCCACCGCTGTATTTTTCAAGGAAACCACTGTGACGTGTATTGTAATATGGTTCTACTGTGGGTTCTTATTTTCCTGGTCGGGCTTTACATTGAGAATTGAGGAAAATGTATAATTATTTATTGATTCTTTTATCTTTATACAAAAACTAGCTGTTGCCGGCGACTTCGTCCGCACAGAATTGCTATCCTCTAGTGTGAAAGGTAGCATGTACCAATGAAGATACACATGAAATTGCACCAAAAGAAAGTGGGATAATTGAAAAAATTACGACGCAATAACGTGATTTAAGAATTAACAGCATTAAGAATGAATGCATTCTAGCTACACAGCTACAGTTGTAAGCCATTGAGTTTCATCAATACCAGATAAGTGTATTTAAACTATATAAGTAAACCAATAAGAGATTGCCTCTATTGCATTTACTAGATTCAAAAGTACTTAAAACGAGTCCTTATCGTGTAATAATGGTTCGTACAATGTGATTATACATCCCACGACCTTCTTTGCTATGTAAAAAACACATAATCATCGTTACTTTGAGATCACTAGTGATTAAATTGTGACGATTATTGATGCCGCAAAATAAGCGGAAAATTCATGAAATACTCCGTAAAAGACACTACTCACCTTTGTAGAAAACATTTTGGCCGCTAATATGCTAAATAGCACTCGGGTTGTATTTTTAAATTGCGCAATTGTTGGATATTATGTATTTTCTAGAATAATAACAAACCCAATGAGCATGGGAATACAATTGACGCACTTGACGTTGACGTGTAGTGCGACCTTGAAACGTCAAACGACATTTCAGCTGTCCAGCTGTCACTGTCACCGTAAATTAAAGATGTTTAAGCTATTTAGAAAAATGCTGATTCTGATCATAATAATTCTGATGAACGAAAGTTTTTATTTCAATTAAATAATCAAATTAAAGTTGGAGGAATTGCTAAGACTTACTAATTGTTATATAAATAAAATAAAATTATATCAAATATCGTTCAATAAGAGTAGCAATAAACGTGTCTCAAATAATTTAATAGCAATAAGTACAGTCGGTAACAAAACTGTTTAGCAACAAGTATTGCAATTTTAATTTGAAATTTAAATACGAAGATTAACTAACAGTGAAACCAAAAATAAGTGGATTGAGTTTCACATCCTATTTAATCACCAATTTTTTCGGTCATACAGATTTGTGGTCCAGAGGTTAGGTATTTTTCTTATAAAATCAAAACAAATGCAATTTGAACAGTGTGTTTATTTAAAAATCCAAGGCACAAAGTAGAATAACAAAGAGAACGAGGGTTACGCAAAACGAAGCTTGTTTATACAAATTACATAGAATATACAATGACAATAAATTTTCGATACGGGTTACATTACACTTGGAGTAACAGAGCGGCATTTCTGTAAAAAAAAAGTATTAAATTAACTATCTAGTTGTTTCTTAGCGAAAAAAATATTTTGAGGTGACTTCTTATTCTTATCTCATTGCTCAAAAACTACGCTCGTCTAGCCTAATTATTATTACTATTATTATATTATCCTAATTAAAAAAACCGTGGTAGCCTAGTGGTTTGACCAGTGGCCTCTTAAGCAGAGCGTCGTCGGTTCAAAACCCAGGTTCGCACTCTGAGTTTTTCGTAATTTATGTGCGAAAATTACATTTATAATTTGCCATGAGCTTTTCGGTGAAGGAAAACATCGTGAGGAAACCTGCATACATTTGCGAAGAAATTCAATGGTGTGTGTTAAGTTCCCAATCCACACTGGGCGCGCGTGGGAACTATAGCCCAAACCCTCCAATACACGGAAGAGGCCTATGCCATGAGGCACGCCGAATTACGCGACAATTTAATAAATAAACGACAATAACATCAACATGTACACACAGCAAAGCTATTCGGTAAGCACCTTTGCATGCACGCGCCGCTTTAAACCTGCTTACCGAATAGCTTTGCTGTGTGTACATACTTACTGAAATTGTAGCGAATTCGGAATAAAAAAAAAAGGCTTATACATAAATAAATAAATTAGCCTAATTGAGTGTCCCACTGCTGGGCAAAGGCCTAGCCTAAATGTTTTGAAATTTCAGAATACGATTCTAGCCTTGCACTCTGCTTACACTGTGAAATTTGACTGTCGAATTTCATTTCGTGGTATTCCTTTTACACTAATAGTCATTAATCCAAGAGTGAGAGGGACGGTCTGATACATACATATTCTACATACCTATACATACATAAATCACGCCTTTATCCCTTTCGGGGTAGACAGAGCCCAACGCAACAAGATCTAAGGCCACGTTTCGTATGATTGCGGGCGTATAGGTGCAATGGAAAGGGGAAACAAAATAGCGATGGGTTGCTAGCCGCATCGCCTATAACATGATTACTAAGATTTTCGCCCATTCCCTCGATGGGATTTTACCATCTGCGCGGGAAGAGAAGCAACTGGTACATTCTATGTTTTTTCTTTGCTCCCAGACCATGGAAGTATGTACGAGCTTCGAAAATCGAATTTCGGAGTAGCCCGTTTCGCACCTCTCGGTAGTCAGCCTCAGCGATGACCGGCGTGAGCATCTCAACCCGACGCGCCGGCGCAGTCTCCATGTTGTGGATCATTTTGTACACGTCAGAGTTCTGAAGGTGGTCCAGCGAGACCGGCGGCTTTTCGTACTTCATGAAGTTTACCCTGCATTCATAAGTTATGTTGAACGGCTAGTATTACTACACCACAATGGCAAGTAGACGGTCAGTATTATCATGCGATCCATGCATAGCGCGATCCATATCACAAGATATTGTATCCGGTTGTTTTGAAATCCACGGTCCTATATTGACATACAGTATCACGATAGCATTGAGGCGATAGATGAAAGTAAATTAAAAACAGTAGCACACGTTAAACTTCTATTTTAAATTTTCGACCCACAGTAGTTATAACTTTGTTAGGAAATATCAAATGAATCAAGAAATTTTAGTTCTTGATTTTTAATGTTTACTTTTTACGTTTTACCGTTAGAAATTTAATTTCTAAACGACACTGAAAATTAGAACACATAGAAAAATCCGAAAAGTAAACCTATAGCCGGGAATCGAACCCAGGTCCTCGTCATTCCGTGGATGGTGTAGGGGTATAGCACGCGTCACGGAATGATGAGGACCCGGGTTCAATTCCCGGCCATAGCTTTACTTTTCGGATTTTTCTATGTGTTCTAATTTTCAGTGTCGATTAGAAATTAACTTTGTTAGTGTCACAAAATCTCAATTAACCGGATCTGTTGGATTAGTGAATCATCAAATTATTGTGGAAAGGTTCTACTGCGGTTCGTATTTAGAACAGACTTTCATAACATTGTATCAATTAAAATACTCAACAAATCATGCAACTGTCGTCAAAAATACGACGCATGCTTAGCAACTTTTATCACAGTTGGTTATTCTTCAAATGAATTAGTGTGTGTGGGTGCCAATTTCAAATTACACTCAGGGACATATTTGGCGGAACACAAAAAAAAAGTTAGCAAAACGCATACATAATGCTTGACCAGAAAAAAATAAAAATAGTTACCTACAATTTTTTGTGTGTTCCGCTAAATATGTCCCTGAGTGTAGAAAGTGTAGAAACAGAGAAGGAAAGAAAAAGTTCTTAAAAATGAATGAAACAGAAAAATAAAACTATTTTTTGTAATGTAGCAATTTTCAAAGATTTTATTTTACTACAAAAATGTGATGATTACGAGAAAAATGGCACTCATTTAATTTCCCTCGTTTAATGCATCTCATCTACTTAAAGGTTAACTGGTAGAGATCCCTTATAGGGATTAGTTCTCCGTTGTTCGCCTTCATTTTTACTTTTTTGTGAATTGTATCGGTTTCTTTATATATGTCTAGATCGTGCAAGCAGGCCTTATACCCCGAAATTCGATTTTCAAAGTTCGTTTCGTGCCGTTCCACTCTCACTAATAGTTATTAATTTGAGAATGAGAGGGACGGTATGATACGAACTTCGAAAATCGAATTTCGTAGTAACCCCCCCCCAGGCCTCTTACTGCGAATATCGATTTTCGAAGTTTGTTTGGTGCCGTACCGTTCATTAATAGTCATTAATTTGAGTGTGAGAGGGACAGTATGGCACAAACTTCGAATACTGAATTTCAGTGTAGCTCCCCAGCTAACTCACGTCAGTAATATTGTGAAACGCCACAACCATGTTAGCACGAAGCATGTGGAAGTCCACTAAGTGACAGTTAGACTCCCTGGAACCATTAAATACTCTCAATCCAGATCTAGATTACGTAATTTCATAATAACATCTAAATCTACTTATAATTTTAATACAATACTGAGATATCTCTCTTAGGTACTGAATTAAGTAATTTATTCGTTTTAATATTACCTAGCTTTTGCAAAAACTTTGTCTGCCCCAAAGATACCAACTTTACGATTATTTTATTTATTAAATACTTTTTATTCCGAATTAATTACATTTTTTAACTTTAAAATATTAATCAAAAAATGTGCCTGGTTCTTTCTGAAGTGAAAGATATTTTTAAATCAATTCAGTATTTCCACAGTTTGCCTCCTTAACAAACAGACAAATAAACAAGAACAAACTGCCAAAATCTTCCAACTGAATACGTTAAAAAGACTTTAGTAAAAACTTTACCGTTTCATTTGTATAACCAGTTAATGTCGTTTTAACAACATGAATATATTTAATTTTTAATTCACTGGTAACACAGTAATATATTTTTTAAATTTCTACGTTTATGACATACCTATTCTTCCTATAACAATGCTTGGAGTCACCCCAAGGCCAAATCTGGTTCCAAGTCTCGATCTGCCGCGACACATGCAACAAACGCAAAACCATCCCTTAAACACACACAATCACTAACCCCATACACACAAACGAGAAAAACTTTTGAAAATTAGTTATTTTAGCTCTCCAAAGAGCTACCCTTGCGAATGCGAGCAAAAATTTTAATTTTTCAAAACAAAAGTTTTTCACTCATGTGAGCGGATCTACGTATATGCAACATTAAACACAAAACATAGCAATATACATAGTTACTAAGCGTTTACTATTTCACAAAATCGTATGATACAAAACAACTAGAAGTGAAGCTACAATTAAGATGGTGATTTTATAGAAGCACACAATTTTTTTTGACGTGACAACGTCTTATAAATTGGTTTGCCGGGTGACACTTCAAGAAACTGCGTTACGCTCCGCTCACGTTATGCGCTCACAATGAGAGCGAGTGAGAGGCACGCGGGCATGGTTAGCCCGCCTAAGAGCGAGAGAGACAGACATAAAAAGTGAAAGGCACGCGTCCCTTCCACTCGAGCACAGTTAGCCCGCCTAAGAGCGAGAGAGACAGAGCGAGAGAGAGAGAGTGAGAGAGATAGGCATACACACCGGTTCATGTCTTGCGCTTCTATTTCGCTTAGGCGCCTGCATACAAGTTTACACGTCCTTCTTCCTACTATACGAATGAATATTCACATTAAAATTATTTTACCACTCAAAGTCGTTGTCACGTAAAACTTTCGCCCGTATACCGACTTTACAGGCAACCAATTTTTATTCTCAGGCTTCTATTAAAACCACTTTATTTTATTGAAGCAGGCGTTCCTTTGCGAACGTAATTTGCAATATAAGTAGCGGAGTAGCGAGGTAAATGTTTTTTGTTTATTAAAACCACTTTTATTTAATTACAGCTCCATTACAACATACGTAAACATTATACACAAAATGTACAAAGCCGTTAAGTTGTAAAATAATGTAGAAGCGTGAAGCAGAAAAATGAAAAAGCAATGTAGTTAAGAAGCACTGACGTAAATAATTACAGCTTATAAATACCGTTAACACAAAAATATTAAATGAAGCGGAAGTAGGTAATGTGCAGAATGGAGGACAGTTTTAAGTTTGACTTCCTATATAATATTTTTTTCAAGGTACTTAATAATACAAAAAAAAATCCTTAGTCACTATGTGGCAAATAAAACATTAAAGCATAAATTCGCAGAACAATTGATTAAACTCAAACACCTTTTTACATAATAATAAAAGCATATTTACAAAAATAAAATTAATAATATTTAACACTTACTGCCACAACTGTACCTACACGAGCTTGACGCATGCGCGGTGGTTACATTACATTATTCTATTTCGCTCCAACTATACATAAATGAGCGAGAAAGAATGTGACCAGCGGTTTTTTTTAATTTAGCTGCATGGCTTTTTGGCAACAGCTGTCAATTTAATTAAGACAGACAGTTTAATAAAGTTAAAAAAAAACCGCTTTATGCAACTTTTTTTTTGGGCAGTCATGTAAAAGGCGAAGGAAAAATTTCGTGAAACCGCATATAATGTATGAATATGACCAACCTCTCATCGTATGGAAGATGAACGCTTTCATATGTTTTCCTATAAAATGAGACAACATATATCAAAATAAAATTATATGTATTAAGTGTGGGTTGCACCAAGATACTCCACAATCTACAATAAACATTAACCTATGAAATATTTGTCAAAATCGTCAGTGTTGTTAAAGTTATTTTTATATGGGTCTTGGATCTTGTTACCTAGGCTCTGTCTTCCCCGTAAGGGATATCTATGTATTTTGAAAGTAACTTGTCGCAACCCACACAATGTAAGAGAAAAAAAAAAAAAAAAATAAGAGAATCATGCAATAATTTCTAGTCCTATGCTGGTGACTATTTGAAACTATCCTAAAGTTACAAAAATTATGCGCTAGTTCAAAACTTATGCCCGAACGAAAATGTCCAAACCTAAGTCTACTGAATACGAAATTTGAATACCATCTCGTCCTTCTTATAAGAGTGAGCGGTACGGAATATTCGTATTTTTAATGATAGCCTAACAACTTTCTATTTAGCCTTCGCCATTGTGGTGAATTTTCGGTGGTACTAAGTCATCGCATGTCACCGATGTTAAAAAGAAAATATTTCGCACTAGCTACGCAGAAATCGGAAATTCCATTTTCCGGGGTAAACACTATCCCTATGTCCTTCCCCGGGACTTAAACTATCTGTATTCCGAAATTAAACTGAATCGGTCCAACGGTTTAACTGTAAAAAGGTAACAGACAGACCGAGGAGACGGAGTTACTTTCGCATTTATAATATAAATAGGGATTGTAAAAGATTTTTCCACAAAATTGTTAAAATAGATTCCCAGACTTGCAATAAAAAACATTCTGAAAACTTACAATAAAATGTTTACGACAGCAAAAGGACGAAGGATCGCATAACATTCTATGATGCCAATAAACAATGTGTAGAAATTGGTCGTCGTTATGACCTGCAAGCTTATTACGTAACTCGCTCGCGGTCACCATCGTGTTCATTTTGACAGTTCGCGTAAGGGCTGACAATTGGCATCGGAATCAGCTAGCTGTTACATTCATACAAGAACTGATAAAATGAATACGATGGCGATTGCGAGCGAGTTACGTAATAAGTCTTCGGTTCTGACATTTTATAGTGCTCTACATGACGTACGTACGTTATTATTGCCGTATGTAAGCTGTTTGTACGGACACCGTCTCCAGCTCAAATAGAAAGTTGTCAGGCTATACCATGTTGGTAGCGGTTCATGGAAAGAGACAGGCGATATTGTGACATATGATGCTATCTCTATCCAAGATGCGACAACTGAATAATATCCCGGTTCGAAGGACCATATAACAATAGTCTTTGAAAAAATGTAAACAAAACTGAAATGAAAATACTAACTGAAAACTAAACGCTAAATTATAAAAAAACCTAATAGACACTGTACCCCATCGCTTTCCCCTGTATCAGCTCGGCTTGTGCCGTCAACGTTTCGGCGATGAACTGGTCGTTGTAGGCGTCCTTGGGCTTCCTCCACTTGCGACCACCAGGCAGCACCAACGGCCTCTCAGCTGGAGTCAGGGGGCCGAACACTGGTTTCGGCTTGCCCACGCGTGGGGTTGGCCGCTGCTTGAGCTGGCGAGATTCTTGGTCGAGCTGCAGTTCCGCCATTAGTTCCTGTTCATGGTATTGTTAATAATCTACCCTAAAAACTTTATTAATACTAGCTTCATTTCATTTCATTTAATTCATTCATTGTGAAGTCAAGTACATGGTCAAAAGATGTTATACGAGATTAGTAGGTACATGACGCCCTGCAAGGGCACACAATAATAATTTATCACTAAATGTCTAAAATATCAATTGTTAAATCCGCCGTCTAATTTTTGACTTAAAATTAGAAAATTTAGCTTTAGGCTATTTAGGCGATGTGCACGTAGAATCGCATCCATTGTCAATATACAATAAAATTTGATGTCATGCATTATAAGATAGTTATTAAATCTATGAATTATTTTGTTTATTTACCTATTTCATTTCATTTAATCATTGTAAAGTCGTGTACACTTCTTTTGCTGACTGTACTTTTTGTTAACCGTACTTGCGTATTCGTAAATTCTACATATATATACCAAATTTGAAGTAAATCGGACTAACCGTTGAAGAGTTCTCTCCTGCGGTTTTTTTTCATGGCTTTCTATAAAAGCTCATTTACAGGCTATTTCAGCCAACTGGACAATTGTCGGTGACAAGCTGACAAGTGACCATTCGAATGCGATGCGTGGTCAATATGAAGCCAACCGGCGTAGATTCTTTCCAAGTTTGTAATGTAAACAAAATTATCACTTGTCGAGATAGTGAAATGCGGTGATCAAATTGATCTGTTGCCAACCCTTTTAAAAAAATAGAAAAAAACTAAAAAAATATGGCACCATACCTTCTTCTGCTGCTCAATTCTTCTCTGCTCTCCTAATATCTCTTCCTTCTCTCTCTTGACCTTCTCTATCTCCTCAGCAGTCACGGTGGACTCTTTCTCTGGCTCTTGCTCTTCGCTCTCTACTCCGTTCTCAACAACTCCGTTTTGGACAGTTTCTTCCCTTTCTTCCGTTTCTTCTCTTTCTTCTGTTACATCTTCAATTATGGTTTCCGAGTCTTCGTTTGATTCTACTGAATAAAATCATTGTTAAAAAGTATAAAAATGCCAGAGGAAATTACGAAAGCATACACCTTTGCGGGTAGTTAGGACCTCATGCTAGGTCCGTCCTGATGTACCGACTTACTCGCTACTCCTGCCGCCAAGCAGTGCTTGCATGGCTGTGTTCCGGCGTGGAGAGTATCCCCCTTATTCATAAACGCTCTATAGGCTTCTGCTAACTTAGCAATCGTTGGTCCTTATCTGTCACTTTGACTATAGCTGTTTGCATGTGTGTGGTTGGGCACGTATTTGAATATCGAAATTTAAAATATCTAAGGTTAAAAAGTCGACGGTCAAAATATCGAAAATTAAAATATCGAACTATCTAAATATCTACTATCATAATATCGACGTCTGAAATACCTAAAATTCAAATACCCAACGGCTAAAATATCGAAAGTTCAAAATATCTACAATCGAATGCTCGATATATGTTAAAATCGAAACACAAAAGATCGACCATCAAAAACCCAACGTATAAAATATCGAAAATTGAAATAGCGAACGATCTTAACATCTACTGCTATTATATTGACGTCTCACATTCCTACAGCTCAAATGCCGAATGGTTAAAATAGTTTAGCGCCATATCTATTTTCAAAATCTGCAAGAAAGCGCAGGCAATCGTAGGTTAGGTTAGGTTAGTATTGCGTCAAGGCGCGAAGCGCCTGAACTAGGCGGAATAGGAGCTCCGCGAAGCGGAGCTCCGTCGACTTTTCTTCGTAGCTATTCAATTCTCATGCGACTAAATGTTTCGTATGACAAAGTAAAATGTGTGATTAACAAAAATAACTTTGAATAGCTACGAGAAAAGTCGACGGAGCTCCTATTCCGCCTAGTTGAGGCGCTTCGCGCCTTGACGCAATACTAACCTAACCTAACCTATGTTGCCTGTGTATCAGATATATTCAATAATATAATTTCGATATTTTGAATTTCGACCTTATGATCGTTCGACACTCTGATTTTCGATATTTAAGCATTCGATAATTGTACCATTCGATAATTTATACTTTCGAGGTTATGAATTTCGACTTTATGATCGTTCGATATTCTGATTTTCGATAATTTAGCTATCGATATTCAGATTTTCGAAATTTAGGCATTCGATAATTGTACCATTCGAGAATATATACTTTCGACATTTTGAATTTCGACCTTATGATCGTTCGACATTCTGTTTTTCGATATTTTGACCGTCGACTTTTTAACTTTCGATATTTTAATTTTCGATATTCAAATACGTGCCCGTGTGGTTTGCATGTGAGATGTGTGAGGTAGCAAGATTTAATTTTAAAGCAACTATAGCAACACCAGCCTACCTTCGATGGCTTCAGTGGTCTCCACCTCCATATTCTGGGTTTTCCGGGCTGTTTGCTGCGACTCCTGCAAGAGTAATACGTAGTTTTTAATTATTTGCAAATATAATTAGTCTGCATAAACTTTTTGAAATAAGCTACCGATTATAAGAAACTTTTAAGAATTCCATAGAAAATTCAAAAATTCAGGTCGCCAAGGGCTCTTTTACATGTCTTTTTTTTACTCTACCAGCGCATTCGGAAAGACCATCTTTCCCAAGAAGAATGCGCCGCAAGAAACTTGTCAGAAAGTCATTATCTACTCATATAATAAAGCGAAGAGTGTTGGAAGAGGGTCGAAAGTCTGTACATAGAAGATATCATCAACTCCAGCCTATATACGATACGTCCCATTGCTGGGCACAGGCCTCCTTTCAAAATGAGAGGACTTGGGCTATAGTTCCCACGCGCGCGGACCCAGTGCGTATTGGGAACATGGAAGATATAAAAAAGAAATTGGCTGGAGATATTTAAGGCCGAACAGAACACGTTCCAACAGTTTTTAGAATTTTTGTCTGTTTGCCTGTACTTATACATATTTGCGAGCGCATCACGTGAAAACGGCTGAACGGATTTTGATGCAAACCTTACTAATCTGTTGAGAAAATCACCGGCCAGGTTATACTTTTTATCCCGGAAATTGCATAGTTCCCGCGGAATAGCGATAAACATGTCAATTGCTGATTCTACGCGGACGAAGTCGCGGGCAGAAGCTAGTAAATAAGTATGTTATAGTCACCCGGGTCGGGTAGCTGAGGTAGCCTAGTGGTTTGACTTGTGGCCTCTCAAGCCTAGGGTCGCGGGTTCGAATCCTGGGCTCACACCTCTGAGTTTTTCGGAATTTATGTGCGAAATTACATTTGAAATTTTCCATGAGCTTTTCGGTGAAGGAAAACAAAGTGAGGCAACCGGACCAATCCCGATAAGGCTTAGTTACCCTTCTGGGCTGGAAGGTCAGATGGCAGTCGCTTCTGTAAAACTAGTGCCTAAGCCAAATCTCGGGATTAGGTTGTCAAAGCGGACCCCAGGCTCACTGAGCCGTGGCAAATGCCGGGAAAACGCTAGGGAGATGATGATAGTCACTCGGGTTGGGTAACTGATAAAACGAATCAACTCCTCCACCTGTTGGGTGATTTGGCACAGCTGGCGCGTCACTAGCTCGAGGGTCTGCTGGATCACGCCGGGCAGCTGCGCGAGCGCCGCCAGCTGCGCGCGCATCTGGGCCAGCTGCTGCTCCAGGGGCGCGTTGGGATCTGGAAAGACAGACGGTGGCGTAAGTTCATCAGACCGGACACATATATTCTCAGTCAGTAGGCTAACTCGCTCGCAATCGCCATCGTGTTCATTTTGACAGTTCTTGTATGAATGTGACAGCTAGCAGATTCCGATGCCAATTGTCAGCCCATACATTAACTGTCAAAATGAACACGATGGCGATTGCGAGCGAGTTAGACAATAAGCCTACAGCTCTAAGAATGCCATGGTCTTGCTGTCTTACTCACTCTACAGCAAGACAAACCCGAATGTCAAACTTGTTTAATGGTACATTCTATATTTTTAGGGTTCCGTGCCTCAAAAGGAAAAAACGGAACCCTTATAGGATCACTTTGTTGTCCGCTCATCCGTGTGTCAAGACTCTTTTTATCAGGAACGCGTGGAAGAATCAAGCTGAAATTTATATCAAATATTCAGGTCTACTGTCCCTTGAGCTGTCAAAATATCAAACTTCTAAGCCAACGCAATCAAAAGATACAGCCGTTTATGCCGCAAATTTCCGCAAATTTTCCCGTGAACTCAGAATCATGAAATTTGGTACATACGTAGCAACGTCTCATCAGCACAGATAAAGGAAAAATTGCGAAAACCGTAAATATGTATGTTTGTGACCAATATAAAGTGACCCCACACTGCGTACATTTTGCTTTGGAGCAGGGCTTTGCTTACACTGGTTTATAGATATTTAAATATAATAGTACGGAACCCTCGGTGCGCGAGTCCGACTCGCACTTGGCCGGTTTTTTCTTTGCTACCAGACCAGCGTGAAGGGGGGATGTAGTAAGTAATGATACTGACCAACCATGCCCTCCACGTTCTTCATGAATTGCTCTGCTATCCTATTCTCCTCCATCTCTACAACGTTGTTGGTTTCTTCAACGACTTCTATATCCGACTCTTCCGCTTCTTTTACTTCTTCAACTTCTTTTACTTCTTCAACTTCTTTTGGCTCTGGTTCCGGTAATTCTTCTGCTGGCTTCTCCGGTGGAAGTGGGATACCTACAAAAAAAAAGCCGTGGTAGCCTTGTGGTGTGACCTGTGGCCTCTCAAGCAGAGGGTTGAGGGTTCGAGCCCGGGCTCGCAACTCTAAGAACAAGGGCGTATAGGTGGAAAGGGGAATCAAAATAGTGATGGGTTGCTAGCATCGCCTATAATAGATGCCTAAGATTTTCGCCCATCATCTCTATGGGTTTTACCATCTGCGCGGGAAGAGAAGCAGTGGTGTAACAGTGGTCTAGTGGAGAAATAGTGGTGTGTGGTGGTGTGGTGGTGGTGTGGTGTGGTGTGTGTGGTGTTCCGTGTTTTTTCTGTTCACACTAGTATGGAAGGGCAAAAGGGGAATGAAGAACTCACCTGTTTCTTCCAAATCCGGGACTTCGCTCTCTGGCAGGTTGTCAATGGCTTCCAGGAACTCTGGCCCTTCCTCAGGCACCAGGATAGGCTCTTCCGCCTCCACAGGGGGTGGTGGGGGCTCGTTTAGCGCACGTTCTTCCCAGGGCAAGGGCCCAGTGTTGAAGTCCTGGTGTTGATGAGATGGGGTGAAATGGTTGGTTTATGTCGATGATATAATGGAAGTTGATACTTAATAATGTAGCGAATTCTGACTTCTGATCTGAGCACAAATCCGCAAGAAAATAACTGAATGAATAATTATCTATTTTTAATATTTCGCAACTTTGGTAACATGACGACCGGATAGCCTAGTAGTTAGTGCCCCTGACTATGAAGCTAGAGGTCCCGGGTTCGAATCCCGGTAGGGGCAGACATTTGTATGATGAATACAAATGTTTGTGCCCGAGTCATGGATGTTGTATGTATTTAAGTATGTATTTATCTACATTATATAAGTATGTTTATCCGTTGCCTGGTACCCATAGTACAAGCTCTGCTTAGTTTGGGACTGGGTCAATTGGTGTAATTTGTCCCATGATATTTATTTATTTATTTATTTATCTCTTTCGTGCATTGCTACCGTAATATTTAATAACAGACCAAGAATAAAACTCGTGAGGAATATAGGTAGGTACCTAATTTATAATTATGATATTATTGTATACCTATTAACTAATTAATTAAATCGCTATTAAACAAGGTTACTCAACCATCTTACTCGCTAATCCTGCCGCTAAGCAGCAGTGCTTGCACTGCTGTGTTCCGGTGTGGAGAGTAAGACAGCCGGGGAAATTACGGGCACAAGAGGCATTTCATCTTAGCCCTCTAGGTTGGCAACGCATCTGCAATCCCTCCGGGGTTGCGGGTATCTATGGGCAGTGGTGATCGCTTACCATCAGGTGACCCACTTGCTTGTTTGCCTTCCTATTTGCATAAAAAAAAGGATAAGATGAGACCACTTTAATATAGCGGTACGTATGAGTGACCCAAGATACTTTAACCATAACTGACGATATTGACTTTATTTCATATTTCACGATAGGTTCTATGTCAGCAAATATACGACAAAATCGTCGGTTTAGGTTATGGTTGAAGTAACGTGGTGCTACTCACACAGCCCGGCTAGCACAAGGGCGCGTCAGAGTCGCGTCGCGCGCGAGATAGATTACCCGTCCCTTTCTAGAACGAACAGTAAGAAAAAGACGGGCAATCTATCTCGCGCGCGACGCGACTCTTGTGCGCTCTCGTGCTAGACGTGCAGCTTAACTTACCTTCCACAAATTAAGTAAAAAAACTAAATGCAGAAGGTCACATATGCCGAAAATGCAGAAAATGAAGATGCATACGAGGTGTGGAAATTAAATGCACATAACAGAAATAAGGATGCGTTTGAGCCCGATTTTTGAAAGCACGTTGTGTTAATACTGTCTCTTTTTGTCCCGTAATTTTATATACATACATACATACCCGCTTTGACAAATAAAAATTTCATTTCATTTCATTTCATACATATCGTCACGCCTCTTTCCCACAGGGGTAGGCAGAGACTACTTTGTTCCACTTGCCACTTGCTTGCTTGTTGCTTGCGTAATTTTCATTGGCCATAATAATCGTTAGTCATCATTTTTTTGGTCATAACACATGAAATCGTGAATTTTTCAGGAATTTTGGAAAAGTCATTAGAATATAGTAAATGCTTTCAAAAGTCGGGCTCCAGTAATAGACTAACCATAGATGGACTGCTAGAGTAGTCGAGACCGACGGTACGAGAGCTAGGCTTATTGTCTAACTCGCTCGCAATCGCCATCGTGTTCAGTTTGACAGTTCATGTATGGGCTGACAATTGGCATCGGAATCAGTTAGCTGTCACATTCATACAAGAACTGTCAAAATGAACACGATGGCGATTGCGAGCGAGTTAGACAATAAGCCTACTGTTGTGGTGCAGTTGGAGTAGACTTCAACCCGACTGCTCGATAAACTATACTTCATTTAATTTAGAATGAGAAACCACAACATTATATTGGGGCTCGTGAACTGTAATCTCTTTACAATTTGTACTACAGTAATTGACGACACGTAAATAAAGTGACATTAAAACAATTTTATTTTGCGGCTCCCAGACTATTGTACTATTTGCTAGGTAAGACATAGTTGACCAGACGCAATATACTACTGTTATTGTAGTTTCTCATTCCAAAGTTATACCATTTTCATTCTTACCTGTCCTATTTGGTAAACAAAATTCTAACCTCAATGTGCAAATTTTTGTAAAGAATAAGGTATATTATGTTATCAAATAAACCTGAAGTAATATTTTGTACATAATTTTGCTAATATTTTATCTCCAGTTCCTTTATTTACGATGAAATAGTTAAAAAATAACAAAAATTAGACGTTTTGAGGTTAGAAATTTGTTTACCAAATAGGACAGGTAAGAATGAAAATGGTATAAATGAAGTATTGTCCGTTTTGATTTACCATTCAGTCCTAATAATAAGAATAAACGGGCACCACACCCGTTTAGTCCATAATTTTTGCTTTTTTATACGCAGGGGCCTTACTATGACGTCTTTATGTGATTCAATTCAGACTCAGTTCAGGTTTTGGCCGCGATTTTTAGTATGGATCTGACAGCGAGCTAACCTAAACTGATTCAGAATTTATTCGCATTAAAACGTAATGGTATAGGCCTCTGTCAGGGAAACATACCACAGAATATCTAAAAGTTCGATTCGCGTTTAAAGGTATTAGTGGTATTAATATATCACAGTTGGAATCAAACTAACAAAAAGAGGTTTAAAAACAAGGTAAAAGGACTCAAAAAGGATTCATTCCATTTGAAATTAGTACATAATTTATTTATATTTAATAAGCAACGTAACATTTATTTTATCATCCTTGCTAATTATAATTTGTTGTTTTCAGGCTGTTACCTTCGGTTTATAATCTGGCGCTACCTTTGGTTTGGGCTGTTTGACTATTTTCACTTTGTAAGGTAACTGAAAAGAAAAGACAGGGTTTAAAAGCATATTTTGATAAACAATTAACATAGATACAAAATGGTGAGTAGCATCAGCCAAATATGTGGTCTACCACCCTAAGGTCCAAAATCCTTTGCACATCACAATCTAACTAATATTATAAATGCGAAAGTATGGATGAATGGATGGATAGATGGATGGATGGATGTTTGTTTGTTACTCAATCACGCCAGAACGGCCCAACGGATCTGGATGAAATTCGGCGCATAGGTAGAGAAAAGTCTGGAATAGCACATAGGCTACTTTTTATCCTGGAAAATTGCGTAGTTCCCGCGGGATAGCGATAAACGAATTCTATGCAGACGAAGTCGCCGGCAACAGCTAGTATATTATAATGTCGATAAGACTTGGCTGTCAACTTGAAAGTTCGACTTTAGCGACTATTTTGTTTGATAGGAAGTTGGACGAAAAGTGGAAGACCACTTCTTTGGTCGACCGTACCTATGTTTAGACACTTACCCCCTTATTCATAAACGCACTATAGGCCTCTGCTAAGTTAGTAATCGTTTGTCCTTATCTGTGAAAGGTAAATGTCAAAGTGATAGATAAGGACAAACGATTACTAAGTTAACAGAGGCCTATAGTGCGTTTATGAATAAGGGGGTTAGAGCATAATTAATCCTACTAAAATATTATAAATGCGAAAGTTTGTGACGATGTGACGATGTGAGTATGTTTGTTCCTTCTTCACGCTGAAACGACTGGACGGATTTGGATAAAATTTGGAAAGTAGATAGCTGGCACCCTAGATTGAAACATAGACTACTTTTTATCCCGGAAAATCGCATACTTTCTGCGGGATAGCGATAGACATGTTAATTGCTACTTCTACGCGGACGAAATCGCGGGCAGAAGCTAGTAACTTATATATACCTAATATTCTTACAGATCAGATACTATTAACTCACTAGCTTCTGCCCGCGACTTCGTCCGCGTAGAATCAGATTGAAGAACCTGTTAGCTTATCGTAACTCGCTCGCAATCGTAATCTTGTTGATTTTGACAGTTCATGTATGGGCTGACAATTGGAATCGGAATCAGCTAGCTGTCACATTCATATAAGAACTCTCAAAATGAACACGATGGCGAATGCGAGCGAGTTACGTATTAAGCTGGCTGATATTGATATTATGTATATTCTACAATAATTATTTACGTTGCAAGTCTATGCAGCTACGACATTTTGACAATGTTTATCACTATTCCGCGGGAACTATGCAATTTTCCGGGATAAAAAATAGCTTATGTGTTAATCTAGGGTATCAGTTATCTCTGTTCCAAATTTTAACCAATTCCGTTCAGCCTTTTGCGCGTAAAGAAGTCAAACGTACATACACACTCACTCACATCGTCATAAACTTTCGCATTTATAATATTAGTAGGAGTAACTAACAAAGACACTGCATATTTATAATCTACACGTGGATAGGCATTTACTATTCGCATAAGTTACATTGAATTTTTTTAAGTGTCTAAAGTAATTTAATAAAGTAAATATTTAATAGATTATAAATATGCGGGTAGTTAGGAAATATTTCGCTAAAGTATAGGTATATGTATGTAACCTATAATTATACATTAGCGAAATATTTCCTAACTACCCGCATATTTATAATCTATTAAATATTTACTTTACTTTACTTTATTACTTTAGACACTTAAAAAAATTCAAATTAAACTAGGAATTTCAATAACCAAAATTAAATTATGAAATAAAATATTCACCCAATTATAACACTTATCAAACACACACACTGGCACTAAACTCGAGACTGAACACAAAAAATACTTCAAAAATTTCATCACTTGCCAAAACAATGTTTAATTTGACTTATTGAATTGATGCCAAGGTTACATCGGACATAACCATCAAGATCATACACGTTACTATGTCAATAATCAATAAGGAAATAATAATAAAGGTCGGTAGTAAATCTAAATAAAGCATGACTCAAGAAGTGGCAGCCCTGACTTCGCGCCAAGAATAACACTAACACATAGATAGGTAATCGCGTACGTACACGTTACATTGGGCGTGTGTGCGTGCTAGAATTATGTCAGGGTTGACACCTGATTGTTTAACTGTGTAATAAATAGTTGCAACTATAAATAAATAAGGTGAAATCTGAAACGGTTAATATAAAACTGTAACTAAAATAATATACTTAATTGATGTATTATAAAACAGTCCTTCGCCGCGTCTGTCCGTCTGTCTTTCTGTTCGTTCGAGATAAACTTAAAAACTGGTGAACTGGTTTTCATTAATAGATAGTTCGTCTTGATTTACGAGAAAGATTTGGGTTATAGTTTGTCGAAGTTTTGTCTATAAATGTTTGAAAAATATCGAAAGTTGTTCAAAGTGATATACTTAAATTATAATTCTGAGACGAAGTCGCGGGCAACAGCTAGTCTTGAGTATTTAAATTATCAATAGGTACCGTTAGTATACAATTAAGTGCTAACAGTAATCAAGACTGTTTTTTTTTTGCACGAATAGGTTAGATGCTAAATACCGTGCTAATACTTACCTAAGTTTTCATTATTAGGTACCTGTCCTATTTGGTAAACAAAATTCTAACCTCAAAACGTCTCATTTTTGATATTTTTTAACTATTTCATCGTAAATAAAGGAACTGGAGATTAAATATCAGCAAAATTATGTACAAAATATTGCCTCAGGTTTATTTGATAACATAATACACCTTATTCTTTACAAAAATTTGCACACTGAAGTTAGAATTTTGTTTAACAAATAGGACAGGCAAGAATGAAAATACCTTAATGCTGAAGAGAGATTATTTTTTCACTGGAACTTAATAGTCTGTTGAATGGTTAGTACAGTTTGTGTAAAGTCGTAAAATTAAAAAGTAGCAATACTGTAGTGTCGTCCCTTCCTAATCTATAGTATAAGAAAACGGGACGACACTACGGTATTGCCACTTTTTAATTTCACGACTTTCTATAGACAAACTGTAAAATTATTTCCTCACCTCAACCTCTTCCTCGTCCACTGTGTATCCATGGGATCCAAACCTAGCCCGCGGCACCGGCCGACTCGGTTTCTGCAAGAACTTCGTCCACTTCCGTTCTTCCTTCTTTTTCTCTTCTTGCGTCCTCATAAATTCTTCGTTTAGAGCCTTCAGAACCTCAGAATCTTTCAAAGACTCCACTATAGGCTTTATTTTCTTGAAGTCGACGCTAGAATCATTGTCGTTTCTGTGCATATGTGATTTTAAGACTCGCGAAAGCCTGTACCATTTGCCCGCCATTTTGTGTGTCCGCCATTTTGTGTGGAAGAAAAGCGTGGTTTAGTTGAAGTTATTTTAGAGGTAAATAAATGCAAATAGTTGTGTGAATAGATGTGAAAGATACTTACAATTTTGATGTGATTTATGATGATGTGGCGCAAAGATTCATGACGGCAGATTTTAAAATCACGGATATTACTAATTAGGTAAATAGATGTTGATAATCTTTATAATGTGTGTGCGGTGTGATGTGACTATGCACGGTTTTAATATGTTTTTTTATCGTATCTCACTGAGTAGTATGGCTGAAAATGGCGCAAACTGAACAATGCGAACAAAATCTAAATTAGGTAAGTAGGTAGGTATTATTTGTTATTTGACGCAATTTAGTAGGTATGCCCAGCTGTGGAGCATAATTAAGCTGAAGGTAATGATTCGGTAGATAAATAAGAAGTACCTATTTGTACATTCAAAAAACTTGAAGCGACAAACCAACAATGCCATTTTTATCGGATGAGTCGAAAAAATTAATGGAAATAATAGCATCACTTTAACTGCTTCTTTCAATGGAATTAATGACATAACTGCTTCTTTCAATGGAATTAATGGCATAACTGTTTCTTTCAATGGAATTAATGGCATAACTGCTTCTTACTATGGAATTAATGCCATAACTGCTTCTTTCAATGGAATTAATGGCATAACTGCTTCTTTCAATGGAATTAATGGCATAACTGCTTCTTACAATAGAATTAATGGCATAACTGCTTCTTTCAATGGAATTAATGGCATAACTGCTTCTTACAATAGAATTAATGGCATAACTGCTTCTTTCAATGGAATTAATGGCATAACTGCTTCTTTCAATGGAATTAATAGCATAACTGCTTCTTTCTATGGAGTTAATGACTTAAATATCAACTATATTCACCCCATGACGTGTGCTTCTCTCAGCATTTCAGATTCTCCAGAAATAAGTTCAGCTATCTTTTCTTCAGTCATTCCTGGCTTACCTAATTCTTCTGGAAATAAAATATTCAATTTGTAATGGAACTTTTGAGCGTATAGTTAAAAATCCCTCCAGAATATTACGTCAATGTCGAAGATGTCTAAATGCTCAGCCGTTGAATGACCAGGGGCTTTACCATGACACCTTAGTGCGACTCAATTCCAAACCAAAGTTGGATCGCTCGCTGTCAGATCCATACTAGAAGTGTCAAAAATGACAGTTAAAAAGTAAAATTGAATTAGAATTTTCATTACTTTGTGAGAAGTGGCGGTTATGGCGCAATACAAAGATATGCGTGGGTTTTGATTTTGACAGTTCACGGGTCCTGAAACTCCTAAACGCTAGGTTCCCAAGGGTTAAGACGCCATGGTAAGGTCTCTGGCAAGCTTGTAAAAAATAACTTACTAGCGACTTCTTCGTTCACCACTGCCTCTTCTAAACTATCAACAATACCCTGGTGGGTGCCGATGATTTCCCCTTCGGGGGTCACGAACGCTTTACCAGGGTCCAGGGTAGGAGTGGGTCCCTAAAATTGTATAACACCCTCATTATTGTAAAGTTGCTGATACTAGCTTTTATGGCGACAAAAAGTTATCAGTTTTACCTTGATGCTACTTACAGGGGTCTTACCATGATGTCTTAATGAAATTCAATTCAGACTCAGTTCAGGTTGCTGTCATTTTTAACATAGATCTGACAGCGAGCGAACCTGAACTGAATCTGAATTGATTCGCACTAAGACGTTATAGTAACCGCTCTGTATTTAGGGTGCGACCACACCGCCGCGTATACGCAGTGACGTGTCGTAGGCGTCACGTTTTCTCACCGTTTCTTCATACATTTTGTTGCGTATGTATACGCAGTGACGTGTTGTGTGCGTCACGTTTTCTCACCGTTTCTTCATACATTTTGTTGCGATTCCGTAACGTCACCGTTTTTTAAGCGGCGGTGTGGTCGCACCCTTCCTTGGTAGTTTTTTATTTATTAAGGCGCTGTCAACAGCAAATGACCTTGAGCAGCGCCACTCTTCACACATACGGTTCGCGTGCCTATGAGTGAAAGAGAAGAAACTATTTCGGCAGCTTGGCGCGCGTCTAAAATCTTGCAAATAAGACACAAATAAGAAGAAATAAAAAAAAGTATGGATTATTTGTGAAATATGACTCGTTAGCCGTGTAGGTATGAATATGTTGACTTCATGTTTTTAATTGCAGACCCATACGTCGAAAAAATAAAGACATAGAACCGTTTAATAATGATTTTAAGATCAATCTTTGCAATTATTTTCTATCGAGCCGATTTTGTTCAATTATGTATCGAGTCCGTCTAGCGTGTTTGAAATATGATGAAAATTAACATTATATTTTTTTTGTATTTTTTTTGTGTGTAGTTTTTCTTAACAAAGTGCTTAAATAACATCAATTTCAACAAAATTAGGTGTTGTCAGCCTCTTAAACCTATAGCTCTGAATCTTTCTAAATCAAAATTATTATTTATTGGTCAGAATACACATGTATACATTCACACGCAGTGGCGTAACTACAACGTCAGGGGCCCGCAGCAAATTCACCAGATGGGTCCCTTCCTCACTATAAAGAAGTGCATCATCTTCCCTTCTGCGCTCAAGGCCAAGCTAGTTCGGAGCCCCTTAGAGCTGGGGCCCCTGGCATTTTGCCAGCCCTGCCACCCTGTAGTTACGCCACCGTTCACACATATGCGAGCCGCATCGCTCACAAGTTCACAACATGATTCCTAAGATTGTCGTGCATTCCCTAGATGGGTTTTACGATCTGCGCGGGAAAATAAGCAACTGGTACATTCTATATTTTTTCTTTCCTCCCATACCAGGTAGAAGGTACATATTTAACAGATTCCCCATCTTGTGTGTAGATTATATTCTGTTTGTGTTATACAGGCATAGAATTTTACAAAGTCTGAAAATTTTTACTCGTAATTGTAATCTTCTATAGCAAAGTTGACCTTCCTCTCTGAATGATGCTATCCAAATTTACTTACCGGTATCCTGATCTCAACTCTCTCCAAATGCGCCGCATCCTCCGGATTGAATGGAACTGGTCTATATCCATCTACATTCACGTCCTCACTTTCACCCATTATAGCTTCCGTTTTTTCACAGCCGTTTACTAAAACTTCAGTGTTTATTTCAGAATCTCTCTTTTCCACTATTTTATTAATTGTATCAGTATTTTTTATAACTTGCTGCTCAACGTTGACTGGTTGTAATGCCGTATCTAAATTAAAGACTTTGGTTTCTATAACTTTGGCGTAGCCGTTATACACTATAGGTTGGTCGGCTTTTGTATCTATGCCTACTTCTTCTTTGTATTCTTCTATGGATTTGATGGTTTCGTCTATGGCTGACGCTAGAAGTGATGATTTTCTTTCGATTTCTAGTATCTCCTCCTGTTATTCAAAAAGTACAGTATATATATTTACTATCGGCCAAATAATCAATCATTAAATAAAAAATAATCATTAATTTGATACACATTTAATGACAAAATTCTGCGAAAACACAATCACATCAAGAAAGTATAAAATTGAACATGGGGGGCCTTACCATGACGTCCTAATTCGGACTCAGTTTAAGTTATAGCTGTCACTTTTAATATGAATCTGACAGCGAGCGAACCTAAACTGAAACGCATTAAGACGTCATGGTAAGTCCCCAGTAATTCTATAGTTTTTCACTAAAAACGTCATTTTGATATAACATCTGTCAAAGAAATAGATTGCCGTCACACGGTGGACCTCATGCAAGGTCCGTCCGGATCGCTAACACCGTCGTAATTGCTAATTCTGCGGCCAAGTCGCTTGCTTGCTTACGTTCCGGCGTGGAGAATAAATACTGGCACATGAGTTATTCCCCTCATATGCCCTCATGCCTGGCAACGCATCTGAAATCTTCTGGTGTCGTGAGTATCCTTGATTATAAGTGCGTTACCATCACGCGTCCCACTTGCCCGTTTGCCTTCCATGTCGTATAAAAACATACCCTGCAAAACAGCTTCTCTTACCTTTTTCTTAAACACGTATCTCATATTTCCTCCCTTCAATCCAGGTTTGGTGAAAACCGGTGGTGTGACTTTATCCTCTGGAGGAGTAGGCAAGGGTGTATCATACACCACCTCTTCAATAATTGCTGTATCAATGTGAGGGATCAACTTTTTCTTAACAATATGGGGATCTTCGTCATCCGGGCTCGGGGATCGAGGTACGGGGGGTCCAGTTAGTTTGGGAAGGGGTGCTTGGAGGCGGAAGACGTATTCATCTGTTAAGGGGGTGGGAGGTACTGTCGAGGGAGTGGGGGTGTCAATAGTGCTTTTCACAGAGCTTTGCGAATCGGATTTCTTTAGTTCCAGAGTGAGATTTTTTTTGTGTTCTGTAGTTTTGGCAGTGAAAGATGATTGTTGAATACTTTCTGTGTTTTCAGACTTTGCTACGAAGGAGTTTTCCGCAGACTTTGCTGTGAAAGATGCTTCTTGTACAAATTCTGAGTTTTCAACTGAGCTCTCACACACAAACGTTTGGTATTTATTCTGTGATTCATTTATTTGTACAGACTTCTTTATATTAAATTCTATTTCTTGCTCGATTTCAACGTTTTCAGATATTTCAGTTATTTCTTCTTTAGTTATCTTTAGTTGGGTGCTTTCATCTTTCGTTTCGATTTTGGTGTCTTTGACTTTGACAATCGATTCTTCAAAAGCCTTTTCTTCTTCAATTTTTAAATCTTGAATTATTTCCTTCGCTTCTGCGATTAAAATAGATTCAGATTTCAAAGACACCATTTCTTCAGATCTTTGTTCCAATTCCTCTTTTAATACAGTCTCATGTATTTTGCTCACTTCTTGTGACATTTGGACGTCTTCGACTTTAAACTTTTCAGTCTCCTTTATTTCTGCGGATTCTACGATTTCTTCATTAATTACATTAAGTTCTCCAACATATTCTGAACTCTGTATTTCTTGTATATCCATTTCATTTTTCATTTCAACTCTTACATCAATTTTTTCAACTATGTCTTCTTCAAGTTCAATAATCGGTTGAACTGATTCAACAATTTTAACTTCCTTAGTTTCAACTTCCAAAGCCTTATGCAAATCTTGAATTACCTCTTTCTTATCGTCAATACTTACTGTTTCATTTTGATTACTAGATAATTCATGGGATTGAATAACACCAGCATTTTCTTTTTTGGTTTCTGTTGCCATAGCAATACTCTCAGTAACCATTGCTGAATTCGCTTCGAGAGCTACATTAGTTTCGTTGATATGTTGTTCAGATTTAGTCTCGATTGTTTTAGCCATTTCATCTATGATAGCATTTTTATTAGTATACACATGAGCTTCGACAATAGCAATGTAGGTGTTCTTACCTTCTGTATTACTCTTCTCCTTGCTCTCATATTTTGATTCACGTTTAATTTCAGTAGTCTCATATTTCGATTCTTGTTTTTCCTCCGTGGAGTCTGAAATACTCTTAGATGTTTTTATTTCAGTGATCTCTTCAGTTTTCTTATCAACTTTAGACAACCATTCTAGTGGATCACTTTCCTTCATCACTTCTTCTTCTATTCTACTTCTGCTTCTAGATCTCCTTTCGCGCTGTATTGCGATTTCTTCTTCAAGACCAGCTTTTACTTGAAATTCAGTTATCACTCCATCCATTTTATGGATTAACTCTTCTGACCTTTTCTCGCATAATTGTGCCATTTCAGACCCTGATCGCATTTTCTTCTCTGTAATTTCATTATTTACTGTAACTTTTTCTTCAAAGTCTCTATATTCCTGCACCTCAACTTTTCGAGGATGTTTTACTGCTACTGCAGGTACATCAACTTTCACTTCAACGTCCTGTTTTTCTTTGACAACGTCCTTTTGTACTCTTTGCTCACGAATGATTTCGTTCTTTATCACTTTTGTTTCATTTTGTTCGGTATCTTCAACGAATCTTTTAACAGTATCTTGTTTAACCTCTGTTACTTCTCTATTGTCCTTTGTTACGTCTTGCTTTGTTTCCAAAGGCTTAGATAATACAGGTTCTGCTAGTATAAATCTTGACAGCGCAACCATGACATCTGTCAAGTGTATGAAAAATGTTTTAAGCAGTAAGTCGTAGTGGTACGAGGACTGTACCGTCCCCTTGATGTGCGGTATGGTTTGTAAGCCAATAGTATAGGCTCTTTGCTCTGCTAACAACTTAGCAGTTGTATATTTTGCTTCTGTCTTTACGCTTTCATCAGATTTTGAAGTATTTTCACTTGTTCTCATCACCTTTTCACTCTTAAATTCAGATTGTTTCGCTTCATTGCTTGATTGCACTTCTTTTATCTCGCTTACATCAGAGTGAGTCTTGGCCTCTTTTCTTTCAATCTGAATTTCTTCTACAGATTTTCTCTGAGCATTCGCTTCAGTAATTTTAACTTCTTTGTCGTACATTTCAGATTTGCTCTTCACACTACCAGTTTCGATGAGTTCTTCTATTTCTTGTTTTGTAGATAATTTATGTTCAGCTACACTGATTTCTTGTTTATCTGGAGATTCGAATTTAGCAACTTCTTTAGCCACACTAACGTCACTTTCTTTAATGATTACATCAGTTGTTTTATTAATCATATCAATCAATTCGTTTACTTCTTTGATTGATTCTTTCTTTTCCGTTTTTAGCATAGATTTAGACTCTATAACTTCAGTAGAATCCGACTTAAATTCAGATGTAACAGTATGCAATTCAAGATCAATTTCTTTTTTAATCTCATGAGCCACGGTCATAGCTTTTTCTATGCTTTCATCGACAATGCTAGCAGCCGTCATTTCTATCTTATCCAAGTCAATTTCATTCTTCATCTTTTCCATAAACTTAACCTCTTCACTCAACTCATGTAAGTTGTTTTCTTTGACCGTAGTCACTTTGACGTCACTCACTATTTCTGAAACTACATCTACCTTTTCTTCCTTCCCCTTTTTGAATCTAGTTCCATCAGGATCATACTGTTCTGAAATCGGAAGCTTAAATCTAGTTTCCCCATATATCGCATCTTCAAACTTGTCAAGCCCATCCAATTTGCAAAATTCATCATGATAATCGGAATTAAGTATAATAGGATCTTCAAGAGGGGGGATTGGAGTGGGTTCTGTGGAAAAAGGCCTGTAGGGCTTAGTGGGTACAACAAAGGGGGATTCTGTTAGGGATCGGTCGAGACCGCGGGGTTCGCTGAGGGATCTATCACGACCACCATTTAGTGAGAAGTCGGGGTAGGCAGTGTCGATATCAAAGTCTTTAATCTGGAATACCTCAGTCGGTTGCGATGGTTGGTCGAAATCTTCCTGGTCTATCGGCTCGTAGATCGGGTCGAAATCGTCGAGCACCGGGTCGTAGAGCCCGCTGTAACAACAAAAAGTATCATTATCATCATCACCACCATCATCACGATGATCATCATCATCATCATCATCATCTTCTTCTTCTTCAGTCTACTGCTGTAGTGTACTGCTGGGCACAGATCATCTCACAGAATGTGAGGGCTTGGGCTTTGGTTCCCATCCCCACGCGGGCCCCAACAATATTGTTCTGCTTCGGTTCACTTTGAACATTGTATGGATACATTTGTCGACTATGATTCAAACCCAGTTCAAAACTCCTGAAAAACATTTGAAAGAAAGAAAGAAAGAAATACTATTTAGTCGTATCCCAACCACCTGCTGGAATATTCTCGAACTATTTAAAGACCCAGTATACATATAAAAAGTATTGTTAATTCATACCAGAAAATAGTCGCTTCTGTAAAACCTCGTAATAAGTAAAGCTAGAAGGGAAACTTCACTGATATCCTCTGAACTCATCCTAAAATGTTTATCACGACATTAAACACAAAACTAACCTAAATTAATTGATCAAATTAATGTTTCGATAAGCGCTTGATGAAGAACTGAGCGTGTTATATCTTTAGTAAGGGTTGTCTATTAATAGAGTCAGTGTTAAAGCCAAAAAGTTCATCCAGTCAACAAGTACGCATGTATACTCTATTCCAATACATTTTAAAGTCTTTGTAAACAAACTAATTTCATCTAAATTCCCACACAACCAGGGCAGGATTTAAGGGAGGGCAGCCGGGGCTACAGCCCCGGGGCCTCCACAAAAGAGGGGCCCCCACAATAGACTTCGAAAAAAAAAAACGAATACTAATAAACAACAGAACTTGAACAGGAAAATAATTTGGGGCCAGGGGCCTCCACTCCTTTGTTGCCCAGAGGCCTCCAGAACTCTAAATCCGGCATTGCACACAAGCACTCATTGTATGCAATTAGAATCACATCCACCGGAATGTTGATGGATCATACTTGATATCTCACAATATTTTTAGGGTTCCGTAGCCAAATGGCAAAAACGGAACCCTTATAGATTCGTCATGTCTGTCTGTCTGTCTGTCTGCCCGTCCGTATAAAAATGACCTCACACTGCCTACATTTTGCTTAAGAGCAGGGCTCTGCTAAGACTGGATTTTATAATAACTTGGCGAATTTGTACGGAACTCTCAGTGCGCGAGTTCGACTCGCACTTGGCCGGTTTTTATAAGTATGCTAGGATTATTAAATTTAAAGTTTTTCATGAATATAGAGGGAATAATTTTAGTCACGGTGTGTTTTGTAAATAAATAATTGTATTACTCTACAGTTTATCTAAGGAATTTCCACCATACAGGTTGTATCAGAAAACCCCTAATAATAATCCACTGGGGTAGGTATATAACCACAGCTATAGAAGCAAAAAAAAATATGAAAAAAAAAATGGAGTAATTTTTTTTATATTTTCTATAGGAATGATTACAGTTAAGGCGGATGCTCGCGTTAGCTCATTGTAAAAGTCCCGTTAGATGGCGCTATAATCAATTTTGTTGGTTTTTTGTAGTTTTTAGAAGATTCTTAATACATTTATAGATTATCAATTAATTTGCGCACACAATTCAATACGGCCGATTTTTTGAGACTACACTCAAATGGTAATTATGCACCAATTCGGAGAATAGCTGCACAAACGCTGGTGTCATTAACGGCCTTATACAGATACTAGGTCTTACACACACATGCAAATAGGAGGCACTAGCGGGTGGAAAAATATTGCAACACCTTGCTAAGCTGTTAGCGTAACTTTTCACGTTATATTTACGTTTTTATATCAACTTTACTTTTACCAGAAATTTTACAAATCTATACGTACAAAAGTAAGTCGTGTTATTTTAACTATTGATAACTTTGGAATAGCTGCACGGATTTTTATGATTATTGATTTGTTGGCTTTCTCTCTTCCACGAATAGCTGAATATCTAATCAAAAATATGAAAAATGCACAAAATAACTTAAATTTTTCGTATGCAGCGCCATCTCAGACAAAAACTGACTTTAAGGCGAAATATTTTTTACTAGCTCAGCTAGTTATAAATATTACATATGAGTCTAGCAGATGCAAATATGTGAATCAATGCCACCTTTAACCCTTTTTGAATACCAGGGAGTCAATTTTTTTGTACTTTGTTAGAATGAGGGCTATCGTATTTGTACTCACTAGTTGGCGCCACTGTAGAGTAAGGTATATCACATTATTCAGGATTTCTTTTAATTAATATTTAATAGCAAGCTATTTATTACCCACAGTGTTGCACAGTCCTATCTTATCTTCTAAATTAGCTGCCATTTTATTTGCCTGCTTAATTTGGCTCCTAATTTTCATAACTCTTCTTTTCTCTTTTAATAAACCTGTCGTAGGTATGTCTGCGATAATAATCGGAAGGAAACAATCTTAATAACACTAAAAATCCGTTATGTAAAGCCGGATTATCAACTTGTAGGTACTACTAATTTTACGTTTCTGTATAATACCTCACGTTAAAATAGCGCCTCTAGCGGCAAATTCATATGCCGTCATTGCTAGTATCTTCAAAGTACCTATCAGTATGTAGGAACCTATTCATATTTGATATTCGTTCATACGTAGAGACATCATCATCACCATCGTCTGACATTTATTAATACTCTTATGCATTATAACTTATAAAAGCGTTTCGTCTGGGGCATCTAAACAGCTAGCGCCGTAAGGTAGGTATTGTCGTTTCGAGTCAGGCGCGCCTTTCGTAAATAGGTAACTTGAGAATGAGCCTAGTTGCAGCGATGAGACGAAGTCACTCGTGCTAGCCATTCGGATCCTTTCACCAAAATGCATTGCAGTATAGGTTCAGACAAAGGAAATAATTACGCATAGCGGGTAGGGACTACGTCTGAATGCTTCTAGGCCTAAGGGTTTAGTTAGGGGTTTGGTTAGATAATTTTGTTCCAGAGTTGTGAGCTGCCTTTTTTAAGTTATGTCCTTATGTCATCATAATTCATATTTATAATAATTCATCGTATAGCGCATAAAAGGAAAAAATAATATTAGATAATTATGATGACTTTGCAATAGGTAGGTACGTCAAATAAAATAATGACAACTCCAAAACAAATCTAATCCATCTGAACTCGCTTTTACTTACTATAATACTTACTTCCACAAAAGTCCAACTTCATCCGTCGATGGTTTTGATTAGCGTTGCCTAGAGTGGGATAAAGCAGAGTACTACGGTGTCTAGTCCACACGCGAAAAAATAAAATTGCAGCTCGACGCGTATTATATCAGCGCTTTCCTCATGAGCCTACTCTACATATATATATTATGCGCAACTAGTTGTGCCATTAGGAATTTCGGGTCAATAAAAATAAGAATTCTCATTTGAGATAGTAAAATTAGGTTAGGTTCATTAGGTATTTTCAAATACCCGAAGGGCAAACTGAATAGAAATAGGAACCCCGCTGTCGGACCTTACGGAGGAGTGAAATTCCTAAAAGCACAACTAGTTGTGCATAATATAGAGTAAGGCCCATGAGGAAAGCGTCATACATTTAGTAAGAAATCGTGTGCATAAAAATGAGATAAAATTTTGTTAGCGTCGTGCAGCTATTGCGTCTGTACTGCGTGTCGACCAGTGAACCAGAACCATATTTTTTTCGATCTTTCTCGTGATCTACCTACAGGTTGTCCACCTGGTTTTTGATGGAGCTCCGCTCTTGGGCGGAGCTCCTTTTTTCTGGGTATTGGAAGCTGGGTATTGGTTTTCCGGGTGGACAAATTAGGTGGGCCACGGGTAAGTCCCTATATTTTTCTAATTGGTATAGTAGGTAGATATTCGACTTTGTGTTTGATATCTAAAGTCGAAAAAACGTGCACGCTGCCATAGTACCTATGGCATAATGGCTACTACGAACGAAATCATTCGACTCATAAGTAAATGCGCCACGCAACATGTGGTATGCGCACACAAGGGCTAATTTATCAAAGCGCTGGTAGTTAAAAAAAAGATATATTTTTCAAATAAAACTTTCAATTTGATTTGAAACCAAATACCAGTGAGATGTCACTTTTGAAATAATTTGTATCACTATTCTATTCAGTATTCATAAACATTTGACACGCTGTAACAGGAATACGAATAGTTTTATTCGTACTATGTACTTATTCCTGGGTAGTGGTAGTGACAAATCAAGTCCTGACACATTGTTGAACTTTATCACAGCAAATGTCTTAGTGAAGTTTCATTTTGATTGAACTGACAAGAAAATTCACTGTGCTGTTGACCGCGTTGATCGTGAAAACGTTCTACTGTAGGTTAGAATTAGAAATATAGGAACCCGACCCGGAGCAAACTCGGAGTAAAAGCGTTTTCAGTCAAATTTCACGAAATTTTAGTTTGATGGAGATTCAAGTCTCTTGATACCTATTTTTTCATTTGGGCATAATTCCCTCAGAATTAAATGCTTCCAGTAATGATCAAATTTATATTTTTCTATTTCTATTATGTTTTCTAAATGCGATAAGTTCTTTGAAATAACACACACTGACTAGTTATTGATAACTATGCCTAACTAATTATAATTCTGAGAGAGTTATGCTCATACAAAAACCATACCAAGATACTGAAAATTCATACTAAAATTTTGTGAGAAGTAACTACCTCCTGAAACTACTTTTTCCTCAAGTTTTCTTGCAGGGCTCTTTTATTGATAGTACATACATACTTAAATCACGTCTTTAACCCTTACGGTGTAGACAAAGCCTAAGGTAACAAGACCTAAAGGCCACGTTTAGTATGATTGTGGGCGTATAGGTGGAAAGGAGAATCAAAATGAGCGATGGGTTGCTAGCCTGTTGATTCATAGTATATACATATACCTATGAACAAATGATCAAACTATTGTTAGAATTAGAAGGTACGAAATGGGACCCGTTGTATAGGCAGTCCCACGTATAGTCAATACCTAGGGAAATAAGACGAAAAATACAAGCATTTCCAAATACACGAGTCTCTCAATACGAAACTCAAAATATTTAATAATTTATTAAAAGATGTCACGAAATTGTAGTTTGTACAGTCACCAGCATAAATAAATGATCATTTTTGTACCTTGTCGCTTTCAGTCGTTACATGATTTCGTATGGTTTTTCAAACATGACTTTAAAGTGACAAGGTACAAAAGTGATCACTTATTTATGCTGGTGACTGTAGATCACGTAACATATTCAATAAATAAAATTTTACACGAGTGATTATTCATAAGTTTCATAATTTAATGGAAAATTGCCACTTATTATTTATTGTTCACAAAATAATATTTTTTATATGCATACAAAAAACAATCATAACTTATTTTCCTACTTGGCATTATTTATTTATTTATTATTTTTCGGTTTGGTATTAAAATATTGCAAATAGTATCATTAAATGATACCTGTCATCATTATCATCATCATCATCATCATATCAGCTGTAGGACGTCCACTGTTGGCCATAGGCCTCCTTCATACAGCTCCAGTTGCCTCGGTTGGAAGCGGCTTACATCCACCGTGAACCTGCGACTTACGGTAGGTACCTATACGATTGCGTATGATACCTACGTAAAAAACTACGTAAAAACTTGGACGGTGATATTAATATCACCCTGTATCATACAGTTTCCTTTTGCTTTACTGGTCATAGGTAATGAGAACATGAAAGACGGACGAAAAGACTTCAAGTCTTCAGAACAGGGTTGACAAAACTCCGCTGTTGGACATCTGGCAATTCACGGTCTTGAATTTTCTCTAGTTATTTTTATTTCATTATGTTATGTTATTACAAATTACGGTAATAAAAATCTACAGAATGTTTCATGTGATTTAGAAACAACAATTTTTTTTATCATCACACCAGCAGTAAACTTTTTGCCCTTCTTGCACAATAATAGCAAGTAAGATACGCTCGCGTCCGGTGGATGTTTGCTTCACTTATTTCCTGTTACTGGAGACAAAAATTAAGTACCTTCCGAATCCAATGTGAATCTGAAAAATTATTCTACAGTCAGTACTACAAAAGGATATAGATGGATGGGCGGACGAATGGATGAACAATATTTATAATGACAGACAAACAGACAGACAGATTTACATACAAACAGATGGACAGTGACGAACGGATAGAGGGTCGGACGCACAGACAGACATATGAACGGACGGACGGACGGATGATTGGACGCACAGACAAACAGAGGATGCACGGACAGACGGACAAACAGAAAGACAAACGGACGGACGGACAGTCGGTCAGATGCACATACAAACAGACAGATGGACAGACGGACGGACGGACGGATGATTAAACGCACAGATTAACAAGCAGATGGACGGATGGACGGATGGTTGTTCGGATGCACAGACAAACAGACAGCCGGATGGATCGTCGGACGCATAGACAGACGAATAGACAAACAGACAAACGAACAGACAGACAGACAGACATACATACAGACAAACAGACGAACAGATAGATAGACAGGCAGACAGAAAGAAATAAAGAAAAAGTTAATTTATGACAATTACAAAAGTAGTTAAAAAAACAAAAGTAAGTACCTATATAAACATACAAAGCTAAAAATAAAACCTACAGATAAATAAATTGTCACAACATGGTTCAGAAGAATTGACAGACGGAAAGACAGACAGACAAAATAAGTGCTTCTACAATGGTTCCTTTTTTTCTATTTGTTTATTTTACTTACCTTTCTTATACCTTTCTATAATGCATACATACATACGTATAGTTTTTAATTATCATTTTGACGGCAAATTCGGTATTCGGACGCCGGTCGGATACTCTGTAAAATATGTACATACATACACAAATCACGTCTATCCCTTACGAGGTAGACAGAGCCTAAGGTTACAAAACCTTAAGTCCATCAAGAACAAGCATGATTGTGGGCGTATAGGTGGAAAGCAGAATCAAACTAGTGATGGATTGCCGTATCGCCTATAATATGATTCCTAAGATTCTTGCATTTACCATCTGCGCGAGAAGCGAAACAACTAAAATACGTGTGTATTTGTGTTGTCCTGTATTTACCTTTTTCATGTGTTTTATGTACAATAAAGAGTTATACATACATACATTCCAGACCAGCATGAAAATGAGTAAAAAATAACTACCTAATATGGGTAAAAAAACTATAAAGTTAGGACAGACGGACAGATAGACAGCCATAGACGGACGAATTTGAACAATGTGGCCATAAAATAAACCATGGTACAGCATGAACTTGGTAAAAGTTAAGCTCCTTTGTGTTCCGAACACCAAAGACTGGACAAGTGTGGGTCGGACTCTCGCACCGAGGGATTCGTACAAATTCGGCAAGTAAATATAAAATCCAGTGTTAGCAGAGCCCTGCCTCCTAAGCAAGATGTACTCTTTATGAGGTAATTTTATATTTGTTATTTACATACTTAGACTCACAAAAATATTCTGTTTTTAGTATTTGATGTTAGAGCGGCAACAGAGAAACGTAATTTTTGAAAATTACAACTGTCGCTAGACAATCACAATAGCTGACAGCCATATCACGGATCATGAGATACAGCATGGTGACACAGACAGACACGACAGACAAACAGACAGACGGACAGTGGCTTCTAAGCAAAATGTAAGCAGTGTGAGGTCATTTGGGTTGTATGTATTTAAGTATGTATTTACCTACATTATACAAGTATGTTTATCCGTTGCCTGGTACCCATAGTACAAGCCTTGTGCTTAGTTTGGGACTGGGTCAATTGGTGTAATTTGTCCCATGATATTTATTTATTTATTTTACATTGGTTACTTTACTTACATAGACAGATGGACAAAAATATATTGTTTTAGTATTTGTTGTTATAGCTGCCACAGAAATACATCATCTGTGAAAATTTCATCTATCACGGTTCATGAGATACTATACAGCCTGGTGACAGACAGACGGTACATACAGACAGACAGACGGACAGTGGAATCTTAGTAGGTAATTAGAGTCCCGTTTTCACCCTTTGGGTACGGAACCCTAAAAAACCTGGTCAATAGCAAGTTCGATTACTCGCACTACAGATTCCTCTGAGTTCTAAAAATTATAATTAGACGTAAACGTGATGCATCATGCATGGATGGTTGTTACTCTTTCTGTTGATGAGTTTCCAACAGCGGGAACGATACCAGAATTTCACTTCAAGATTACTGTAGTACTTCTTACAAGTCTGACTTACAAGTACTTATGCCAGATTTCACGTCAATCTGATCAATAAGAAGTGGGTCAAAATTCACTTCCAAGATTTGATTACATGCAGACACTGGGACTGTGCACTTCAATTGCGTTTACAAAATATTTTGTGCCAATCTGACACAAACGTTGAAGTATTGTATCTTAAAAAAATATTATGATTAATTGATAAGTACATACCTGTACGTCCGAATAAATGCCTTCGCTGCGTAAAATATCGTAGCTCGTAACATCTTTTACTTCCAATTGACTTCAATTTATTTCGAATAAAATGATTATTTTTATTTTGAGAAACCACGTTCTGTCAATCATTAGTTTATGACAATTTCATGTCATTGTTTTTTTAATTACCCTTCTAGCCAGGTTTTTGACTCGCATGTTTTTTTTTAATGTTCTATAATTGAGAAAACCTATTTACTTGGCCTATTTTGTATTTAGCACCTGTCCGGATTTTAAAATCATTGCCGTGGTGTATGGCTGTGTTTTGATGCAGAGGTTTAGGGTTCGATTCTCGTGAGAAGCATTCGTGTAATTAACTAGAAGAACTTTTTTATTTTAATAGGTGTAATTTCTGTAGTTGAGTACCTTTTCTTAGTACATAAGGCAAAACATGTTATAAGGTGGCAATATGACTGCGAGGCGCCACCATCTATGCCAAAGTAATAAGCACGTGTGATCCTAATACTAAAGTACTAGTACACTTACTAGGTATGAAAGCTTTGCCAAGTTTAGGTTTGATAATGGGCATAAATTGCCCTAAATCAACCTGCTAAGTTTGTGGTTGTTTTAAAACCACTTAGGTAGTACCTAGCTTCTTTGATTTGGTTTGACAAGAAAAATATTGAATTTAACTTAAAGTTTCCTACATCTCAATGAGACGGTCTTACTCACTTTAAATTTGTAAATTATTAAAAAAATGTTTATAAAATATAAAAAAATGAAATGCGGCCTCGGGATTTGAACTTGGTCACTTACTATTCAGTTTTTTGAGTCATAACCACTGAGCCACATTAGTGGTCACGTGACTGTTCGAAATAGTCGATTGGTTTTTACAACTATTTTTATTTGACACTAGCTACTCACACTATTGTAAAATGCATCGAAATTTACTGCATCGTACTGCAATTTAGGTATGATAAATGCACACCTTTTTGTAATTTGCGCACACAATTTATCCATATCTAACTATCCTCAAAAAACCGCATTAAAATTAAGCCTGTGGACGAAATGCAGCTGCACAGAAGATTTGTATGGAAGAGCAACCCCCTTAATAATACCATTCCTATAGAAAAAAAAAACTCCAATTTTTTTCAAAATATATTTATTAGCTTCTATAGCTATGGTTATATACCCCAGTGCATTATTGTTAGGGGGTGTCTGATACACCCTGTATAGGTTTAAGTACCGGTTTAACCGGCAAATAAATAATAGTAATAGTAATAAATATAATTAAAAAAACTCTTACTTATTTTTATAGACCAGGTAAAACTTCATTTCGACCAACAAAAGGATTTCTAAACAAACACACTGTCCAAAATATCGTTCGAAAAACAAATCGTAAATGAAACAAAAAACTTACGCGTCCGTTGAAGTTGTTTTTAAATTAAGGCCAAATCGCTTGCAGCTAACTTCCGTGACCACCGATTCAAAATGGCGGATGAAGTATCTGTCAAACTTTTCAAAATTTCCGCCTATCACAACGGATTACTCCGAATTCTAACGTATGCCACCGTTTTAAACTTTTTATTGCTTATCGGATGAAGTCAGCCACAATACTAGATTCAAATCAATAATTAGAATTAGTTATTTATTGGCAAAGTATCGACGTATCGACATTGAATGATTAATTTAAAATTAAAGTTGTTCGTCTAATTTGAAGCTTGCGCGGTTTGTTTTAGAGGCTGGATTTGATTGTTTTGAAGTTATTTATTGTAAATAAGGTGACAAAGTTTGTACTCTAGGATTGGTTGTACCTAATACCTTAGGTCAATGTTAGGTAATGAATTTACATACATACATACATACATAAATCACGCTTTTGTGCCCTACGGGGTGAACTTGGCACTAGGTACATTGACCTTTCCTTTATTTATTTTAGGTACTTAATTTGACGTGAAATCAATAAGTCCAGTTTTATTTGTCAGTTGATTAGTTAATTCCACGTTGTATAGATAAATAGTATCTGTCAAAAAACTCATTTTTAATACAAGCTTTTTTTGCTTACTGTACTGCATTGCCATCCGTCCTACAATATGTGTACCAAATTTCAAGTCAATCGGACCAACCGTTGAAGATTTCCCTCCTGCGGAGACGAAGACGATCCTGGCTGGCTCACTGGACCCCACTACCAGATTATTGTAGGTATTACCACCCGACTTACTCAAGTATGTAAAATTTCAGCGCAATCGGTTGAGGATATGCTACTTTCCTACTAGGTAATATTATAAATGCGAAAGTTTGTGACGATGTGAGTGAGTGAGTGTGTATGTTCGTTCCTTCTTCACGCTTTAACGGATGGACGGATTTGGATAAAATTTGGAACGGAGATAGCTGGTACCTTACATTGAAACATGGCTACTTTTTATCCCGGAAAATTGCATAGTTCACGTCAATTGCTAATTCTACGCGGACGAAGTCGCGGGCAGAAGCTAGTATTACATAAAATATACCAGTTGCTTCTCCTCCCGTGCATAGTAAAAGCCCATCGAGGGTATCGGTGAAAATCGTAAGATTTTTGATTTCCCTTTTCACACGCCCACAATCATACTTAACGTGGCATTTTGGTCTTGTTACCTTAGACTGTCTACCCCCTAAGGGATTAAGACGTGATTATAGGAATGGTAGTATTAACTATAATCATTCCTATAGAAAAAAAAATAATACAGCAATTTTTAAAAAATATTTTTTTAGCTTCTATGGCTATGGTTATATACCTACCCCAGTGGATTATTCTTAGGGGGTGTCTGATACACCCTGTCTGTAGTGATGAATTGATGATGATGTGGGTCAAATTGTCTTACCGAACCACCCCAAGCTCCAAGGCAGTAGTTGCTGCAGCCACAGCAGCCTTGGCTTCGTCATGAGACAAGCTGGCTCCATCAGCTCCATTGATGTTGGTCACGGTGTCCCCGTTACGAAGGTTGGCGTGGTCAGCTGGTGAATTCGGTACCACCTGGAACATACTATGGGCTACACAAAAACCGGCCAAGTGCGAGTCGAACTCGCGCACTAAGGGTTCTGTACCATTATCTGTAAATATCTATATACCAGTGTAAGCAGAGCCCTGCTCGAACGCAAAATGTAGGCAGTGTTGGGTCACTTTATATTGGTCACTGATATAATTATACAGACATGTTTACGGTTTTCGCAATTTTTCCTTTATCTGTGCTATGAGACGGTGCTTCGTACCAAATTTCAAGATTCTGAGTTCACGGGAAGTACCCTGTAGGTTTTGATTCCCGTGAGAGTTTCGAAAATTTGGGGAAATTTGCGGCATAAACGGCTGTATCTTTTGATTGCGTTGGCTGAGAAGTTTGAATTTTTCACAGCTCCAAGGAACAGTAGACTTGAGTATTTGATATAGATTTCAGTTTGATACCTCCACGCATGACTGAGAAAAAGGGTCTTGACAGACGTACGGACGGACGGACGGACAACAAAGTGATCCTATAAGGGTTCCGCTTTTTCCTTTCGATGTGCGGAACCCTAAGAAACATAGAATGTACCAGTTGCTTCTCTTCCCGCGCATGGTAAAAGCCCATCGAGAGAATGGGCGATCTTAGGAATCTTGTTTGTTATAGGCAAGCTAGCAACCCATCACTATTTTGATTCCCCTTTCTTCCTATATGCCCACAATTATGCTAAAGGTGAGTTTTCGTGCCACCGAAATCATTAAAACTGCCACTGAAATCAATAAAGCCACCCACAGATATCAGTATTTATTTTATAACAACGTTAAGTATTCTTAATTTTTACACAAATACTTATTCCACGCACATAATAAAATTAAAGAAGTATGTATCAGTCAAGTTGTCGCTTGTTTACGCTTTTGAAAGTGTCTTATTGAATTTTGATTTCGGTGAGTATGTTTGATTTCGGTCATTTAAATATGTCACTAACTAACAGGTTTACAAGAAGGCCTTTAGTACTAATATTTTTTAAATTTAGGCCTGTATTTAGATTTTGAGGTGATACAATAAAAAGTTAGTAGAAAAATTGACCACCGAAGTCACCTAAAACAGCTCGTCTCGGAGAACTGCCCTAAAAGGTCTTGCTTTAGGTCTTGCTACCTTAGGCTCTCTCTCTCTCTGTGTGTGTGTGTGTGTGTGTGTGTTGTTGTGTTTGATTGATAAACTGCTTCAAGGGCGGGACTAAATTTTGAATGAAAAATTTAAATGAAAAATCTTTGTAGAGAAATTCAGTCGAACTAACTTCCGGAATTCAATATTCCCATTTTTTTGGGTTCCGTAGCCAAATGGCAAAAAACGGAACCCTTATAGATTCGTCATGTCTGTCTGTCTGTCCGTCCGTATGTCACAGCCGCTTTTTTCCGAAACTATAGAACCTATACTGTTGAAGCTTGGTAAGTAGATGTATTTTTTTCACAGATGTCGTAGACAGATTTCGTAGATGGATTATCACAGAAAAATAGAAAAAAAACAATAAATTTTGGGGGTTCCACATACTTCGAACTGAAACTCAATTTTTTTTTTCATAAACCCATACGTGTGGGGTATCTATAGATAGGTCTTCAAAAATGATATTGAGGTTTCTAAAATCATTTGTTTCTAAACTGAATAGTTTGCGCGAGAGACACTTCCAAAGTGATAAAATGTGTGTCCCCCCCCCCCCCCCCCCCCCCTGTAACTTCTAAAATAAGAGAATGATAAAACTAAAAAAAATATATGATGTAGATTACCATGCAAACTCCCACCGAAAATTGGTTTGAACGAGATCTAGTAAGTATATTTTTTTTTATAATTTCTGTCTGTCTTTATAAGTAACCAATATAAAATGACCTCACACTGCCTGCATTTCGCTTAAGAGCAGGGCTCTGCTAACACCGGATTTTATAATAACTTGGCGAATTTGTACGGAACCCTCAGTGCGCGAGTCCGACTCGCACTTGGCCGGTTTTTTTTCGCAAGGGGGTGTATATTTATCCGGCCTTCTATAATTTAATCAACTGTCAATCTCACTTGCGCAAGCTTGAAGCTGCGCCAGCGCATCTATTAGCGTCGATGCTTGGATCATTTGGATGTCAATGTTACGATCGCCTGTCAACTCGATACGGAGTGTCAATAATAGATTCGTTGGTAATCAAACGTTGGAGCCAATTTAATCGTAGTAGGTTGAGTTTGATTATGCTATGCTCTTAAGCTTACTAGCTGTTGCCCGCGAATCACTATCCCGCGGGAACTATCCAATTTTCCGGGATAAAACTATTCTATGTCCTTCCCCGGGACTCACACTATCTGTACACCCAATTTCAACTAAATCGGTCCAGCGGTTTAGGCGTGAAAAGGTAACAGACAGACAAAGAGACAGACAGAGTTAGGTACTTTCGCATTTATAATATTAGTTAGATTATATTTTATATATATAGGGATTTTAATTTTTAACTTTATCGGTGTTATTACAGTAAAGATATACATATTATTGCTGTTGTTAAAGGTATACATGTTATGTTGCAATTACAAAAAAGTTAAACAGACGTTGAACTCGTGTCTAAAAAATAATCTATGACAATTGTATTACTTAACATGTATATCTTTAACGACAACAATAACTTGTATATCTTTACGAGTTCCTGAGAAAAAGGGTCTTGCCAGACAGACGGACCGACGGACGGACGGCTAACAAAGTGATCCTATAAGCCTTAAAAATGAACGTAGTCGTTAACCTTGACAACGGCGAGGGGCATCTTGAAGTCCGCGCCCCCGATCAGCCTGAAGCCCCAGGGCTCCTCCCCCGTACGCGAGAGCCGCACTTCCAGCTCCATCTATATACACAGACCATTTCTTTAATTCTTAATTGTAGTATTGAAATCGAGTCCTGACCAGCTAGCTTAATACGTAACTCGCTCGCGATCACCATCTTGTTCATTTTGACAGTTCATGTATGGGCTGACAATTGGCATCGGAATCAGCCAGCTGTCACATTCATACAAGAACTGTCAAAATGAACACGATGGCGATTGCGAGCGAGTTACGTAATAAGCGTGCCGTTGTGGAACCGTTTCACAATAAATGTCATAGTGGCGTTTGTTTTTTTTTTGTTTTTTTTTTCTTGCACCAAATAAACCTTTTCTTTCTTTCTTTCTTTAAAAAGAAAATCATTGTGACGTCTCAATTTGTGTGACAGTACATAAAAATAAGTTTTCATCTTCTAAACTGATGAGTTTTTGTTAAAAATAACATTTTGAGTAGGTACCTACAAGCTGTTTTTGATGACTGTATAAATATTTAACACTATGGCTGTATCGCTACCTATTTATTCTCTCATACATACGTACCACATACCGTCACGCTTCTTTCCCACAGGGGTATACAATACAGAGACTTATTTGTGCCCTCGACTATACAGTCAAGGGCATAAATATAAGTACATTACCAAGACGTCAAAATAAAAAAATATCTTGGGACAAATAACACCAATTGACCCAGTCCCAAACTAAGCAAAGCTTGTACTATGGGTACCAGGCAACAGATAAACATACTTATATAATGTAGATAAATACATACAACATCCATGACTCGGGCACAAACATACGTATTCATCATACAAATGTCTACCCCTACCGGAATTTGAACCCGGGACCTCTAGCTTCATAGTCAGGGTCACTAACCACTAGGCCATCCGGTCGTCAAATATCTATACACCCTTATGTCACAAACAATAAGGTCGGCGACACATATTTGACATGATGACTGTACCTAACACAGATAATACAGTATCTATGCATAGAAGCCACTGCCATCCTACTTTCATGCAAAATAAATCGGAGGGAAAAAGCTAGTTACCTTGTATATATCTTCTGCGACGTTCCACTGTTAACCAAAGCACAGTTAAACACTAACTGGCAGTTAAACTTGGCACTGAGAGCTGTGACCGCATTACGGGTCGAGATTCAATACTGATTGACGAGAGAAAGCTTGGATAATAATAGAATGATAGACATACGCTCTTAAGTTTTCTGGAAGAGGTTTTTCAGTCACACCGAATTTTCGATTCCATTTCAGTACCAATTTCGGACAGTTTTGGACGATTCCGTACTTCTTAAGTAAAAAAGGAATTGTGGAGGATTTATAAACTTTTTTACTGCCATAACCACTGTATTTTATGGCTGGTAAACTCATTTTTTGGTAACTGGATTCAGTTCCTTACGAACCACGGTAGGAGGTGCTGCTCCCACGAGGTCACTCATTTTATGTAGTTCTATTCCTATACTTATTAAAAACCAGTTCATCATCATAAGTTGATTTCATTTATAATTTATAGAGTCCATTAGTTCGCCACAGAAATGATCACTTCGTTGTCCGTCTGTCTGTCCATCAAATACACTTTTTATCAGGTCCGCGTAAAGGTATAAAGTTGATATTAGTATCAAATACTCGGGTCTGCCACTCATCGGTGGCAACGTGTAAGAATGATCTCAGAAATTTCCAGAAACTTTCACGAGAATGTATAAACTTTTTAGGTGCGTTTTTATAGGTATAATAAGTTGGAACAAATTATAATATATGCTGTGGACTCTTAACGTGATCGCATTAGAAAATTTCGCAACTTTGGTAACCTCTTCTCGATGCATACACCTCGGGGTAAAAAATATAACTTCGAAATTGGAGGTCGTTTGAAAAGGTGTTTCCATATTTTATAAATGCTGTGGTATCAAAACCTATAGAGTAGGTGCTTTATTTGTTTTCACTTCTCCTAGTAATTAGAAATCTAACTATCCTACTACTATTATAAAGGCGAAAGTTTGTAAGTATGGATGTATGGATGTATGGATGTTTGTTACTCTTTCACGCCAGTACGGCTTAACGGATCTGGATAAAATTTGGAACAGACATAGTTTATGATTTGGAATAACACATAAGCTACTTTTTATCCCGGAAAATTGCGTAGTTCCCGCGGGATAGCGATAAACGAATTCTTTGCAGACGAAGTCGCGGGCAACAGCTAGTAATATTATAAATGCGAAAGTATGGATGGATGGATGTATGGATGGATGTTTGTTTGTTACTCAATCACGCCAGAACGGCCCAACGGATCTGGATGAAATTCGGCACATAGATAGAGAAAAGTCTGGAATAGCACATAGGCTACTTTTTATCCCGGAAAATTGCGTAGTTCCCGCGGGATAGCGAAAAACGAATTATTTGCAGACGAAGTCGCTGGCAACAGCTAGTTGGTCATAAATTGTTTTTTTTATAGACATTAAATGGATTAGGTCGGTACACCTAATGGAGAATATAAATTATCTATCCGTCATAATCATAAGTCGCGTCCAACTAGATTTCAAACGAATCCAGTAGACTTAAACAATTGCAAAAAAAGCCACATCAAATCATTGTTAGATATTACAAAAATGCGTGTGTTAATATTTTGTTTGTTTGTGTATATAAATTGTGTATTAGCTAAGACAAATACTAAATCGTTGACGGAGTCCATGGGCCAGGAAGTTATTGAAATAGGGTCTCCACTAAAAGGTAAAAGATATACAAAGTGTACATTTTGGTTCCACTTTTCCACATACTCGTCGTCATACAATCATGTTAAACGTGGCCTTTAGTCTTGGTACCTTAGGCTCAGTCTACCCCGTAACGGATAAAGACGTAATTTATGTATGAACTAGCTTTTGCCCGCGACTGTGTCCGCGTAGAATTAGCAATTGACACGTTTATCGCTATACCGCGGGCACTGTGCAATTTTCCGGGATAAAAAGTAACCTATGTTTTAATCTAGGGTATCAGCTATCTCTGTTCCAAATTTGAAGCAAATCCATCTAGTCGTTTTAGCGTGAATAAGGAACAAACATACACACTCACTCACATCGTCACAAACTTTCGCATTTATAATATTAGACCGTTGGGGGAGAAAAGTTCTCGAGTGGCGACCACGAACCGGAAGACGCAGTGGCAGGCCTCCCACTAGGTGGACCGACGACATCGCGAAAGTTGCGGGAAACCGGTGGATGTAGGTGGCGAGTTGTCGTTCATTGTGGTGTGCTAAGGGGGAGGCCTTTTTTCAACAGTGGACGTCTTCAGGCTGATGATGGTTATAGTAGAGCTGGTCTCAATTAACCACCGTTTGTTTCAGATTTGCCTGATGACCTGGAAGAGGAACCCTCAGCGGAGAAAGATGACGATGACATAACCACTGCGTCGATACAGCCCGCCACCAAGAAAGACCTCAAGAAAACTACAGTAAGTGCCAACTGGGGCCTTACCATGACGTCTTAATGCGTTTCAGTTTAGGTTCGCTAGCTGTCAGATCCATACTAAAAATAACAGCTAAAACTTGAACTGAGTCGGAATTAGGACGTCATGGTAAGGCCCCTGTAGACTACAGGTATTTCACCACCGCGACAAGTCGGTGACATGTTCTGACAATTTAGTGGTGACATGTGAAAATTTAGTTTCATCATCATCATCATATCAGCCGAAAGACGTCCACTGCTGGACATAGGCCTCCCCCAAGGCTCTCCACTCGGACCGGTCCCGTGCCTTCCGCATCCACCGCGATCCCGCGATCCTGATCAGGTCGTCGCTCCATCTTGTTGGAGGCCTACCAACAGCTCGTCTCCCGGTCCGCGGACGCCATTCGAGAACCTTCTGACCCCATCGGCCATCGGTCCTGCGAGCAATGTGCCCCGCCCACTGCCACTTCAGTTTCGCAATTCGAAAATTCGAAAATTTAGTTTACATTACAATAAATCAACGAGGATCTACGCCGATTGGCTCCATATTGAATACACATTGCATTTCGATGTCTTGGATGTTTAATATGTATTTAACTACGTTTAACCATTGTCTAGTACCCATATTACTACATACATACATATCGTCACGCCTCTTTCCCACAGGGGTAGGCAGAGACCACTTTGTTCCACTTGCTACGATCCTGACATACCTCTTTCGCTTCATCCACATTCATCAATCTCTTCATACATACTCGTCGGTTTCGGGTACTCTTGACTTGGCCTTTTTCCAAAACGTCCCCAATTTGATCACTATTACTACTACCCACCCATATACTACCCATACCACCCATACCCCCATAAATATATTACTAGCTTTGCGATTACTAGATTACGCTGATGATCTAATTTTCATGTCTGGTTTTATTAGTTGTTTCTTTTCTATAAAATTGTGTGTATGCTCTTATATTTGTGTGTCTTGCAAAATGAATAAATGTCTTCTTTCTTTCTTTCTTTGTCCAAGTTTAGGACTAGGTCAATTGGTGTTCCTTCGGAATGGATGACGTTTGTGACGCTATAGATTCTGTTAACGTTCCAGACAGACGGCCGAAGGAAAATGAAGGACATAGACAAGATAGATGCCATAAACCGGCACCAGGAGGAGGAGGAGGAGCGCGTGGAGAAGGAGCTGGCTGACATCTATAAGGACAGCAATGGTAACACAGACGCACTGCTATACTCGTAGCTGTTGAACGTATATTTTACACTGACAAGCTAAAATATCGGGCCACTTTTCATACCAATTTCTATGAAAAGTGACCTGATATTTTTGCTCGTGAGTATAGTTTATAGTATTGTGGGCGGCAACGTTTCGCTTTACAAAAATTTGGAACTCTTAATCATGGTTTTAATATGAAGTTGTTTTTCGGGAGAATTTTTACTTTGTCGGGAGTCGGGAGAATCCCGCCAAATCCCGATCATCTGGCAACCCTACCTGTATGTCTTGTTATCTTAGGTTCTAGGAAGAACTATTGGTACTATTCGAAAGTAGTATAATCCTGTGTATTGCAACAAAACTAAATACACAGCTCAAGATACATTTTCAACTAGTCCAAGTTAATTACATTTCCACTTTCGAGTGGCAATTTCACAAATACATGTGTGTGAGTGTGTGTGTGTGTGTGTGTGTGTGTGAAATCTAACGAATCTAATCATGTGCTGTTAAAAATCTAGTCCTTGTGTAGAATCTACTGACACGCTCCGGTGATCATTGAAAGCAATCTGATTTCAGACTACAAAGCGGAGAGTGACGAAGCAACATCGGCAAAGACTGAGGCTCCGGGTGACAAGCCGGCCCTCAGGAACAAGCTGCGAGACAAGTCAGTATAATATATAGCCCTTTACAACCCCTTTAATAACCCCCGATGCAAAAAAAGGGAGCAGGTGGAAACACATTATTAACACGCGACGCGACCCGATGCAACGCGACGCGTGTTGAGTCGAATCAAATTGTATTATTTTCTATGACCAGAACCACACTATGAACATCCGACGCGACGCCATGCGCATATCTACATTCGTTGCATCGGGTCGCGTCGCGTGTTAATAATGTGTTTCAACCTTTATAAGTTTGTCGTCTGTGTATGTGTGTGGACACAATCGCACACTCGCGCAAAAAGAAAAAAAACCTTTTTCACACCTCTCATTCAGAAAAGTAAGTTTTGCTCCCTGTCGAGAGGGGTCAAAGTGCAACTTTTCTGTTCGAGGCTAAGTGTTTTTTGAAAATGCAATTTTTTTGAAGTTGATAATTGTAAAACCACGCCAATTTATATGCTGGTAGCTCTGTAATTATATTAAGAATCCTGTTTTTCAAGTTTTTAAATGTTCGGTGTGAAAAGTTGTATGAGCCACTCGGGAGCAAAATTATTTTCATCTTGGGCGTTAACACTTGAATCCCTCATTACGCTCTGGATTCTATTTTAGAATCCCTCGCTACGCTCAGGATTCTATTGTAGAATACTTCGCTACATTCTGGATTCAATATAGCGCCCTCGCCGTAAATACATCATTTTGTTCCCTTGTGACACAAATAACTATTTCTACACGAGATTCGAACTGCGTCACTTGAGAGAACGCACTGTTATTCCACACCTTATGCCACTAGGCCAAACGCACATACGTTAAAGCGACTAAATTAACGTACACTTCAAAAAGCGAACGCGACTAGCTTCATTCGTATTTCAAAATAAGCTCTTAGAGGATCTGATATCCTGGTGCTTAAACTCTCCCTCCGTCTTACGCCTGACGCGAGTTTAACATTATTTACCCATCCCAAAAAGCTCTCAGCGCCGCTAAAGAAGTTCACACTTCAATAATAATAATTCCATTGTCCTTCCATTGTTCCATTGTCATTTTTTGTTTCAGTTTTAAGTTCCAACCGGACAGCAGCAATGCGAAAGAGATAGAACGATTCCGTACCTCGGTAGACGAAATCAGCTGCGATAAGTCCGTCACTAGAAAACTGGACCAGCAGACCGGGAAGGTAACAAAATACTAATATCTCTCTCTATATCTCTTTCCCTCTCTCTCTCACTCACACTTTGCCTTCCTATTCATAAAAAAAAACTTCAGCGTAATGCTGAGCCAGCGACCGTTTCACTTTTGCGAAGACACACACATTAATACATTGCTGATCTATTTTAATGTCTGTGTTTTATGTTTCATTTTTGTACAATTGTGTGTATGTGCTCTATTTCTGTGTCTTTCAAAAGAAGTGGTGGTCGTTATTACAACAGCAGATGACGTAATGCATTATTTGCACGCAACGAACAACACATTATCGAATCGTCAACTATCCTGTTATCATTATTCGTTGTCTGTTGTCAACGTTGTTCATACGCGCACTGTTGCCGCACTTGGCATTGAAGCGCAAGCGAGTGCGCAACAAATCAAGTAGGTATGTGCAAGAGATAGCGCTATACACGCGAGCTCGCATCGCAATCGCAATTCAAATAACTGACTTTTGGTATCATTATTAGCTGTAGCTGTTTGTTGTCAGTCAGTACAATAACAAACAAGGTAACAGAGCGTTGTTTTGCTTTTGTTCCCGTACGTTTTTATTACGCTGCGATTGCGACGAAATAAGTATAACAATTATTTAATAATAAGTTAATTATCGTTTTGTAAAACAGCAACATAACAGACAACAGTTTACAATAACAGCTATTTAAGAATAACACAACACTGTTATTCATTATTGCAAAACAGCCGTTATTGCAACCACTATTCAAAAGGGAATAAATGTCTTCTTTTTCTGTTTCTGTCTCTCTCTGTAATGAAAAGCGATAAGTACTTTTTAGGGTTCCGCACCGTTTCGATGTTTTTGACGTCTTGGTCTTGGTCTTGGTGGTTGGTGGCGGACAAAACCATACGCAATGGCAATGGCGATCGCCTGAAATGGGCCAGCATACGCCATTGTGTACTGGGGCCTTACCAGGGGCCGTAACATGACGTCTTAATGCGTTTCAGTTTAGGTCCGCTCGCTGTCAGATTCATACGAAAAGTGACAGCTAGAACTTGAACTGAGTCGGAATTAGGACGTCATGGTAAGGCCCCAGGACGTCCTAAATCCGACTCAGTTCAAGTTTTAGCTGTCACTTTTAATATGAATCTGAGAGCGAGCGAACCTGAACTGAATCGCATTAAGACGTCATGGTAAGGCCCCTGACCCTGACCACACCATGTTAACACTAGGTTTCAAATGTACCTGCATCTACATTCACTTGCCGAATTTGTACTGAACCCTCGGTGCGCAGGTCCGACTCGCACTTGGCCTGTTTATACTGTGCGTACCTATAGCTACTGGACATTCTTGAACCAATCTGAATAATGTAAATATTGTGTTTTTCTTCTATTGCAGCCCGGTGCAGCGACTTCTAACTTCATCAACTCTTTCTTCGTGGCTTTGTGTGTTTTTACGGCATTTTGTTATTAAAATTACTTCATGTTTGTGGTTCAACTTTTTTACACTAATTAAGAAATTTGTAGTTTACATTAAATAAAATATAAAGTTACAATAATGGTTTTGATTACATCCCTAGCATGATGTGGCGTTCGCTACAATAACATTACAAACTCGACGAGGATCTACGCCGGATGGCTTCATATTCTTTATCACCGCCCGAGGTGTCACAATTCTGCTCTTCCCCTGGCCAGGGGCCTTACCATGACGTCTTAATGCGTGCCATGTTCTATTCAGCGAAAGAGACACAGTTATGCAGCTATATGGTGTTAGAGAACCTGACTATGAAGCTTGAGGTCCCGGGTTCGATCCCCGGTCGGGGCAGATATTTGTATCAAAATACGAATGTTTGTTCTCGAGTCTTGGATGTTTAAAGGACAGACAGCGCAAAGGACAGAGCTATATAAATAAAATAAAATAAAATAAAATAAAATAAATAAATATCTTGGGACAATTGACACCAATTGACCTAGTCCCAAACTAAGCAAAGCTTGTAATATGGGCACTAGACAACGGATAAACATAATTATATAGATAAATACATACTTAAATACATATTAAACATCCAAGACTCGAGAACAAACATTCGTATTTTGATACAAATATCTGCCCCGAGCGGGGATCGAACCTGGGACCATAGAATAGATAATAACAGGGTAGAAGGGAATCTCTTTTGACCGCGTCCAAAACGCCGCCATTTATATACCTACTTCCCCCTTCACGTCGTTACGCCCCTCTGTCGTCCAGGCGTATTGCTAGGGTTGCTTACCGTTAAATATTATACTTACGTCTAAAGATAATATAAAAGAAAGAAAGAAAGGAAAAGGTTTATTTGGTGCAATATATATCGCTAAAATATAAGTTTTTATTTACTTTGAAATCATTATTTTATTCTAGTTTTACAAAACATGAAATTTATAAATCATTAAGTACGTACCTACATATTATATTAAGGAAGAAGTTATTACAAGTGCCATACCAAATGAAGCCATTTAAGATGATTTAAGTAAGTAAGTATTACTTACCGACAAATATAAAATAAAATACATACAGGGACGGAACGCGCAAAAATGCCAAACGCGCGTGCGGCGACGCCGGCCGTGGCAGCCTGACTGAGCCGCTCGTTTAACAAGTACTGTAAATCGTGACCTTGAGTCCGGCCGGAGCGGGAGATTCCGTTCTACTATGTTCTTACTTATTCTATGCCGGGACCTCAAGCTTCATAGTCAGGTTCTCTAACACCATATAGGTGCATAACTGTGTCTCTTTCGCTGAATAGAACATAACACGCATTAAGACGTCATGGTAAGGCCCCTAGTACAAAAACCACTTTAGAAAATAAGATAATGTTTGCGTGCCAATTTATTTGGTTAGACGTGTCGCTGGACATTAATACTAAATACTTACTAGACCACTTTTTTACCATGTCTAAAGCAAAATAAATTATTTCATTGCATTTCATTTCATTTCTGGTAGTGGCCGGTAAAGTTGCTACTTACGGCCCGGGCGACGTAAAAACTTGTAAAAAAAAACACCGGGTAGCACTCCGGGAGTGCCGGCAGAAGTGAAAACAGCAGCTTAGATTAGATTTTAATGTCGTAACGTCCATGGCGCTCAACGCGTACCGTAGATATGACAGACCTCTATATAACAATGCTGATGCCCTAGTGCTAGTACCTTCGCTCTACGACTCAACAAAAAAACACTTCAAAAATCGAACGCGATTCATTCGTATTTCAAAATAAGATCTTAGAGGATCTCTTATCCTGGTACTTAAACTCTCCCTCCGTTTTACGCCTGACGCGAGTTTACCAAAAAGTGCTCAGCTAAGAAACAAGTTTCACTTCAAAAAAACTCCTTGTAAATTGCTCACGGATGTGGAAGCAAAATTAATGAAAAGATAAAAAAAATAAACCTCATTTCAATTAATTACTGCCTTTAATCACTAAATCAAATCAAATTCGTTGTTCTATTTAACTTTACTGGATAAGATTGTGATTTTGTAATTAATTTATGGCCTACATCAGTAAGTCATACCACTCATACAATATCCTTTATGTACCTATTTCATGTTGTCACCAACATGTGTTGTGTGTGTGTGTTTTTAATTCATGACTCATTAATATTATTATCTTTTCGATCATGCTTTTATCAGTTGATATAGGCTGTGCCACTTTTGCAGTAATTAGAAACGCCGCTGCAAGTTCTTCTTTTTACATAATTACATAAATCACGACTTTATCCCTTACGGGGTAGACAGAGCCTAACGTGACAAGACCTAAAGGCCACGTTTAGCATATTTGTGGGCGTATAGGTGCAAAGGGGAATCGAAATGATTCCTACGATTTACGCGCATTCCCTCAATGGGCTTTTACCATCTGAACATAGGTTTAGGTTTAAAGATCTTTATTCCCATTAAGAATTTACATTCACTTATAATGAGAACTTAATACTAAAATCGTAAAAATATATAACATGCAATGAGCGCTGCGCGCAATAACAAAACAGAAGCAGGTAGAATCTACATCACTATAGTTACTCGTTCACTTGACAACATCTCGCCGATACACAATAATATTTTCTTAGTGGGTAGAATTTTTGTAATGAGCATAACAAGACTTGAGTAAGATAAAATTACCGTACAACGTTGCCGACATTTTGTTGATTTTGTCACAAGATTTTATAATAAAATTTTACCCTGACATTGGCGAAGTTGTCGTCGCTATAACGACTTGTAACGCCACAAACAAAAGAAGAAGAAGAAGAAGAAGAAGAAGAAGAAGAGTAAGATAAACTGGAAGTGGCTTTACATGGATGAGCGTGATTCCTTTTTCTTTACTGTTAAACTGTGTAAAAAAAAGGATGGATGCTTATTCACTTAATGTATAGTACTATAATTGGTTGTAATAATGCTGGTCATTTCCCTACTGCTTCTGAACTGGGGCCTTACCATGACGTCTTAATTTGATTCAGTTTAGGTTCGCTCGCTGTCAGATTCATACTAAAAGTGACAGCTAAAACTTGAACTGAGTCGGAATTAGGACGTCATGGTAAGGCCCCAGAACCCATCTTAATAATAAATAGTAGATTGTTCAACAAGGGACTAAAACAAGTCATAATGACACGAGATGTTTAGCCACCCGAGCTCATCGAGCGAGGGTGGCTATAGTTAGTGTCATTATGGTTGATTAGTCTCGCGTTAAACACTCTACTTTTCAGTTTGAATGCGAGGAAAAAAGCGACGTTCTATGCAAAATTACAATATTTCATTATAACAAAGTTTCTTACAATTAAAAGTAATATAATGCAACTAAATAAATAAAAAAATAAAAATAAATAATATCATGTGTATCGTGTGTTTATGTACACCTGCTTTCAACAAATAAATTATTCTTCTTCTTCTTCTTCTTCATGGGACAAATTAAACCAATTGACCCAGTCCCAAACTAAGAAAAGCTTGTGCTATGGGTACCAGGCAACGGATAAACATACTTATATAATGTATATAAATACCTACATACTTAAATACATACAACATCCTTGACTCGGGCACAAGCATTCGTATTCATTCATACAAATGCCTGCCCCTATCGGGATTCGAACCCAGAACTGTAGGTAAGTATATAACTAGACCCACATTTTGTAGCGGTTGCATAAAATACATTTATCGAATCCACAGCATTAAACATCAGCCTGTGAATGCCTCAAGATAAGATAAGATAACATCAGTGAATCACAGAGTTAGCTAAAGAGGTAACGGACATATTTGTGTTTATTATACTCCGGTTATTCGGTAAACCCGTTTGTGCCCAACATTTATTTATTTACTCTCACGTTAAGATCATCGCTTCCGTGTTTTATATAAATTAAATACCTACTGATTAAGAGCTATAAGATAGGAATTCTGGATATTTCAGCGTAATCAAAGTTCTTGAACGATTTGTGCTTCATAAAGTACTATTATTGATTTGTTCTTTTCAAAGTGCGCGGTTGAACGTTGACTCAAGATGGATCACCCAGCTTTTGCTGAGGCAGGCGCGAGTGCTGGTATTGAGATATGGACCATTGATGTAAGTAGATTCCTACCGGGTTCGTATTAAAATACATAAAGTTTAATATGTATAATGGGTTAAAATACATAGTGGTTCAAAATATATAATGCGATTTTCTCAGAAAATTGCAAATTTACAAAATTGTTATAAACTAAACCTAACCTAACCTAAACCAATCTATAGATTACACTAACAAAAAAGTACATCTAGCTAATAGTTTCACAGAAAATGGCATTATATTTTGAACCATTATGCATTTTAACAAATTATACATTTTACACTTTATGCATTCTGATCCGCGCCCCTTTCTACCTAATCATTCAATGGGGTTTTTATTTTTACATCATGAATAAATCAACAAATTAAAGATCATACAAATCAGTGCAGCTGTTTCAGAGCCTCTAGTGTAAGTTTAGGCACGACAAACGTCTCGAACACGTTCGCGTTAACGTTTCAATTACTATGGGAAAATTAATAGCGCCACAAGCGGAACGAAACGACAACTAAATTTTCTCACAGTACCTATTTGACATTTTAACGTAAACGCGGTCGAGACGTATTTTGTGACCGAAAACTTACACTAAGCATACTGAGGTCTAGTGATGTAAATTAGTGGCCACCGAAGTTTCCGTTTCGGCTGGTACCTATCGGCCAAAGTTTCGGTTTCGCCAAAAAAACAGCCGAACCGGTGATTTAAAACTAATGTCACTATAGCTATTCCCTCGCCTTTTCCTATTTCCAGGATAATATTGAAAAAATCTTACCCCTGTCTGCCTGCTTGCCTGGTAGAGATCGCTCTGTAGCGATAAGGCCGCCTATTGTTACCTTATTACTTCTGTATACCTTTTTTCTGTTTTGATTGTTATATGTGGTGTTCAATAAAGAGTTATTGTATTGTATTGTAATTTGACCCCTAGGGCCTTACCATGACGTCCTAATTCCGACTCAGTTCAAGTTTTAGCTGTCACTTTTAGTATGAATCTGACAGCGAGCGAACCTAAACTGATTCGCATTAAGACGTCATGGTAAGGCCCCAACGCTTTCTTCGTGTTGCAAAAAATTGAGAGAGAAAGAAAAGGAAGAGAGATTAACATAACATCATTTATGTTGCAGAAATTTGAACCAGTGCCCATAAACACGAAGATGTACGGGAAATTCTACAATGGCGACAGCTACATCGTTCTCAAGGTAAACATACATATAAATTACGTCTTATCCCTTACGGGGTAGACAGAGCCTAAGGTAACAGGACCTAAAGGCCACGCTTAGCATGTGGGCGTGCGGCGTGTGGAAAGGGGGATCAAAATAGTGGCTTGCTAGCCACATCGCCTGTAGCATGATTCCTAAGATTTTCGAACATTCTGACGTTTAACCTAGGTGTTTGATGGAACAGGCACGCCGTATGAATGAATCATCTTTCAAAAACTCCCTAGAATAATCCTACTGACGATGTGACAAAGTGAGTGAGTGAGTGTGTATGTTTGTACTTTCTTCACGCTAAAACGAGTGAACGGATTTGGATAAAATTTGGAACGGAGATAGCTGGTACCCTAGTTAAAAACATAGGCTACTTTTATCCTGGAAAATTTCATAGTTCCCGCGGGTTAGCAATAAAACCTGTGAAAGGTGCCTAGAGTCGCAACGTAAGTAATTATTGCAGAATATACTATCAACATCAGTTCTTAAGTCTAATTCTACGCGGACGAAGTCGCGGGCAGAAGCTAGTATACAATAGTCTTTAAAAGCTTAAAGCTGCCTCCGGCGGCAATCTGGGTACTACTTCTAATACCAGGGGCCTTACCATGACGTCCTAATTCCGACGCAGTTCAAGTTTTAGCTGTCACTTTTAGTATGAATCTGACAGCGAGCGGACCTAAACTGAAACGCATGACGTTGACGCATGATGATGATGACATGCGATTCAGTTTAGGTTCGCTCGCTGTCAGATCCATACTAAAAGTGATAGCTAAAACTTGAACTGAGTCGGAATTACGACGTCATGGTAAGGCCCCAAGCATTGCGGCAAGCACCGAGCAAACTAACGCTTTCTATCTCCCTCAGACAACAGGCGACGACACGACCTCTCTCTGCTACGACGCTCACTTCTGGCTCGGCAGCAAGACCACGCAGGACAAGAAAGGTTCCGCGGCCATATGGACGGTCACGCTGGACGACATGCTGGGAGGCCGCGCCGTCCATCACAGGGAGGTCCAGGGCCACGAGACCGGCCAGTTCCTGGGATATTTTCAACCTGGTGAGTGAATAAAAAGTAGAAAAAAAACATCATGCGACATACATCAATTGCCCTAGTTACTTGGGATATAGTGTGGGATGCAACATGCGTAGATACGCTAGCCTCGTCTCATCTTCGCAGAACCACGTGTAGAGCAGGCGCGGCTGCTGAAGCGGCCGAATTGGGCAAGAAAAATAAATATAGGGGTCTCAGTACCGAATATAACTTTGTTCCTCAAATATATTTCGAAGAGGCTAATATTACGGGTGACCGCAGAGCTGGCAGCTTCCTTGGACAGCGTATTAGTATCGAGTATCGCTGTCCAAAGCGGTACTATACTATGCCACGGGGGCCCCTCCTTTTTAAATTATTTTATTTTAAGATTAGTTTTAGTTTAGTTTTTAACTTGATTTAATTTTAAAATTAATGTAAATATGTTTGTTTAATAAAGTATCTTACAATGTGAAGACGGTCTTTCTTAACGATGATATTCTCCAGCCATCAGGTACCTGGAGGGAGGCAACGAATCTGGCTTCAACGAGGTGGAGACCAACGCTGGCGCTGAGAAGCGACTGCTGCGTCTGTCTGGCTGCGACAACATGAGGATAGAGGAGGTCAGACATATATACTATTTGTACAGTGTTCTAGACATTAAGTACGAAGCTACCTTTGAAGTAATGGAGGTGTTAATGTGATCCTGAGTTGCCCTTTGTCAGATGACGCAACACTATTGTATAAATTTGTCAGACACGCCTTTGGCTCCAGAGCCTCGGACTCTGGGCAAGGCAGAGTTTGAAATAGGTATCTGTGGTTTCCCATGAGGCTGACATAGTCAACATTGGTGCACTCAAGCCTCGTTCAAATTTTAGATAAATAAAAACCTTTGAAGTGGTCGTCAGTTAGGGATCTCATGCTATATGTTTGAAAGTCTTAAGCATTGCACAAGTGGCGTGCATTGGGGAGTTGCTAGGGTAGCCAGCGGTAGGCACCGGAAATTGACGGAACGCGTGCAGTGGGGAGTTGCCAGGGTAGGCAGCGGTAGGCACGGGGAAGTGACGCAACGCAATTTGTATTCACTGCCTACCTGGTGACCCTGCAGGCCATACTACTAAGCATTAGGTACACAAAACAGACAGCAATAATACATACATAAATAACGTCTTTATCCCTTATGGGGTAGACAGACCCAAGGGAACAATACAATACAATAAAAAATACTCTTTATTGAACACCACAAATCAGTACAAAACAATACAGAAACAAAGATTAAAGTATACAATAGGCGGTATTATCGCTTAGTAGCGATCTCTTCCAGACAACCAATAAGTCAGAGAAATAAGTTGGAGACAGTTTGAGTAGGCGGCGGTAAAAAAAATAAACAAAACAACAGGCTAAATAAACAAAACAAAATAACACATGTATACAAACACATATAACAGTATTGTAGTTATAATACTTAAGATAAAATAAATATGAGAATGTATATTATAACGAAAAAACAAAAATATATATAATAAGAAGGCCATATGACAGAAGAGGATTTGATCAGAAACAAGAAGAAAAGGGACTAAAGACAGGAAGTGGATTCAATTAGTGACTAATAGTGAGACTTGAGTTGATTTTTAAAAACAACAACACCTAAAACACCTAACAAGACCTAAAATCCACGTTTAGCATGATTGTGGGCGTATAGGTGGAAAAGGGAATCAAAATAGTGATTTTCGCCCATTTCCTCGATGGGTTTTTACCATCAGCGCGGAAAGAGAAGCAACTGGTACATTCTATTTTTTTCTGTACTCCCAGACCAGGGGCCTTACCATGACGTCTTAAATCGTTTCAGTTTAGGTCCGCTCGCTGTCAGATTCATACTAAAAGTGACAGCTAAAACTTAAACTGAGTCGGAATTAGGACGTCATGATAAGGCCCCAGCATGGAATAATAAGACAGCAATAATGTTTTATCATTACGCCGAAAAATATTACATAGATACCAAACAAAAACGCAAAACATTCGAGCCATTTATGGACAAAGCGGCCATCAAAAAAAACCATACGCAAATCCTTATATCAGAGAAATGCTATCATTTCTCTGAAAAACAACCAATTTGTTTTATCGGCGAATGATAATCTCAGGTATTTTATCGAACGGCCCGATGTTTCATTGTGATTAAAATAGTTTTGCGCTGAAATAGAATGTGCATTTTTATGTACAGTCAACGGCATAAAATGTACGTTACCAAGACGGCAAAAACATCTATACACCTTTATGCTACAAACAATAAGGCCGGTGACACATATATTAAAATGGTAAAAACCCATTGAGGGAAGGGCGAATATTTTAGGAATCCGGTTGCCACGTGACAGGCCTAACCTAGTGTGGAACCATGTCAGTGACAGGGAACCATCAGTAAGCTCTCTTTTTGTTAACATTTCTTCTTTTGAATAAACTGTTTTTATTTATTTATTTTTATTTACTCATGTTATAAAATAGGCAATCTAGCAACCCATCACTATTTTGATTCCCCTTTCCACATATACGCCCACCATCTTGCTAAACGTGGCCTTTTGGTCTTGTTACCTTAGACTTTGTCTACCTCGCAAGAGTTAAAGACGTGATTTATGTATGTATGTATGTATGTCTGTTTATTATCTACCTCTTCACGCCTCACCCGTAACACCGATTTGTCAAGAACCAAGTCTGAATTTAGTCGCATTACGACGTCATAGTAAGGCAGTGATAAGTAGTTTCAGTCCCGGGGAAGGCAATAGGATAGTAGTTTCCCTAAAATCGAACGGTTGCCGATAAGAAAACCTCCATTTTTGAGGTGAAAACTTCTTTAGAGCAGCGTTGAACACTGTTTGGGGTTGGGTAAAAAATGATACTCGCGACAGGCGTAAGACGGAGGGAGAGTTTAAGTACCAGGATATCAGATCCTCTAAGAGCTTATTTTGAGATACGAATTTTCGAAGTGTTTTTTTTGTTGAGTTGAGTTTTCGCGGAGCAAAAGTACTAGGACATCAGCACATTGTTAGAGGTCTGTCAAAATAGATAATACGTACGTTTTTTTCCTATTCAGGTTCCAGCAGAATCATCGTCCCTCACCAAAGACCAGTGCTTCATCCTGGAGAACGAGCATGACATCTTCGTCCTGATGCCTGAAGGCGCCAAGGCCACACAGCGCCGGAAGATTATCAGCGTCGCCAACAGCCTTCGCGATGATTACCACAACGGAAGGGCTACTATTGAGATCATTGGTAGGTAGTGTTGTGAATCTAAGCTTCGTTTTTAAAGCTTGAGCTCTATATGAGGCCCGAGTCGAGTCTTACAGACTTTCTCTTAAGAGCTCATAAAAAGACTTTTAGGTTCAGAACGTGTTCAGAACCGTTTTAGGGCTCAAACCTTCAAAGGTTCAAAGCTTCAAACCTTTAAAGCATGAACCTTCAAGGTTTGCGAGTCTTTTAAGGTTAAGAACCGTTTTAGAGCTCAAACATTCAACGCTTACGCATTCAAAGCTTGAACCTTCATGGTTTGCGAGTCTTTGAGGTTCGAAAGTCTTCAAGACTAGTCTTTTAAAAACACCATTGGTAGGATTTTAAGCTTATACAGTACCTGGCCTTAAAAATTGCACTTCGGTCTTTAGAAAGGGACAATTGGCCTCACGTTAGAGGCGGTAAGTGTAAGACAACGCTCTACGAAGCCGAAACTAGCCGAGAAGACCGATGTGAAATCTTTATATACATACTTTACATACTTACGTAAGAATAAAAGTCTAATGGTGTTTTGCTCAATCAATTCGAGCAATGCAATGGTGTGTGTGAAGTTCCCAATCCGCACTGGGCCCGCGAGGGAACTAAAACCCACTCTCACTCTGAGAGGAGGCCTGTGCCCAGCAGTTGGACGTATATAGGATGATGATGATGATGATGTTTTGCTCACCGGACCCTGCCTCGATCCTCGCCTTTCGCCTGACAGTGATCACCGAGATACAGGTCTCCTCGCAGTGCCTGTGCTTTTCCAACTAAAATTTAAGTAAATAAAATGAAATTCATAATTTTTACAGATGAGTTCTCGTCTGATGAGGACGTGGCGTTGTTCTTCGAGACCCTGGGATCTGGATCCAGGGAAGACATCGCTGATGACTCCGCCTCTGAGGTCAGTTGTTATTTATATATGGGTCAGGCGCGGATCCAGCCTTCACTTAAGTGCTTATCCACTAGAGGCAGCCTCGGGTTGAGCAGCTGCCACGCTGCGAGGCCGCGCAAGTGGAGATGCTGCTTACGACGTTGAGGCAGCGTTGAGGCAGCGTCTCCACTTGCGCGGCCTCGGAGCGAGGCAGCCGCTCGACCCGAGGCTGCCTCTAGTGGATATAAGCACTTTTAGGGGGTCACTTAACTACCGAACGTCATAATTCGGTCAAATGGTTTTGTTTAACAATGCAAAACGATTAATAACATTCCGAATCTTGCATCTGTGACTGCCGGTTGGAGGGGCTCTCGTACTTAACTACTTCGTGGAACAGCCACTGAATAGGGTGGTTAATAGAAATGTTTTAAGTTAATACTCATGTGATGGAAAGTGACTACCTTCATTCAGCACACCACCATCATCTTCCTAGCGTTTTTCCCGGCATTTGCGACGGCCCAGTGAGCCTGGGGTTCGCTTTGACAACCTAATCCCAAGATTTGGCGTAGGCACTAGTTTTACAGAAGCGACTGCCATCTGACGTTCCAACCCAGAAGGGTAAAGGCCTTATTGGGATTGTTCCGGTTTCCTCACGATGTTTTGCTTCACCGAAAAGCTCAAATGTAATTTCGCACATAAATTCCGAAAAACTCAGAGGTGCGAGCCCGGGGTTCGAACGCGTGACGCTCTGCTTGAGAAGCCACAGGTCACACCACTAGGCTACCACGGCTTTAATACTATCATAAAGTAAATGAAAACAAAACGCTATCCCTTTGTTCATTTTAAATATGACTCATTGTTTGTGTATATTGAGTCCTTGGACCAGGGACCGGAACCGTTATTGATATGCCTGTTAACAGGTCAAACCACTAGGCTACCATGGCTTTTTTCATAAACCACTTTCTTGCAGACGTTCACGCGAGACAGCAGCACGGTCTTCCTGTACAGGGTCCTGGCAGGAGATGAGCTGGAGGTGGTGGCACTCAACAAGCCCTTCAAGCAGAAGCACCTCACTTCTGATGTAAGTAACAATCACCATCATCACGGTAGGCGTCTTTAGCGTCATGGATGTTACAACATTAAAATCGAATCTAAGCTGTTTTCACTTCTGCCGGCACTCCTGGAGTGCTACCCGGCGTTCTTTTTTAAGATAACATAAGTAACAAAGTCTACACTGTCACTCGAGACTCAGGGGCTTTACCTTGACGTCTCAATTCCGATTCAGTTCAAGTTATTAGCTGTCACTTTTAGTATGAATCTGACAGCGAGCGAATCTAAACTGAAGCGCATTAAGACTCGCTTAATTATTTGATGACTTAACTTGACATTTCGGCCGCGACTAAACTGCAGGGTATCACGAAATCACAATCGTTTAGGCAAGCGAGTTTTCAAGACACCTTGCATTATTCTTTCTTGATCCGTGGTGTTCAATAAAGAGTATTTGTATTGTATTGTATTGTTTATTCATAGAACATCTACGTTCTGGACACTCCCTGCTCTGGCGTATTCATGTGGCTCGGCAGCGAGGTCGACGCCGACACCAAGAAGAACTACCACGACCTCGCGCAGCAGTACCTGGAGGTCAAGGGATACCCCACTTGGGTGAGTGACGTCGCCAAACCCTCATGGGTAGTTTTAAGTCAAGGGGTAAACGGAAATTCAATTTAGCATTTAAAGAAAGCTGCAAGTCACAATTTACAAGCGGAAGTCTCTATCTAACACATAGGGTCAGAAAGAGACTTCCGCTTGTAAACTTAACTTGTAGCTTTCTAAAATACGGCCCGGATTGTTGACTTCGTTAATTAACGATTAACGTAACGAGTTACCTTTGGTCCTCTGTAACAATAGATCTTCTCCAGGTGCCTGTGACCAGGGTGGCAGAAGGCGCCGAGAGTTCCACCTTCAAGCAGTTCTTCCACAATTGGGACACTGTCGGCGCCGCGCAGACCTATATCTCTGAAACAGGTGAGCCATAGACGGCCGATATAGTCGCGTGATCCAATATCGCGATCCATATCAGGTAATATTGATGCGTGTCGCAGCGAACCAGGGGCCTTACCGTACTGCGTGGTCACGCGCGTGCGTACGCCACGCATTTGGTCTGGCATCTATCTCATAGTTGCATACATTAGGGTGCGACCACACCGCCGCTTAAAAAACGGTGACGGTACGGAATCGCAACAAAATGTATGAAGAAACGGTGAGGTCACTGCGTATACGCGGCGGTTTGGTCGCACCCTTACAACTGTAGCGTGCGCGTGTCACGCAGCACGCAACACGCATTCGGTGTGCGCCGGCCTTTATCCCACAAGTGCCACAACACAAAAATAAGGTGGGCGTGCGAGTCGGGTTCCCTCCGCGTGTGGTCAAGAGCTGCGGTTCGTTTTTGGATCCATCTGGGGGGAAGAGCAGTGCTTGGTCCGGTGCACCCTGGGCTTCGGTTAATGATTTCCTGGCAGATTCTGGGGGATATCATTATCCGTTGGCTAAGAGCCCGACAGGGGGTAGGGAGGTCTTTTGACCATATTACAGTACAACGTTTCCGACATTTTGTCACAAGATTTTTGAAAACTTTTATTATACTGACATTGGGCCAAGCCTTACGGCCGCCATTAATGGGAAGAAGAAGAAGAAAAATAAGGTGACATATATTTGACATAGCTGCTACGATATCATGCTCTCGACTGCACTTTACGCAGAACAAATAACAATGCAAGTACCTACAGTCAACGAAAAGTACAGTCATCAAAAAGCTTGTATTAAAAAACCGGCTAAATGCGAGTCGGACTCGCGCACCAAGGGCTCCGTATCATTATCTATAAATATCTATAAACCAGTGTAAGCAGAGCCCTGCTCCAAAGCAAAATGTACGCAATGTGGGGTCACTTTATATTGGACACTGATATATACAGACATACATACAGATTTACGGTTTTCGCAATTATTCCTTAATCTGTGCTATAAGACCTACCTTAATACCAAATTTCAAGATTCTGAGTTAACAGGAAGTACCCTGTAGATTTTGATTCCCTTACGAGTTTCGAAAATTTGCGGCATAAACGGCTGTAATTTTTGATTGCGTTGGCTTAGAAGTTTGATTTTTTCACAGCTCCAAGGGGCAGTAGACCTGAGCATTTGATATAAATTTCAGCTTGATACCTCCACGCATTCCTGAGAAAAAGGGTTTTGTCAGACGGACGGGCGGACAACAAAGTGATCCTATAAGGGTTCCGTTTTTTCCTTTTGAGGTACGTAACCCTAAAAATGGATTCTTAGGTTAGGTTAGTTTGTGTGTGGCAGGGCTGGCAAAATGCCAGGGGCCCCCAGCTCTACGAGGCCCCGAACTGGCTTAGCCTTGAGCACAGAGAAGATGATGCACTTCTTTGTAGTGAGGAAGGGCCTGATGAATTTGCCGCTGGCCCCTGACGTAGTTACGCCACTGTTCATGTTCTCGTCCGCAGATGCTGGCTACTTCTCCGGTGATGCGGAGGAGTCAGCAGCGGTAGCCAAGCTGATCGGCAAGAGTGCCGCCGCCAGGGGCTACATGCCGGATGAGGGCGAGGGCACCCTCACCGTCACCAGGTATAGCTCTAATACCAACCACGAACTGAACGATTTCGTCCCGCCACCATTCACTCCATCATCATCAGGTCTCCATGCAGCCTATCGGTGGTGTATTGTCCTAACAACTAGATTCTGATTCTGACACTCCATTTTTCAGTCATTTTGAAACCTAGTCATTTTACAGTGTAGTCATTTCGACACATCCTCGTTTTGCGATGTAGTAACGTCATTTTGGAACCTTGTCATTTTTCGATGTAGACATTTTGAAATCTAGTCATTTTGAAACCTTGTCGCCTACCTCGCACCCCCGTGTCGTCGTTGCCGTTTTAGCTGTCATTTTTAATATGAATCTGACAACGAGCGAACCTACATTGAATCGGAAAATACGCGCGTCATGGTAAGGTCCCCGGCCACAAGCCTCTTCACACACACTGAGAGGCCTTCTTTCTTTAGATACTGATCATCAATTCTGAACTACCAGGGTAGCAGGAGACAAAGAAGACATCACGGAGAAGGTGCTAGAAGGGACGCCTGTCTTCTACACGACGGAGGCCTACGTGGTTAATTACAAGTATGCCAATGAGAATGGGGACGATGCTTACATCATCTATTGGTGGATAGTAAGTACAAATCTAAAACACGGTGACAATGTCGGTGACATGAGGCAATTCTGTTTACATTACAAAACTGACGAGAATCTACGTCAGTTGGTTTCATAATAAAAACGCATTGCATTTCATATTGTTTCTTCTTCTTATGGTGCCTCTCCAACTAGTGAAGGTTGGCAGTCACCTCCGTATACTTCACACGGTCTCTGGCCCGGTTGAAAAGCTCTGCACTTGTGATTCCAGTCCATTCCCGGATATTTCGCAGCCAGGATTTCATCCTGCGCCCAACAGCTCTTCTTCCAGCCACTTTGCCCATGATTATAAGATGTAAAAGCGTATCTTGCGTCGTTGAATTGTCACTGGTGACTGTTAATAATCGAGTTGGTGAAATATGGGCCATGCACGTAATATATTTTAAAACCTACTTATTTTCCCAGGGTTCGGATGCATCTTCTGATGACAAGAAAGCGGTGCGAGAACTAGTCACCGAGTTGGAATGCGAGGTAGATTTGTGTCCAATCTGCATGGTAATATTTAAGTACTGTCAAGGGTATTGGTAAGGGTGCGCTGGAGCTACACGGGGAGCTCGGTAAAAGACTGAGAAAGGCAACAGGCGACCCTCGCGCCGGCAGCCTTCTAGCGCAATATAGGGCATGAATCCCGGAATTCCGGAATTCCGAAATCCCGGAATATCGGACCATTTGTCCGATATTATAATTCCGGGATTATACGGATATAATATCGAAATCCCGGGATTGTTTTTTTTATTATTTTAGACATAAATTGTCCAAAAAATATTCAACCAGTTCGCTTACAGTACAGAAACACATATTATGCTAGTGGAAAAGTAATTATAACTGACTAAATATCTTTCTTTACTGTCATTTAATATTAATTCAATGCATCTTCATTTTCATTGATCACTGTTGACTCTAGCTACATGGCATACGCGGCACAGCACGACTTGCTCTTTCGCGTAGTGCGTGTCGTACTAACTAGCTTAAAAGCTAAGAGAAAGACTGCTCAATAAGCTAGACAACTATGCTCACACATAACACATAAAACCCAAATTGGTTTCAAGAAGGTTTGTTTGGTAGGTACACTGTCAATTTGCGTGCTCATTTGCGAGTGGCGTGCCAGTAGTCGCGCAAAGAATCGCAATCGCAGTTCAGCGCGGGAACGCTGCCTGCGTGATGGGCACCCTGCCAAGAGGCCCACCTCTCTTTTTTCTAATTAATTTTAAAGTTTATTTAGTTATTTTAATTTTATAGTAGTTTTAGTTTTGTCTAAAAGCCGTGGTAGCCTAGTGGTTTGACCTGTGGCCTCTCAAGCAGAGCATCGTGGGTTCAAATCCCGGGCTCGCACCTCTGAGTTTTTCGGAATTTATGTGCGAAAATTACATTTGTAATTTGCCATGAGCTTTTCGGTGAAGGAAAACATCGTGAGGAAACCTGCACACATCTGCGAAGAAATTCAATGGTGTGTCTTAAGTTCCCAATCCGCACTGGGCGCGCGTGGGAACTATAGCCCAAACCCTCCAATACACGGAGGAGGCCTATGCCATGAGGCACGCCGAATTACGCGACAATTTAATAAATAAACGACAATAACAACAACATGTACTTACTGAAATTATAGCGAATTCGGAATAAAAAGGCTTATAAATAAATTTAGTTTTGTATAATTTACATTTTAAGTATCTGTTTTTTTTTGCCTCATGAAATAAAAGTATTCAAGTACTGTCAAATAAATCAAGAATTTTACTTCTTGAATTTTTTGTAATAATAAATTAAATTTCTAAACGACACTGAAAATTGGAACAGAAAAATCCGAGAGAAATTTTCAGAGGCTTTATAAGGTTTTTACGAGGGATTTTTGCTTTCAGTTGGATGATACCGTCACCGTCGTCAAAGTGCCACAAGGGAAGGAACCGAAGCATTTCCTAAATATTTTCAAAGGTAAATTTAATTTATTTAAACTACTAACTTCTGCCCGCGACTTCGTCCGCGTAGAATTAGTAATTGACATGTTTATCGCTATACCGCGGGAATCCTATGTAATTTTCCTAGATAAAAAGTAGCATGTAACCTAGCCAGTGATTTTCTCATAAGATTAGTAAAGTTTACATCAAAATCAATGCAACCGTTTTCACGTGATGCGCTCGCAAATACAGATAAACAGACTAACAGGCAAAAATTCTAAAAACTGTTGAAACGTGTTCTGTAATTGGGAACTTTTTGGGATGGGTAAAAAATGTTAAACTCGCGTCAGGCGTAAGACAGAGGGAGAGTTTAAGTACCAGAACATCAGGATCCTCTATTTTGAAATACGAATGAAGCTAGAGTCGCGTTCGATGTTTGAAGTGTACGTTGATTTCGTTGCTTTAACGTATGTGCGTTTGACCTAGTGGTATAAGGTGTGGAATAACCATAGCTGGGCACCGTTAATCAAATAGTTAACTTCGTTAATCGTTAATCCGCTACAAAAAAAGTTAGCTTCGTTAAACGTTAAAGCGTTACATTTCGGAAGAATTAACGCAAACGTTAATCGTTAATCCGTTAATATATGTAAAATTGCATTTTTATATCGTTGCGTTAGTGAACTTATAAAACCTGTTGGTTTAGGTTCTGCGCTAAGTAATGAAATGATCAAAAGAAACAAATCTCTTCATAGTTTTCTCACTCGCACGCACCGGCAAAATATATCTAGTTTTAGTTTAGTTTTGTTTTTATTTCACTCGCTGCCACGCGCCGCCCGGCACTTGTCGTTTCATACTCGCCGCGCCGCGGTGCCGTGCGGTAAATAGTGGGCATAGGATTAACGATTAACGGACTTCTGCATATTAACGGAAGATAACGTATCCGTTAACATTTTTAAAAGTTAACTTAAAAGTTAATCCGTTAATCAAAATGTTAACTTCGTTAATTAACGATTAACGGATTAACGAGTTAATGCCCAGCTATGGGAATAACAGTGTGTTCTCTCAGGTGACGGCAGTTCAAATCTCGTGTATATTTTTTCTTTTTGCGCGAGTGTGCGTGTGTGTAGTTTTCACTTCTGCCGGCACTCCCGGAGTGCTGCCCGGTGTTTTTTTAACGAAACGCATTTCAACGCAGGAAACCTGGTGGTTCTCTTCGGAGGCAAGGACAACGACTACAAACCCGTGAACGCTAATAATTCGTACGAAGACGACAGCACACGTCTGTTCAGGGTAAGCAATCTTAATATGTATGCAGTCTGCCTCGGCGTTGACCATTCTCTGGCACCCACCAAGTGGCTGAGTGGGCCCGTCTCTGTGGGTGAATGCGGCAGACATGTCCAGCCCAGTCCCATGTTGAGCCTCGCAGTTTTTGAGCTCACGCTGTTTTGGATTCTATCTGTCCTTTTCACCCCTAATATGCTGCGCTCCATCGCTCTTTGGCAAAGCCTGGCCTTTTTGGATTTGAATGTGTATGCATATCGAAGAGAAAACATTAATTAGAGGGTTTGAAAGGAGGTCAGGAGCCTTACCAACGACGTCTTAATGCGATTCAGTTTAGGTTCGCTCGCTGTCAGATTCATACTAAAAGTGACAGCTAAAACTTGAACTGAGTCAAAATTAGGACGTCAGCATGGTAAGGCCCCAGGTTGTTAAAATACTTACGTCTTCTTTGATGATGATGATGATGATGATGATGATGATGATGATGATGATGATGATTTCGTCAATGCAGGTGGAAGGTACCAAGTTGGGTGTGGACATGCGCGCGGTGCAGGTGGCGGAGAAGGCGGAGATATTGGAGGACGACGACGTCTTCGTGTTGGAGACCGCTGACGTGGTCTACGTCAGGAACGGGCAGGTGAGAGTGGGACAGAAAATATCACACTATAGATAACTAGATAGATAGATGGATAGATTTATTTGTCACCTTTTTAAAAATACAATACATATAAATGTCAAACATAAGTAATTCACAAAAGTATCGTCAATTGCAATACAAAAAGGAAATAATAATAACAATTGAAATAAAATTAAAACAAAATAACAACAACAAACAAACAAAATAAAACCATATTAAATGTCAATTTAGATTCACAAAAAGATCGTCATGAGTATGTACATAAAAAAGAAAATAATAATAATTTAAGTAAAAGCAATTTAAAATGTCAAATAATAAATATAAAACCACAAAATGTGAAAATATCGTCAAAACATAAATAACAAAAATATAACATAATAATAAATGAGGTACTAGAATGGTACAAATTAAATGTCAAGTTTAGTGTCACTGTACTCTTTAACAGAGTACAGTGACATGTCCAACAGAAGTTTTTTAAGTCGGCGTCCAAAAGTTTCATCTGAACATACCCATTAGAATATTGTAAGGAGGTAAAGCTTATGAGTTAGTGAAGTTGTAATCTCTGGATTTACAGTGTGGCGTCAGAAATGTGACCCATTCCAAGGGGAATTGGAACTGGGAACTAGCTCCTACCCGCGACTTCGTCTATAGACTTTAAGATCGTTGATATTATATTCTGTAACTATCTTCGTTCCAAATTTTATCCAAACCCGTTCAGCCGTTAGCGCGTGAAGAAGTAACAAACATACACACTCACTCACATCGTCACTCACAAACTTTCGCATTTATAATTATTACTAGCTGTTGCCAGCGACTTCGTCTGCAAAGAATGCGTTTATCGCCAACCCGCGGGAACTACGCAATTTTCCGGGATAAAAAGTAGCCTATGTGCTACTCCAGACTTTTCTCTATCTATGTGCCGAATTTCATCCAGATCCGTTGGGCCGTTCTGGCGTGATTGAGTAACAAACAAACATCCGTCCATCCATCCATCCATCCAAACTTTCGCATTTATAATATTAGTTAGATTAGTAGGATTGTGATGTGATATAGTGTGACAACACTGACAACTCGTCCTTGGTTATTGTTGTGCAGGAATCTCACGAGTACGAGCGGGAAGCTGCTCTGAACTTCGTGAAGCAGTTCGCTGGAGACAGGGAGGTGACTGTGCTGGAGCAGGGCGAGGAGACCGACGCCTTCTGGGAGGCGCTGGGTAAGAGCACTCCTTAACTGTACACCTATGATGGTAGCAAAGCGTACTTCTCACTGGTTTTAAAAGCGTTCATCCCTACTGAGCTGGCAACGTCGCATTTTTTTACGATTATTTCACAGAAATTAAAAGTTTCAAATGTGCGTTTGTAGTGCACTTCGTTTTTCTATCTATCTATCTATCTAATCAGCCCACATCCACCCACTGCTGAGTAAAGGCCTCTTCATTTTCACGCCACTTTGCCCGGTCCTGTGCCAGTCTCATCCACAGTTTTCCAGCTGAATGCCAGATATCATCTGACCAACGGGCTGGTGGTCTGCCCACTGACCTTCGACCCAGTCTTGGCCACCACTCTGTGACCGCCTTCGACCATCTGTCGTCGTTCCGTCTTGCCAAGTGTCCCGCCCATCGCCACTTCAGCTGTGTTATCCTAGTTCCGACATCTACAACTCTAGTCCGTTTCCGGATTTCGGAATTGGGGATGCGGTCAATAAGTGAGATGCCCAACATAGCTCGCTCCATGGCTCTTTGTGCAACTTTAATTTGGTGCACGTTTGCCTTCGTGAGCGTCCATGTTTCTGCTCCTTCGTTTTTAGTGTATTTTAGTGTTTTTAGTGTATTTAGTGTGTTTTTAGTGTATTTAATGTGTCTAATGCAATAATTGATCGTGATGGACTTTTATTTTCTTATCAAAAGCTTATCTTAAGCAAAATATTAGCTAGCTAGTATCTTATCTATAAAGTTTGTCTCCACTCCATCCATTCCATAATACATTGATCTTTTGTTAAATAGCCGTGGTAGCCTAGTGGTTTGACATGTGGCCTCCCGCGCTCGCACCTCTGAGTTTTTCGGAGAAGGAAAACATCGTGACGGAACCGGACCAATCTCTGTGGTTCGAAATAAATGCATTTATTTTATTATTATTATTATCATAGAGAATAATAAACAATTTATTATTCATAAAACACAATAATTTTACAAATGATTACAAAGTATAAAACATAAACTAAAGCTATCTTAAAAATAAAAATTATAACAAATTTGGACCCTTAGGTAGGGTCCCCATCACGCAGGCAGCATTCCCGCGTTGTATCGCGATTGCGAGTCTTTGTGCGAGAAAGCTGCCGGCGCGAGGGTCGTCCGTTGCCTCCCTCAGGCGTTTGTCGATGTGAATACACTTAAAATGATTTATTATTCATACATAGAAAGCCTTATCAAATACGCTATTGAAGTGTGGGGAAATAGTGCTAGTGTAAACAAAATACTACTTATACAAAAAAAGTGCATTAGAATTATAGAGAAATGTTTTCCTACCACACATAGACATTTATTCACGAAGCACGGTATTAGTACTGTCATTGGAATGTACATTTATCAAATTGCCAGACATGTTTATAAAAATAAAAGCTCATACAAATTGGTTAGTCAAACTCAAAGTTACGCGTTAAGACGAAACCATTACCTTACACTACCACGGTCGAATTTTGTTCTGTTCCGAAAAAGCATCAATTATATAGCAATTAAGGTATTTAACCACCTACCAGATAATGTTAAAGAGTCTGAAGACCTGAGAGTATTCTCGAAAAATCTTAAAATTTATTTGGCTACGAGACCCTTCTACAGTCTCGATGAGTATTTTGGTAAATTGTATGATTAATTATTGGTTTTAAAATTTAATGAAATATGACATGTTCTTCTGACTTTACGTGTGAATGATTTAGGTTAAGTTTATTTTGTTGTACAGAATTTTGCATGATAATTGTATCTTTTAAAAGCAAATAAAGAAACTAAACTAAACTAAACTAAACTTAAGTCTCTGTAGAGCCCACGTGCGCCCTTGCCCCACGGACCGAGTGTCTCGACGCCAAATGCAACGAACTCGTACTGGGCGCCGAGACACTGGTATTTTGTTGTCTTTGCCCGCTCTCGGGTGTCCGCCGCCGCGCCGGCATGCTTGCACGTCATTGGGAGGTACGACGAAGCCATAGTGTCGGCGCAAGTAGCGTCCCACACCAGCGCACGTCCGTACCTCCACGGGATTAAAGACATCCCATCAGGGCGCTTGCCATCGTTCCGTGCAATCTGGGGCTCCAGAACAGCGGGAACGTTGGCACTGACGAGCGCCCTTCTGGGGATGTCATTCAGGGCAGCATGACGGGACAGGCGGCCGGCACCCGAGGAGCAAGCGAGTCCGTGGTGGATAAGGCGATCAACGGGGGCCCCACAAGAGACACAGTTATGACCCACGCAAACCTCAGCACCAAGTCGGAGACCAACGGCTATCCGGACGGTGACTGGATCTATGTAGGTGCCTGTGTTTGGTGAGGGATAGGCATGAAGCCAGTGGCCTGATTCAGGTGTAGAGACCGCCAACAGTCTAACATTAACATAACATTATTATTATTATTAATCCCAATAAGGCTTAGTTACCCTGGGTTGGAAGTTCAGATGGCAGTCGCTTCTGTAAAACTAGTGGCTACGCCAAATCTGGGGATTAGGTTGTCAAAGCGGACCCCAGGCTCACTGAGCCGTGGCAAATGCCGGACAAACGCTAGGAAGATGACATTGATCATTTTGTTAAAGGCGGAGTCCCCGAAGAGAAGGAGGACCCTTCGGCGTGGCGGCTCGAGGTCAACAGACGCGTGACTGCCACCAGGACGCTCACCACGGTCTCCGTGTCCATCACCGGGAAGGTCAAGTTCGAGGAGCTGCCGCTGAACTACCAACAACAGGTGATTTATCATGATGGCTGCTGTCACCACACTATACCAGCAGGCTTATTACGTAACTCGCTCGCAATCGCCATCTTGTTCATTTTGACAGTTCTTGTATGAATGTGACAGCTAGCTGATTCCGATGCCAATTGTCAGCCCATACATGAACTGTCAAAATGAACACGATGATGATCGCGAGCGAGTTACGTAATAAGCTTGCAGGCTCCATTCGACAATTGTCGGTGATAAGTGACTATTCGAATTGCAATTCGTGGGGACGTAGATTCCAGTCGAGTTTCTAATGTGAACAGAATTGACAACATTTCATTTTTATAACACCTGAAAATGTATATATGGTTCGAAAGCATTTTGCCTCCTGATCACTGCAATATGTTTATATAATTTTAATATCGCTTATTATAAAAAATAAAAATTAATTAAAAATATGTCCTAATTTTACCAAAACTATCACAGGTGAAACACCTTTGCCTTTTTCACGAGAAAAAATAAGCGACCATAATTTTGTATATGACAACTTCAAAGTACAAGGGGGGCAACTCGGAAATTCTATTTTTGAAGTTCGTTGCATACCTTCTCTCTCACTCTCAAGTTAATGACTATATTAGTATGAGCGGAACAGCACGAAGCGAACCTCGAAAATCGAATATCGGAGAATAAGGCCTGACATTGACAATTTGAAATTGACGTCAGATTTTTTTCTATACAGAAAAGACAAAAGGATAAGTGTCTATTCTGTGATAGTATCGGAGTTACGCCCTTTTAGAATAAGCAAAAATTAATAAATTAATTATAAATTAAATACAAACCCTAGCGAAAAAATTAATCTGTCAGCATGTTCATCTTTTCAAACAGAATACAGAGAACCATTAAAATTATAGGCTCAGAAATATGAAATGTTGTCAAATTGTCGCGTTGATGAAATAGGGGCCAGATATAGCATAGATAAAAAAGCCGTGGTAGTCTAGTGGTTTGATCTGTGGCCTCTCAAGCAGAGGGTCGTGGGTTCGAATCCCGGGCTCGCACCTCTGAGTTTTTCGGAATTTATGTGCGATATCTCATTTGAAATTTACCATGAGCTTTTCGGTGAAGGAAAAACATCGTGAGGAAACCTGCACACAACTGCGAAGCAATTCAGTGGTGTGTGTGAAGTTCCCAATCCGCACTGGGCCCGCGTGGGAACTATAGCCCTCTCATTCTGAGAGGAGGCCTGTGCCCAGCAGTGGGACGTATATAGGATGGAGATGATGATGATGATAGCATAGATTACGAAAATATCAGGGAGCTTACCATGACGCCCTAATTCCGACTCAGTTTAAGTTTTAGCTGTCACTTTTAGTATGAATCTGACAGCGAGCGAACCTAAACTGAAACGCATTAAGACGTCATGGTAAAGCCCCAGATTAGGTACCATGCTGGTCTGAGAGTAAAGAAAAAACCTAAGGTCAAACAAAGTCGCTTTCCGATGTCTGTCTGTCTGTCTGTCAGTCTGTCTGGCTGTCCCTATGTATGCTTAGATCTTTAAAGCTACGCAACGGATTTTGATGCGATTTTTTTAATAGATAGAGTGTTCGAGATGAAAATAAATCGATCTGGCTAGGTTTCATTTTTAGAAAACGTACTAAAAATACCAGATATAAGGGTGCGACCAAACCGCCGCGTATACGCAGTGACGTGCCGTATGCGTCACGTTTTCTCACCGTTTCTTTATAAATTTTGTTGCAATTCCGTAACGTCACCGTTTTTTAAGCGGCGGTGTGGTCGCACCTTAATGCAGGTCAACCAGACTTAATATTTTATTGAATCAGGCATTACTTTGCGGAGGTCCATTTCAATGATCACAAAATATTTACCTTGCTACTCCGCTACTTACGTGCAAGATAACCAAGCTTGTGAGAAATGTATACGTTCTGCATGCAAGCCCTCCCTCCACTACTGACCGGGGATCGGGATTTTGATAATGATACCGTAGAGTGATCGAAACGCGCGTCAGTATGTTTGTGTGGTGATAGGATTAATTAAGTTTGTGGGATTTGTGTGCGTTTTGTGTGGCAGTAGTGGAGGGAGGGCTTGCATGCAGAACGTATACATTTCGCACAAGCTTGGTTATCTTGCACGTAAATAGCGGAGTAGCAAGGTAAATATTTTGTGTTCAGGTACTTAATACTTGATGATGATTGAATGTTCTGTATTCCAGGATCTGTCTGATGATGGAGTGTATATCCTGGACACAGGGGAAGAGCTCTACTTATGGCAGGGGAAGAACATCCCAGAGAGAGTCAAGTCAGCGCGCAGCCAGATCATAGAAGTGAGTCTTAACCAGTGGCCCCCAGCTCTACGGGGCCCCGAATTGGCTTGACCTTGAGCACAGAGAAGATGATGCACTTCTTCATAGTGAGGAAGGGCCCCATATGATGAATTTGCCGCGGGCCCCTGACGTTGTAGTTACGCCACTGCTTTTAACCATCCATACCATCCATCCATTCTCTGGTACTCGTAAATATGTTACATCTACCACAGCTGAGCATTCCTGTTTTAGCGTGGGGGGTTTTTATATCTACGCAAAATCTACTGCGCCAAACTAATGCGGTTATTTTATTGACTTGCTGGAGATGTAACTTATAATGTCATGATTCGTTCTTTTCGAAGTTCCACCTAGAAGTCGAGATATAAAAGAAAAAAAGGGGGGGTCCACCAAAAAAGTTTTTACATGCATTATTTAACGGAATACCATGAAAAAGGCAGAAGTCCTGGGGGGCAACTCCGAAATCCGATTTTCGAAGTTTGTATCACGACGTCCCTCTCACTCTCAAATTAATAACTATTAGTGAGAGCGGAACGGCACGAAACGAACTTCGAAAATCAGATTTCGGAGTATAAGGCCAGAGTTCAAAAATGATGATGATGGATGATGATGATTCCTTGATGGCGGTTCGTTCCATTATCTAACTAATCTAACTAATATTATAAATGCGAAAGTATGGATGGATGGATGGATGGATGGATGTTTGTTTGTTTGTTACTCAATCACGCCAGAACGGCCCAACGGATCTGGATGAAATTCGGCAAATAGATAAAGAAAAGTCTAGAATAGCACGTAGGCTACTTTTTATCCCGGAAAATTGCGTAGTTCCCGCGGAATAGCGATAAACGAATTCTTTGCAGACGAAGTCGCTGGCAACAGCTAGTATTATAAATGCGAAAGTATGGATGGATGGATGGATGTTTGTTTGTTACTCAATCACGCCTGAACGGCTCAACAGATCTGGATGAAATTCTGCACATAGATAGAGAAAAGTCTGGAATAGCACATAGACATAGGCTACTTTTTTATCCCGGAAAATTGCGTAGTTCCCGCGGGATAGCGATAAACGAATTATTTGCAGACGAAGTCGCTGGCAACAGCTAGTAGTTAATAAAATCACATTTTCGGGCATTGTTTAAACCGCGATGTGAGAAAAATGAAGTACCTACTTGTAATATGTAACAATAATAATAAGCAACGGAAGAATAAAAAAGTTAACTATGGGTTCATTAGTTCCGCTATTTGGTAATAGATGTCGCTTTATGAATGACGTATTTTCTAAGACTAACCATGTAGGTCTGCGGTCTCTTAGAGATGTGGAAAACCAAACCTGTGGAAAAGCCAACGCATTCACAAAGTACATACAGACAGTCATTAGAAACGGTTGTTTTATACAAATTGCCAAGAAATGTAGGGTAGGTACTTCCAGTTGTCCTTTGAAAATAAGCGCGTTCATGCAACAAGAAACAGTTGTGTATGTAAAGGTAAACATAAATAAAGGTTTGATCTATTGGACAACAGATGGCTCTAGTTGTATCATATTTTGATGTCATTTTAAGACCATTTTTATTCTAAACAAAACAATCTAAAACATAGTTAATGTCATGCAAAGTCAAAGTCAAAGTCAAAAGTTTATTTTGCAAATAGGCCGCCGAGGGCTCTTTTACATGTCTTTTTTTGAATCTACCAGCGCATTCGGAAAGACCATCATTGCCAAGAAGAATGCGCCGCAAGAAACTTGGCAGAAAGTCATTTTTTCAAAATATAATAGATTTACAATAGTACTTAAATGCAATAGTGAAAATAATAATATATCCAATTAAAATCAAGTCTGTTCTGCAATCATATTGCTTCATATGTGTCCAATAGATGGCGCTTTACTGGAAATAAACAAAGTATTGTTATGCTGTTACAATTTCAATAAGAAACTTATTATTCTTTTCATTTAAAATTAAAATTAAATTTTGAAACATGTCCTCATGAATACCATTGAGGATATGTGTAATATTCTACGTCGCCTCCTACGTCTATACATCTATCTAATCTATCTTTACTTTAGTACTATTGCTTATTCTGTGTCTATATCTATACATATAATAAAGCTGAAGAGGGTCCAAAGTCTGTACATGGAAGATATTTAAAAAAAAATAGGCTGAGGATACTTAGAATCGATAACAGAACACGTTTCACGTTTCAACAGTTTTTAGAATTTTTGCCTGTTTATCTGTTTGTCTGTATATTTGTGCGCGCATCACGTGAAAACGACTGAACGGATTTTTTTGGAAACTTTACTAATCTGTTGAGAAAATCACCGGCCAGGTTATAGGCTACTTTTTATCCGATAAACATGTCGAAAATCGCAGCTGCCTAGAGTCGCAACGTTTACAAATATTGCTTCAGTATCATAGAGGTGCACTAAGGAGATTTAATATCGCTTATTATAAAAAAAATATATAATTTTACCAATTACATGTCAGAATAAGGGTGTTCAGTGCCTATTCAAATACGCATAGCAATATGTGACTTAATAATAATAATAATAAATGCCTCTTCATGTTGGCCTCGGCCCCATGAATGCCTTTCAAATGACCGGGTCCCCATGGGCCCGTGATCGGAAAACCGTACCAACAATAATAATAATAAAAGATATTTATTCAATAAAATATATTTATTTTAATTATTTTTGTATTTATTTTGTCAATAAATGAAGTCTACGCAGACGAAGTCGCGGGCAAAAGCTAGTTTATAATATTTGTAGGATTAGTAAGATTTAATTATGACTATACTTCATTTAGTTTAGAATGAGAAACCACAATAATATTATATTGCGTCTGGTTAACTATTTCTTACCTAGCAAATAGTACAGGGCAATAGTTTGGCAGCCGCAAAATAAAATTGTTTTAATGTTACTTTATTTGCGTGTCGTTAATTGTTAATCTAGTACAAATTGTAAAGAGATTACAGTTCACGAGCCGCAATATAATGTTGTGGTTTCTCATTCTAAATTAAATGAAGTATAGGTGTAGAATATCTTTTTCTCTGTCTCTTGTTTTAACAGCATATTTTTTCCCAGGACTACATCAAAGACGATGGGTTGGAGCGCACGGTGGACTCCGCTATCGTAGTCAGCGTGAAGCAGGGCTCCGAGCCGAAGGTCTTCAAGAAGCTGTTCCCCTCGTGGGAGGACGACATGTGGGAAGTGAGTCACAGATTATTATAATAGTTCTAAGTGAGTGCAGTATGTATGTGGTGCCAGTTGTATGATCGTTTTTTTTTACAAATGATGTTCTAATTTCTCCATCGATATCTGAAAATACCGATAACTGCTGAGCTTGAGCCAATTGCCACATTTGTATAGTGCTTCTATTTTTTTTTTGTAAATTAATAAATAAATAAATAAAGCTTGTGCTATGGATACCAGGCAACGGATAAACATACTTATATAATGTAGATAAATACATACTTAAATACATACAACATCCATGACTCGGGCACAAACGTGCGTATTCATCATACAAATGCCTGCCCCTACCGGGATTCGAACCCGGAACCTCTAGCTTCATAGTAAGGGGCACTAACCACTAGGCTATCCGGTCGGCAAACGGCGTCCGGCGTCCGGTCAAACGTATGTTTGTTTTTTTTTAATGCGGCAATATATATTTTTTTAATTAGCAACGTACCGCCCGCTATGCTAGCGGAAATTTCCACCTCCTGTCCAGGGGTAGACGTAAAATTGTGTACACACCTCGGGCGGTGATAAAAGAAATCGCATGTTTATCGCCCTCGCCTTTGGCTCGTGCGACATGTTCCTGCGATCTGAGACGTTCTTTATTTCACCGCCCTCGGCGTGTAATGTACTATTACGAGTAGCTATACATATAGCTTGTAGAATAATTTAATTGTGAAGGAGCAGCATAAGATTTAAACTTGTATTAGTTTGTATTTTGCTGTTTGTGTTTGTATGTAGTTTAACTTTGTTTAACAAATAAAGAATTTATTATTATTATTATTATTAATAGGTTAGGTTTGTTTAGTAATTTTCCTGAAGTGTAGATTAGATATGCTTCAATGTAAATTCAGGTCAGACCAACTATTAGTTGATCATTTGATTTGACGACGCGGTTGGCCTAGTTGGTAGTGACCCTGCCTGCGAAGCAAGCGTCCTGGGTTCGAATCCTGGTAAGGGGATATACTTGTGTGATGAGCACGAATATTTGTTTCTGAGTCATGGATGTTTCTATCTATATAAGTATGTATATCGTTGCCTAGTACCATAACACAAGCCTTACTAGCGCTTACTTTGGGACTAGGTCAATTTGTGTGACTTGTTCCCAAATATTTATTTATTTATTTATTTATTAGAACCATGTGCATGATTTAACCTTATCGACGCCAACGACGTCGTATAGGTCATACGTCCATTACTTCATTGCAAAAGCAACCTTCGTTCAATTGGGTTTAGGTTCAATTTAGAGATTTTCGCCGCCACGTCAAATACAAGAGACGTCACCCATACGCCAGGCTTTATTGAACCTAAACCCAATTGAACAAAGGTTGCTTTTGCACTGAAGTAATGGACGTATAATGTCGTTGGCGTCGAAAAGGTTAATATAAACAGGTTAATGTTATATTTTTCTTTCAGAATCAACCTTCATACGAAGACATCAAGAACGAAGCAAAGGCCGGCAACTCTAAATAAAACTCAAGCTTATGCATTTTGTGCAATATTTGTGTTTATTTATTTTTATATAATTTTCTTACAACAAACATACCACTTAAGTATAATAAATTGTCAAACAACAACCGCTTATCATTTCTGGCTCGCAAGTTCCGTTCATATCGCAACCACCGCCTTACTCGGCGATCCTGCCGCCAAGCAGCTCTACTACTCGCAACTGCCAATATTCATCTTTTTTACTCATTGATTTTTATATTTTATTTCTATGTGGTTTTATCCATTACAAATGAAATTTCTAAACGACATTGAAAACTTAGAACACATAGAAAAATCCGAAAAGTAAAAGCCAAGAAGGCTAGGAATTAGGTTTGTAATTGTGTCGTACAGACACATCATTCAAACAAAATACGGAGGGAGGATAGAAGACTTCAAAACCCTCGTGAGTGAAGCAGCAGAATAATTATCTCAGGAATTGTAAATTTAAGCTATAATATAAGTGTAATTTGTAAGCCATACGATACATAAATAAATAATGTGACAGGCTGGTACAGTCAGCATCATATAGTATGAAATATCCAAAGTGACTAAAAAGTTCAGCACTCCATACTGTAACTATGGTACACTAGCCAACTTAGCTGTTTCAAACTTTATGATGCTGGCTGTACAGATAGGAAAATTCGAAGGCTCACTCAATCAATCAATTATAGACGACCGGATGGCCTAGTGGTTAGAGAACTTGACTATGAAGCTTGAGGTCCCGGGTTCGATCCCCGGTCGGGGCAGACATTTGTATGAAAAATACGAATGTTTGTTCTCGAGTCTTGGATGTTTAATATGTATTTAAGTATGTATTTATCCATATAAGTATGTTTATCCGTTGTCTAGTGCCCATATCACAAGCTTTGCTTAGTTTGGGACTAGGTCAATTGGTGTCAATTGTCCCAAGATATTTATTTATTTATTTTAATTACTATGGGTGATGTAGGGCTAAAAGCATCCATCATGGAATGATGAGGATCCGCGTTCAATCCCGGTCATAGCTTTACTTTTCGGAGTTTTTTGTGTTCTAGTTTTCATATCATTTGAAATAGAAACTTAACTTTAATCTTGCCAAATCAATGTACATTTTGCACTGCATATACCAGGGGTGGCCAAAAGGTTGATCGCGATCGACCGGTCGATCGCGACTGTTAGTCCAGTCGATCGTGGCAAGGCAAAAAATATTAATACATAGACCAGACTGCGCAACGTGTTTCATATTTAAGGGTTTCATGAAGTATATAATTAGTAGATCGCGCAGGGTTTTGTTAATAAACAGGAGATCTTGGGTCTAATCAAGTTGACCACCCCTGGCATATACAGACTATTATATGAATAGCAGCGAAAAGGTAAAAAAAAATCTACAACGGCGACACACATTGATTTATAATCTGCACCAAGTTGTTATTTTCCAACGCAGCGGCGACCCGCTCCTTGTCCGCCAGCTGTTTGTTGACCGCGTGCTCAGAGGCGTGCGTGCCTTCTGTCACCGTGACGGACACCTTAAACCGACTGGGAAGAGCTCGAAGGAGCTGCACTCGGATTGATAGACCTGGAACAGTTGTAATGTTGATATCAGTTATCATTACAAAATAAGACTAAGTTTGAGGACACAAAAATTACTAAATAGGTTTTAAAAGACGAATTTAGTTATTAATATTAGCAGTGCCCTTACAGGGTTTGATCTTGTATCCTGGTATCTTGTATTAAAGCTAATAAATGTTTGTCTTGTCTTGTCTTGTCTAAAAGTGTAGTTGCATAGTACAGATCTTAGAGTGTATATAGCTTAGGATAGTTCTTTAATATAAAGACAGATAATTATGACCACATACAATAACACCTGTCTATCCCAATAAAAAAAAAAAGAATAAATAAATAAAATAAATAAATATCATGGGACAAATTACACCAATTGACCCAGTCCTAAACTAAGCAAAGCTTGTACTATGGGTACCAGGCAATGGATAAACATACATAAATAATGTAGATAAATACATACAACATACATGACTCGGGCACAGACATTCATATTCATCATACAAAATTTCTGCCCCTACCAGGACTCGAACCCTCTAGCTCAGAGGTTCCCAAACTCTTTTGTTCCATAGACCACTTTCAAAATTTTGCTGGATCTGGTGGACCCCCTGCAGCTACATTACCACTAATTTCTAAAATAAATCTCGAAAAAAAATTTTAGATTAGCTCTATCTATGAAAACTTGCGTTGTTGCTGAGTTTCAACGATAAATTAACAGTTTTCGAAAAAATAGGTTAGAATTGATTGCTTGATAGGGTTAATTATTTGAAAATAAAGTCGAATAAACAAATTTTCAATTAAATTTAATTTTTGTGCTGGGAGTGAGTCCATCCTACTTTACTTTCTTGAAATCTACTAATGACTCACAGCACTAGAACCAATCAATTCTCACAAATTTTATTTGGAAAACGTCCCATTCGGAGTGGTAAAAATAAAATAAATAGGTATAGTATATTCCCGTGTGTCTCGACGCGTTGTACTGAATATGGAAAATGCAAGTTTGCCAAGTAACAGTCGCTGAGCTTCTTAAAATATTATCTGCCTATGGCCTATAAGGCATATTGATAGGAAAAGTCAAGTCAACATTTTAGTTCTTCACTATCGACCAAATTAATTTTCATACACCCTCCCTTGCGATTGTGGACCCCCATTTTTGGTCACGCCCAACGTAGACCCCCGTCGAGTCTTCCGTGGACCCCTGGGGGTCCACCTGGACCACTTTGGGAACTACTGCTCTAGCTTCATAGTCAGGGCCACTAACCACTTGGCTATCCGGCCGTCCAAAGAAGAAAAAGAAAGAAAGAAAAAAGTTTAAACAGTACATAACCTTATTTACCTATTAAAGTTGCCATACTACAATGGGGTATCGTTGGGGTGAAGTTAACATGCACTGTATTTTCCTTATTGTTGACGGTTATATTCTTTTCTTCTAAAACTCTCAAGTCTTCTAAGGTCAAAGGGTGCTCTGGGTCGTTTATGTTCCTTATAATATCGAAGATTTCTCGTTCGTCAAACTCGTCGACGACGTCTTCATCGACGTCAGTAGCCGTTATTTCACGCTCTGATCCTTTCTCGTAGACGTGAGGGTTGAGATTGTCCGCGATTTTCGTCATTTTCGTCTGTTTTTCAGCGAGAAAACTGTAAACAGAAACACAAACGCGATGCGCACAGCAAAGCTGTCGTGAAGTGACGTTTACGTTCTAAAAGTAGTTCATATTCTTTACATTACAAAGATTTGTAATCGATAAAAGGCATTATGCAGATTAAACGGTACCGATGAAGATGAACAGAGTTTTTAGTAATACATATACGGATCTAAAGATTTCTAAACTGTCAGGCTAGTTATTACAGGAAACATAATTGAGAAATTAATTTGCAAAGCACTAGGCGCTCGATCCTTATTTAGAAAGATGTATATATTTTGAACGCGTTTCTAATCACATCATTTCGTTCAAAAACATTACAGGTTGAATGCAGACATTTTATCACTGACCTAAAATAGTACAAATTCCTGCAGTTTGATTATTTTTCAGTAAGTTTTTGACATTAGGAATAGTTTTATATTTATCCTTTTTATTAATAATTGTTTTATTGTTTTATAAATGAAATCTTACACTTCTGAACGACTCTCATATGTCACCTTAATTTTGACAGTTTCGGTACGATCAATACAATCGTGAGGTTTCCTGCCTATTTATCTCAATAAATTAGGTTTATTGGAAAAAAGGGGCGTCGGAAACACTCGTAGGACACAGCATCACATACTACTGGTCAGTATCAACAATTTTAATGATGTGTCATCGTTTTAAAAGTGATAATTTACCCGCTTTTTCCCAGAGAAAGTGCTTACATGATCGACTACTTTTTATCAATGTTTGTATTTCCAACTAAGCCTTACGTTACGGCAATACCAATGAGATATGATATCTCATTTAAGCTAAACAAATGACCGGCTAAACCCCTTATACGAGATGAAATAAAAATGATCTTGTTTCCATAGTAAATACGAATTGGTATGATTTTCCTCAATCACCTTGGTGGTAGTTTGATTTTATCCGTAATCATCGTCAGTCTTCGTATATTAGCTGCCTCGTACTCAATTCCTAAATAAAGACTCGTCAATTGAAACTGTTACATCTTTTACTATTAGAGTCTGTCTACCCAACTTCAAGTCTGGGGGGCAACTCCAAAATTCGATTTTCGAAGTTCGTATCACACCGTCCCTCTCATTCTCAAATTAATAACTATTAGTGAGAGTGGAACGGCACGAAATGAACTTCGAAAATCGAATTTCGGAGTATAAGGCCTGGGGTGAATGGGCACTTGCACTTGCCCCATCTTTGCTAATCATATGGTGTGATTGTGGTTAGACCACCCATACTACAACTAAATAGTTCTCCATACATATCTACAGCTGTTTACTTTTTTATTTACTTATGTATGTAAACTCTTTATTGCACATAAAAATTTAAAAATACAGAATTACACAGAAAATAGTACAAAGGCTAACTTATCCCTAAGAAGGGATCTCTTCCAGCTAACCTGATACAGAAAGGAATAGTTTACAAAAAAAAGGCAAGTAGTAAAAGTATTTATTTATTTGTAGCCTTCATTTCATTCATTTTTTAATCCCAAAAACCTGTGTGCCTTCTGGCAAAGGCATCCCCTAATCTGCTCCATTCGTTGTGTATAATGGAGGTGTTAATGTGATCCTGAGGTGCCCTATGTCAGATGACGCAGTACTATTGTATAAAAATGTAAGACACACCTTTAGCTCCAGAGCCTCGGACTCGGAGAGCTTGAAATAGGTACCTGTGGTTTCCCATGAGGCTGACATACTCGCCATTGGTGTACTCAAGCAAGTCTCGTAAATTTTTTGATAAAAAAAATTTCCTTGTTTACAATTCAACAGACAAAATGGCGGGCGACCCGTGGGTGATACAGCCCCACGAACATGCAAAGTTTGCCGAGCACTTCCGCAACCTCGGCCCGGCCAACGGGAACCTGAGCGGGGAGCAGGCCAAGAGGTTCATGCTGCAGTCCCAGCTGCCACCGCCGGTGCTCGGTCAGATCTGGTCGCTGGCCGACTGCAATGCTGACGGCAAGCTCGATTTGAAGGAGTTCTCTATTGCTTGCAAGGTATTTTTTGATTTTTGGGGCTCCATACCCAAAGGGTAAAAGGAAACCCTATTTGTTTCGCTCCGCTGTCTGTCCGTCTGTCACCAGGCTGTATCTCATGAACCGTGATAGCTAAACAGTTGAAATTTTCACAGATGATGTATTTCTGTTGCCGCTATAACAACAAATACTAAAAATCTGAATAATGTATGTATGTCTGTATATATCAGTGACTAATATAAAGTGACCCCACATTGCGTACATTTTGCTTTGGAACAGGGCTCTGCTTACACTGGTTTTTAGATATTTATAGATAGGTATTGGAACGGAAACCTTCATGCGCGAGTCCAACAGGCACTTGGACGGTTTTATTTAATTAAATTTTAAACTTTATGAGCTGCTTGCGTTGCTGCTTGGCGGCAGGATAAGTGAAGATGGTTCTACTTAATTATGTCCAAACCTCTCTTTCCAGATAATTAACTTGAAGCTTCATGGCATAGAAGTGCCAAAAGTGCTGCCGCCATCTCTACTTGCTTCTCTGAGCCCTACTGGTAAGAGGGATCTTAAAAAATACTTTATATTTTTCCTTAGATTTTGGAAATTCCTGGTCATTTCTACTCATTTAAGCTGGTCTGGGAGCAAAGAAAAAACATAGTATACCAATTGCTTTTCACTGCGCAGAGGGTAAATTTCTATATATACTATTGAAATGTATTCTATAAAAGTTTCTATCCCACAGAGTAGTAATTTGCCTCAAATATCTTTAATTTAAAGAAGAAAGAAGACATTTATTCATTTTACAAGACACACAAATATAAGAGGATACACACAATTTTATAAAAAATAAACAACAAAAAAAAACACATATGAAAATTAGATCATCAGCGTTGTGTGTGTCTTCGCAAAAGTGAAACGGTCGCTGGCTCAGCATTACGCTGAGGTGTTAGACACCTGCAGCACTGATTTTCAGCCAGAACCGTCTGTGACAAAAGAAACGATACACAGATAAAATATGTACTCTTTTATTGTGAAGTCCCTTTTGATAATTTCAAATTATACCAAATTTGTTTTAATAATATTTCCGCAGGGCCCCCAAAACAGCAATTCCCGGCCCCTGCCAAGCCCCCAATCCCGCCCATGCCCTCAATCCCCGCCCAGCCCCTCGTGGGTCTACCCGCCCAACCCCTAGTGGGTCTACCTGCCCCACCTATGGGGCCCCAAACAACCCAATCCCTTTTAGGTGATTTTAACCAACCCTCAATCCCTACACGCCCCCCCGCACCCATAGAACCTGATTTGATTTCCGGAGTCAAACCCTTAACTCAACCTATAACAAGTCAACCTATATCCCAACCTATGGTACCCATAATGCCACCGAGCCAACCTTTGATTCCATTAAACCAACCTATGGCACCTATGGTACCAAATCAACCAATAGCCCCCCTTGTATCCGCTCCCCCTAATATGATCCCCCAACCCATAATGGCTTCACAGCCAATGATACCCCAGCCTATAGCAGCCAACGCCCCATTGATCCCATCAAATCAACCCCTAATTAGTGGTTTGCCCCAAACGGGTCCCCTCATGTCCTCCCCTCCGAAACCCTTGATCCCCACAGGCACGACCGTCGGGTCGCTAGTCAGCAGCCCGCCTAAGCCTGTGAACACGATGGCTGGGTTGATACAGCCTGTTACCAGTACGCCCATTGCTGCTGTCAAGAACGAAGAATCTATGTCGAAACCTGGTGAGTAGACAATGGCTGATTTGATTGTGAACAAATAGTAGATTGATAAACAAGGGTTTAAAATATACCCATTTCACCTGAGATATTTCTGGCGCACGAACGAAGTGAGGGCGCCAATAGTTCGAGGGTGAAATGGGTAATTTCATCCGAGTTGAACACTCTACTTTTCATTTCGAATATGAGGAAATTAAAAGAAGGTATTATGACAAATTTCACTAACGTCGCACGGTCGCACTTAATATTTGTTACGTTTGTCATTCTCTTCCCGCTCTTTTTTCTATTATGCATTTCTTCTACGCACCAATGGCTGCCGACTAGTTTTTTTTTAAACTTGCAGACACGAAGGTCGCTATCAATTAATTGTCGACTTAAATATTTCAAGCTAAAAAAATTACCGAACGTAATAGTTTCTACTAATTCTCGTTGCATACGCTTGCATAAACGTTGCATAAGCAACGGCATTCTGAGCATGATTGCCGGCAGACTTGACTGCTCGTATGTGAGCCGTTGCTGTGCTGTATCGGGCGGTATGGTACAGGATTGGCTCAAAATTTGATTTTAAGTTGTAAGTTTAGATAATTTGTTACTAACCTAGTCTTAAGAATACTAACACTATTGAGTCATGGTTACTTGAATAAACGAATATTATTATTATTATTATAAGCTTAAAAATAGCAGGAATGTTATTTTAAGATTATTTTGCCTTTTACAATTAAAAAGGAACTATTAGTATAGATGATTATATAAAACATAGATTACATGGCTGTATACGTATTTCCATTGCTATGTGCCTCATTTGGATTAGCTAGAAAATAAAAATCTTTCGACCCAAGGGTCGCTATGAGTCACTTTCAACCCGTTATCCAGATAATCAATGACCTACTTTCAGAGTATGAGAGATGAAAATACATTTACTTTGCTACTTCGCTACTCAAAGGTGCAGTGAGTATTGGAGTAGCAAGGTCAACCATCTTCCTAGGGTTTTTCCCGGCATTTGCCACGGCTCAGTGAGCCTGGGGTCCGCTTTGACAACCTAATCCCAAGATTTGGCGTAGGCACTAGTTTTACAGAAGCGACTGCCATCTGACCTTCCAACCCAGGGTAACTTAGCCTTATTGGGATCGGTCCGGTTTCCTCACGATGTTTTTCCTGCACCAAAATGCTCATGGTAAATTTCAAATGTAATTTTGCACATAAATTCCGAAAAACACAGAGGTGCGAGCCCGGGATTCGATCCCGCGAACCCTCTGCTTGAGAGGCCACAAGTCAAACCACTAGGCTACCACGGCTTTATTTCCAACATTTGTCGACTATGATTCAAAAAAATTAACCCTACAGTCTGCTGAAATATTCTGTAAATGTTTGTGCCAATGTTTGTCCAGTGTCTGCGGCGGGATCGCTGGTTGCGTCGGTGGTGACCAGCCCTGTGGAGCCCCTGGGGGTGATGAGCCCGCCCGCGCAGGCCGAGTGGGGGATCCCACAGCCACAGAAGCTAAAGTGAGTCAACTCTATGTGCTCTAGGGCTTCCTAAATAAAAAAAGCGACGGGTAGCACTCCGGGAGTGCCGGCAAAAGTTAAACCTTCATGACGCTCAAGACGCGTACCGTACTGGCCGCTTACAAAAAAAAACGTACGTATTATCTATATTGACAGACCTCTAACAATGTGCTGATGCCCTAGTACTTTTGCTCCACGACTCAACAAAAAAACACTTCAAAAATCGAACGCGATTCATTCGTATTTCAAAATAAGCTCTTAGAGGATCTGATATCCTGGTATTTAAACTCTCCCGTCGTCTTACGCCTGACGCGAGTTTATCATTTTTTTACCCATCCCAAAAAGTGCTCAGCGCCGCTAAAGATGTTTTCACTTCAACAACTGTTATTACTCAAAACAATAACCAAATAGGAGAAGATTATAGGATGTACATACATACAAACATATCGTCACGCCTCTTTCCCACGGGGGTAGGCAGAGACTACTTTGTTCCACTTGCTACAATCCTGACATACCTCTTTCGCTTCATCCACATTCATCAATCTCTTCATACATGCTCGTCGGTTTCGGGTACTCTTGACCTGGCCTTTTTCCAAAACGTCCCCAATTTGATCACGGAACGTCCGCCTAGGCCTTCCCCTCCCAACGCACCCATTCACACGCCCCGTATAAATCTGTTTAGTTAATCTTCTTTCATCCATTATAGGAATTGTGTTTGTTTTTGTAGATATACGCAGCTGTTCAACGCGACGGACCTGCAGAAGAGCGGCTGGGTGTCCGGGGCTGCTGCCCGGTCCATCATGCTGCAGTCGCGGCTGCCGCAGGCTGCGCTCGCGCAGATATGGGCGTTGGCAGACCTGGACTCCGATGGACGGCTCGGTGACTATACACAAATACAGTATAATTTCTAAACGACACTGACAATTAGAACACATAGAAAAATCCGAAAAGTAAAGCTATGGCCGGGATTCGAAGCCGGATCCTCGCCATTCCGTGACGCGTGCTATACACCACCCATAGCAGGTGCGTAAACTTTGGGAGCGGAAGGCCTAGACGGACGTTCCGTGATCAAATTGGGGACGTTTTGGAAAAAGGTCAGGTCAAGAGTACCCGAAACCGACGAGCATGTATGAAGAGATTGATGAATGTGGATGAAGCGAAAGAGGTATGTCAGGATCGTAGTAAGTGGAACAAAGTAGCCTCTGCCTACCCCTGTGGGAAAGAGGCGTGACGGTATGTATGTATGTATGAATCAAGAATTTTACTTCTTGATTTTTTATGTTTACTTTTACGGTTTTAAATACAGTATACACACTGCCATCATGCCGCAGTCAAGCTGCTTTATTTTGCAAACACCCAACACCGAATAGGCTACATGGCCAGAGGCGGAACCACAACGTCAGGGGCCCAAGGCAAATTCATCAGGGGCCCTTCCTCACTATAAAGAAGTGCATCATTTTCTGTGCTCAAGGCCAAGCCAGTTCGGGGCCCCGTAGAGCTGGGGGCTCGTGGCATTTGCCAGCCCTGCCACTAGTGGTGGTCGTTATTACAACAGCAGATATCGTAATGCATTATTTACACGCAACGAACAACACATTATCGAATCGTCAACTATCCTGTTCTCATTATTCGTTGTCTGTTGCCAACGTTGTTCATACGCGCACTGTTGCCGCACTTGGCAAAGAAGCGCAAGCGAGTGCGCAACAAATCAAGTAGGTGTGTGCGAGAGATAGCGCTATACGCGCGAGCTCGCATCGCAATCGCAATTCAATAACTGACTTTTGGTATCATTATTAGCTGTTGCTGTTTGTTGTCAGTCAGTACAATAACAAACAAGATAACAGAGCGTTGTTTCGCTTTTGTTCCCGTACGTTTTTATTACGCTGCGATCGCGACGAAATAAGTATAACAATTATTTAATAATAAGTTCATTATCGTTTTGTAAAACAGCAATATAACAGGATAACAGACAACAGTTTACAATAACAGCTATTTAAGAATAACACAACACTGTTATTCATTATTGCAAAACAGCAGTTATTGCCACCACTACCTGCCAACCTATAGTTACGCCACAGTACCTACATGGCATCGGTAGACTTCAAATTTTATCGACACTGAAAATTAGAACACAGAAAAATCCGAAAAGTAAAGCTGTGGCCGGGAATCGAACCCGGATCCTCGTGATTACGTGACGCGTGCTATACCGCTACACCACAGTACTGCTGGAACTTCCTAGTGTGTCCTTTTCACCACTAGATACTGAATTATAAGTGCCGGCACGTAAGTCTAATCTGACCTTGTATGCGCAGAAGTATATACGGTGTCCGTGGGTGCGCAGATCCCCTCCACGTGACTCGTCATCGCTAGAGTTACGTGCCGGCACGTATATTCGCTTCGCTAGCATGCTATAGCGTTCCCTTTGGTTGCAGGTTGCGAAGAGTTTGTTCTGGCCATGTATTTGTGTGAGAAAGCTACGCAGGGCGAAGCCGTGCCAGCGAAGCTACCTCCGGAACTTATACCCCCTACGTTCAGGTAACTTCAACAAACAAAATTAAAAATTATATCTAGATTATCAGTGGCATTAAATTTAAACCTTAATACTATGACGATACGGATTGTTTTTCAATATGAATGTTGTAGCTTGCGGTTTTGCGATAGTATAGACAACTCGAAGCGAAAAATTCACCTGGGAAGATTCATACTATACCAAATCTCTTTTTTTTGGGTTCCGTACCCAAAGGGTAAAAACGGGACCTAGGGATTGCAATCCCGCAGCTCATTCAATCCCGCGGGATTGATATGCGGGATTACTCAATCCCGCGGGATCCCGCGGGATCCCGCAACTTTTAAATTATGTTATAAAATCAAATAGAAACTACATAATTTTTGTGTTAAAACCAACTTCTATTAAACATTTCTTACATTAAGAGCGTTTATCCATACCGACCTGGCAACGTCGCATTCCTAGTGCTCTCCACGACCACTTCACAGAAATGGAATAAAAGCTTAAAATGTTGTCTATACAAGTTCATCGTTTTTAGGGTATCAATGTGTCCAACGCAATAACTAATCGTGATGGACTTTTATTTTCGTATTAAAGGGATAAAACAATATAATATATTCTTTAATAAGAAAATAAAAGTCAATACATAAGTCAGTCATAAAATACACAAAAAACAAAGTGCACTACAGACACACATTTCAAATTTTCATTCAATTTCCGTGAAACAATCGCAAACCAAAAATGCGACGCCGCCAGCCCAATACGAATAAACCTTCTTAAGCAACAGAAATTATTTCTTCGCTATTAATTAAAAGCATAAGTAATCAGTAATCTGTTTTTTTAGAGTCATCTTTAAATGTTTGGCATAGTTTAATAGTTTTATATTTTTAATTCAGTCTTATTTAATGACTAATAATAATCAAATTACAACTTTCTTTTAGATGCTATTTATTACTACGTTATCAAACTATGGTGATAATACGCTCTTTATCGCTAGTTTGAGCACCAAATTTTTAATTTGCGGGATCCGCGGATCCGCGCTTTAATGGTGCGGGATCCAGCAGATTAATAAAAGCTGCGGGATCCCGCGGGAATGCGGGATCCCGCTTTGCGGGATTGCAATCCCTAACGGGACCCTATTACTAAGACTTTGCTGTCCGTCCGTCCGTCCGTCTGTCACCAGGCTGTATCTCAAGAACCGTAATAGCTAGACAGTTGAAATTTTCACAGATTGTGTATTTCTGTTGCCGCTGTAACAACAAATACTAAAAACAAAATAATAATAATAATTAAGGGGGGCTCCCATACAAAAAACGTGATATTTTAGCCCTTTTTCATGGATACCACTCGCCGAGCTAGATCTCAAGAACCGTAATAGACATTTGAAATTTGCGCAGATTATGTATTATTATTGTGGCTACAACAACAAATACTAAAATCAAAATAATAATTATAATTAAGGGGGGCTCCCATACAACAGAGTAGTCAAAATGTTGACGACGGAATTTAAACTCAATAAAACAAATGTTTAATGGCACCAGCTTTTAGCCTTTTTTCTGGTACGGAACTCTTCGTGCGCGAGTCCGACTCGCACGTGGCCGGTTTTTCTTTTTGTTCTATGTTGACAGTTGTTTTGTTTGTTGTAGACGTCATTCGGTGGCCAGTGTGACCAGCAACCACTCGTACGAGGAGCGCAGGCGCGAGAACATGGCGCGCGGGCAGGCCGAGCTGGAGAGGCGACGAGAGCAACTCGCCGACGCACACATCAAGGAAAAGGTATACATACATATATTTAAGGAACGTTATATTTTGATTCCCCTTTCCTCCTGTACGCCAAAAATCATGCTAAATGGAATTTAGGTATTGTTACCTGGATCTGTCTACCCCGTAAGGGATAAAGACGTGATTTATGTGTGTGTGTGTGTGTTTAAGGAACATAACATCAATATTTCACTTTATGTTAGGGCTCGTCCAGATATTCAAGAACACGGGTATTTTTCGGACTTAGTAATGAATTAAGTCAGTTGATAAAAAAACAGCAATAACTTGATTTTTTTTGTTATTTTTTGAATTTCCTGCTGTGTAAAAAAATTACACGTGATGTGTTCTCGGACACCCCCCCTCCCCCTTCGTGATAATTCATGGTATTTTGCTGACCCCCCCCCCCCGCTATAAACAGTCACATGATTTCTGGACGAGCCCTTTGAGAAAAACTAATTAGTTCTTAGAACAAAATCTACCTAATCTTAAACTACAAAAATATTTCTTAATAGAAATAGAATAGAAAATAGAAATTCTGTGCATTCTGAAAATTATATTAAATCCATCCTCACAATATATATCACAATCATATTATTTTTTATTTTTTATGGCTTTCCAGGAAGCGGAGGTAAATGATTTATTGAATTAATTAAAACACAATGTAATTAAGTATTTACGTTATCCACATAAGTTAATTGAAAACTTTCTAAGCACTTTTTGAAGACTGTCAGAATCCTACTATGTAATATTATAAATGCGAAAGTTTGTGAGTATGGATGTATGGTTGGATGTTTGTTATTCTTTCACCCCAGAACAGATCTGGTTCAAATTTGGAACATAGATTATTGTCTGGAATAACACATAGGCTATATTTTATTTATCGGTTTTCCGATATATCGTGGCATCCCTCATCATACCGATAAGAGTGAGTGAGGCAGCAAGACAAACCTGAATGTCGTCATAAGTATGTCTAGACGGCTGTGTTATCTTACTATTAAAAGTGAGACATTGAGTCTAGGTATTATTCTATTCTTATGTTACAGGCGGAACGCGAGCGAAAAGAGAGAGAGGAAGCTGAAAAGAAAGAGAAGCTGCGATTAGAGGCGCAAAAGAGGGAGCAGGAAGAGCTGATGAGGAAGCAGAAGGAGGAACAGGTACGACCAATCCTACTAATATTGTAAATGCGAAAGTTTGTGAGGATGGATGTAAATTGTCAGTACCGGTCATGGCGGTCTTGTCAACGCCCAATTTCAATAAATTAATTAATGGAATGTTACGCAATCCTTCGTCCATTTTTGATGTAAAAATGTATTTGTATTGAAAATATTTTTTTTGCAACTTTGGGCATGAGAATAAATAAGAACATAGTAGAACGGAAACTCCCGCTCCGGCCGGACTCAAGGTCACGATATTAGAGTACCCGCTAAGCGGCTACTCAGTCAGGCTGGCGCGGCCGGCGACGCCGCACGCGCGTTCGGCTGTTTGCGCGTTCCGTACCTTCATCTTGGAAACAAATAACGTACCTAATCTAATCTAACTAATATTATAAATGCGAAAGTATGGATGGATGGATGTTTTTTTTTTACTCAATCACGCCAGAACGGCCCAACGGATCTGGATGAAATTCGGCACATAGATAGAGAAAAGTCTGGAATAGCACATAGGCCACTTTTTATCCCGGAAAATTGCGTAGTTTTCGCGGGATAGCGATAAACGAATTCTTTGCAGACGAACGCTGGCAACATCTAGTGATTAATAAATCTCATATTTTGTAAAACTAGAATAAAATAATGATTTCAAAGTAAATAAAAACTTATATTTTAGCGAAATATCGCTATATACGTCTAAAGATAATAATCTTTAGACGTAAGTATAATATTTAACAGTAAGCAACCCTAGCAACACGCGGACGACAGAGGGGTGTAGCGACGTGAGGGGGGAAGTAGGTATATAAATGGCGGCGTTTTGGACTCGGTCAAAAGAGATTCCATTCTACTGTGTTATTATTTATTCTTATGGTAAACTTTTTTGTCATTTTTGTGGCAACATCGTTTATGATTGTGTAATGTTTCCTTCTTGTTTACTCGGTGACTTTCAATGGCTGTTATTGAAGACTCGTTACCATTAAAGTAAATTAGTACCACCGGAATTCCGCAACATACAAAGGTTAAATAGAAAGTAATAACTTTCAATATGAATTTGCCGTGAGAGTCAGTCATAATTACAAAAACATAACTCACGTATAAAAGCCGCCGCTGTCGGGGCGAGCGCTCCATGAAGAAGGACTACTGATTAGTACGAAACATGTCGAGCATTACTAGGCTTTTATACGTGAGTTATCCGTTTTTGTTATTATGAGAAAGTTGCAAGGCTTGATATTTTTTTAGGAAAAGCGAGAGGCTGCAAGGAAAGAGATGGAGAGACAGTGTCAACTAGAATGGGAAAAGAAGAGGTAATTTTATTAGATTAGGATTTTTAGAAAGAAAACCAGCAAGTGGGCCTGATGGTAAGTGAGCGCCTCTGCCCGTGGATATCCGCAACGTTGGAGCATTTCAGATGCGTTGCCTAAAGGGCTAACATTTATTTATTTATTGAAATAATTACACAGCATTACAGACAAGCCAAGGCACTGTGAAATTCATACACATAACTTAATAATAGCAGAACAACATGTATAACACGTAGTATAGAAAATAAACAGGAAACAGCATTAACATTTACAAACAATTAAGTGAAGACGGACGGTCATCCTTCGCCTCACAGAACTTCATACACTCACTGCATATAAAACTCCAGCTACTAGCAAATATATCACAGTCAGGTGCTGATGCAAGAAGCGCGTTAAGATTTCGCATGGCGCAAAGAAGTGGTGAATTCCTGTGTGACACAGAATACGTCATGTGCCAGTAATTCCACCTATATTTAGGGTTCCGTTACGGGACCCTATTACTAAGACTTAGCTGTCCGTCCGTCCGACTGTCACCAGGCTGTATCTCATGAACCATGATAGCTAGACAGTTGAAATTTTCACATATGATGTATTTCTGTTGCCGCTATAACAACAAATACTAAAAACCAAAATAATGTATGTATGTCTGTGTATATCAGTGACCAATGTAAAGTGGCCCCACACTGCGTACATTTTGCTTTGGAGCAGGGCTCTGCTTACACTGGTTTATAGATATTTACAGATAATAGTGCGGAACACTTTGTGGGCGAGTCCGATTCGCACTTTACCACATACATACATACATATCGTCACGCCTCTTTCCCACAGGGGTAGGCAGAGACTACTTTGTTCCACTTACTACGATCCTGACATACCTCTTTCGCTTCGTCGCACTTTACCGATTTTTCTAATTTGGAACGTCAATTTGTCTATCAATCTCTTCATACATGCTCGTCGGTTTCGCGTATTTTTGACCTGACCTTTTTCCAAAACGTATAGTGAATCGGACAATGTATGAAGAGATTGATGAATGTTGATGAAGCGAAAGAAATATGTCAGGATCGTAGCAAGTGGAACAAAGTAGTCCCTGCCTACCCCTGTGGGAAAGAGGCGTGACGGTATGTATGTATGTAATTTGTCTATTCGCACACATTACTCACACATACAACAGGTCATTGACTTATGTTTTACACCTATATTCTTTTAACAGGACTCGTGAACTTGAGACTCTACGCACGGAAGAGCAGAGCAAAGTTCTGAGTTTAAAAGCGAAGAGCCAAGCTTTGAATGCGGAGCTTAGTTCTGTGGCGGCGCGTTCTGGGAACTTGGCGAAGGATATACGGAGCAGCCGCACGGCCGTCGCCGCTGCCAAGTGCACCATCGATGGTATGAGGTGAGGAAATATGGCCAAGTGCTTGGCCAAGTTGCCAAGTTTGTTCAATGGCTGTTCTAATGTGCTCACGTCAGCCAAAGTCCCATCGGAATACACAGAGCGGGTATAAAGCATTAAAAAATTTGCGGGTGGTAGGGCCTTGTGCAAGGTCCGTCCGGATCGCTACCACCATCTTACTCGCTAATCCTGCCGCTAAGCAGCAGTGCTCGCACTGCTGTGTTCCGGTGTGGAGAGTAAGACAGCCGGGGAAATTACAGGCACAAGAGGCATTTCATCTAAGTCCTCTAGGTTGGCAACGCATCTGCAATCTCTCCGGGGTTGCGGGTGTCTATGGGCAGGGGTGATCACTTACCATCAGGTGACCCACTTGCTCGTTTGCCTTCCTATTCACATAAAAAAAAAAAAAAAAAAAAAAAAAAATTGGGATCTGCTGCCAAGTGTATTGAAGAGCCAAGTTGGATTGCGATTTGAGGTACAATAGAATAAAATAGGGAGGAGGTAGGAGGTAGGTGTTGTATGATAGTCAAAATCCCTGACAAAGAAAAGAAAAGAAATTTTGACGACCGAATGGCCTAGTGGTTAGAGAACCTGACTATGAAGCTCGAGGTCCCGGGTTCGATCCCCGGTCGGGGCAGATATTTGTATGAAAAATACGAATGTTTGTTCTCGAGTCTTGGATGTTTAATATGTATTTAAGTATGTATTTATCTATATAAGTATGTTTATCCGTTGTCTAGTGCCCATATCACAAGCTTGCTTAGTTTGGGACTAGATCAATTGGTGTCAATAGTCCCAAGATTTTGACGTGACAACGTCTTATAAATTGGTTTGCCGGGTGACACTTCAAGAAACTGCGTTACGCTCCGCTCACGTTATGCGCTCACAATGAGAGCGAGTGAGAGGCACGCGGGCATGGTTAGCCCGCCTAAGAGCGAGAGAGACAGACATAAAAAGTGAAAGGCACGCGTCCCTTCCACTCGAGCACAGTTAGCCCGCCTAAGAGCGAGAGAGACAGAGCGAGAGAGAGAGAGTGAGAGAGATAGGCATACACACCGGTTCATGTCTTGCGCTTCTATTTCGCTTAGGCGCCTGCATACAAGTTTACACGTCCTTCTTCCTACTATACGAATGAATATTCACATTAAAATTATTTTACCACTCAAAGTCGTTGTCACGTAAAACTTTCGCCCGTATACCGACTTTACAGGCAACCAATTTTTTTTTTAATGGTCTGAAATTCTGAATGTTGTTAATTTAGGTGAAAAGTTGCAGTCATTATATTTATGTAAATGGGTCTTACAAATTTACGTTTGTAGTTTAGATGGAATGAAAATTAGCAAGGTGCTTCCATGCTCCTCTTCCCGCGCAGATGGTAAAAGCCCACCGAGGGAATGGGCATAAAAATCAAGTTATAGGCGATGCTAGCAAACCCGTCACTATTTTGATTCCCCTTTCCACCTATACGCCCACAATCATGTTAAACGTGGCCTTTAGGTCTTGTTACCTTAGGCTCTGTCTACCCTGTAAGGGATAAAGACGTGATTAATGTATGTATGTATGTAATATATATGATATTGCAAATACAGGCCACTAAAGTAAGCAAGAAGAGTTCAAATCTAACTAATATTATAAATGCGAAAGTATGGATGGATGGATGGATGTTTGTTTGTTACTCAATCACGCCAGAACGGCCCAACGAATCTGGATGAAATTCGGCACATAGATAGAGAAAAGTTTGGAATAGCACATAGGCTACTTTTTATCCCGGAAAATTGCGCAGTTCCCGCGGGATAGCGCTAAACGAATTCTTTGCAGACGAAGTCGCTGGCAACAGCTAGTAAATAAAATAAATATCTTGGGACAATTAACACCAATTGACCTAGTCACAAACTAAGCAAAGCTTGTGATATGGGCACTAGACAACGGATAAACATATACTTATCTTATATAGATATATATAAATACTTAAATACATATTAAACATCCAAGACTCGAGAACAAACATTCGTATTTTTCATAAAAATATCTGCCCCGACCGGGAATCGAACCCGGGACCTCAAGCTATCCAAATTGTTTTTATTTAACCTTTGTACTTTGTCATAAGGTCTGATCGCGACGCCAGCATGGCGGAGATGCAACAGCTGAAAGCACGCGTCAAAGAACTGAACGCCAAGCAAATAGCTCTGAACAAGGAGAAAGCAGAACTCGACGCCAAGGTCGGTAACATCAGAATAAGTAATAGTACTAACGTACAGAAGGCTCTCTCTCTGGAGTCGATTAAATAAATAAAAACTCTAGCCGCGTACACATAAAGCACAATCCAGCTCGCTCCTAATATATTTACCTACAGCGATAATAGCCTACAGCCCCACTCCATCACATTTCCCGCAAAGCATTCATGCAAAAATAAACCGTATTACTACGCGAGAGCGCTTCTTTTAGTTTAACAGTTTCAATCATGGCCGTTCACATCACCGCGTACTTATTAGGGTTGTAGTAGTCATTGTTCGTCGCTAGGTAACTAGGTACACAAATAACGCGCGACGCCAGCGTGGCGTGCGAGGCGAGCGGCAACCTACTGCCATTATCCTGCCCGGCAGGAGCGCCTGTTGAACGTACCTAAACTGCGGAGTGTACACCCCCTGGAATCATGTTAAATGTAAAATGTAAAATTTCAAAACTTTATTTTGCAATCAGGCCGTCAAGGGCTTTTTGGCATATATTTTATTGAAACTACCAGCGTATTCGGAAAGACCATCATTGCCAAAAAGAATGCACCGCAAGAAACTTGGCAGAAAGTCATGTTTCTTGTCTCTCATTGCCAAGTTTATTGGTCGTGAGAGTGAGTTTTAATATATCGCGTAGTAAAATTATCATTTTTTTTTTGCTTCAGGCGAAGGCTTCTGAAGGCGCAGGTGAAGATGGCAAACTCAGTATGATGGAAGTCACCCTTAAGCAACTACGGGATAAGGTACGTGTGTATTAGGGGCCGTTTGCACTATCTAGGGTTCAAAACACCCTAACCCTAACCTATTTTTTATATTATATCCGACAAACGGGCATGAGGTCCACTGATTTTAAAGTGTTGACCGCTGCTCATAGACACCTACAATACCTTCAACATGACACTACCGTGAGATTCAATCATAAATACAAAAAGGGATAACTCACGTAACTCGAGTAATTTTCGACGTGTTTCGGACTAATCCGTAGTCCTTCTTCGTGGAGCGCTCGCCCCGGCGGCAGCGAAACGAACACTGCGCGCCAACGCTCTGCTCGCGTGGCTACTCCGCGCAGCTGACAGCGGCGCACAACTACCCTCGTTTTCATCGTCATTTTTATTATTGTCAAAAGTAGGGCAGCACACGGCAACAACTCTTCAACGGTTGGTCCAATAGACTTGATATTTGATACACATTGTGTAGTACGGATGACAATGCAAAGTCAAAGTCAAAAGTCTATTTTGCAAATAGGCCGCCGAGGGCTCTTTTACATGTCTCTTTTTGAATCTACCAGCGCATTCGGAAAGACCATCATTGCCAAGAAGAATGCGCCGCAAGAAACTTGGTAGAAAGTATTTTTTGTGTTCAGAATAACATAGGTTTACAACAGTACTTAAATTCTACTTAACTTTTTTTTTATGTGAATAGGAAGGCAAACGAGCAAGTGGGTCACCTGATGGTAAGCGATCACCACTGCCCATAGACACCCGCAACCCCGGAGGGATTGCAGATGCGTTGCCAACCTAGAGGACTTAGATGAAATGCCTCTTGTGCCCGTAATTTCCCCGGCTGTCTTACTCTCCACACCGGAACACAGCAGGGCAAGCACTGCTGCTTAGCAGCAGGATTAGCGAGTAAGATGGTGGTAGCGATCCGGACGGACCTTGCACAAGGCCCTACCACCCGCAACTTACCTATAAGACAATTAATACATTTTATAAAAGGGATGAATAAGATCCCCAAGTTAAGTTCGTACCTTAAACTACATTAGTCTATAGTAGAGATGCATAAAGTCTCTACTGGTCAAAGCGAAACAAAATACGTGATAAAAAAGAGAAAGAAAAAAACGAATAAAAGTAATTTAAGTTCAGCAAAAAAAGGTTTCATGTATTAAAAAAATTCAAAAGCATTTCTCCTATCAGGTAGAAGCAGCGAAGGCTATAGTGGAAAGCAAGAGCGCCGACCTTGACAACAACAAGTCCCAGCTGTCAGAGCTGACGGCATCCGTGACAGAGCTCGGCGACAAGTGTCAGAAGGTGTGGGAGCTGTACGAGGCGCGCCGACAGGAGTACCTGGAGCGGCAGTCCACCGCGCCCGCGGAGTCGGCCTGGCCCGCTGCCGGTGAGTTATGCGAGCCTGGTACCTTTGCGATTGTAAATTGGGAGATAATTGGCGTTTATTTTTAATGCCGGTCTCAGAATTTAATCTTGTACTTAAAGGCAACACAGCCGGGGTAGCCTCTGCTATTGGTGAGTTCCTTTAGGTTATGCGAGCCTGGTACCTTTGCAGTTGTAAATTGGGAGATAATTGGCATTTATTTTTAACTAGCTGACCCGGCGAACTTCGTACCGCCTAACAGTCAATGAATGTCGTGTAATGGCTCTGGTGGCGGAACCAACAATGGCAATTTCACTTTACCACTAAGGCAGCACAAACGCTGCTCGATTCAAATCAACGCTTGAACCATTTCTTCTTGCACGTCGAAGATTATCCCTCTGTTGATCTGTACGATAAGCTCGACGATTTCTCGTTTCTAACCTAGCCGTTTCACGGGCTGCCTCTCTTTCCTCTTGTGTTTGAGAGGCACGAATTAAAGCCCTTCTTCGCTCCATACTAACGCGGCGCTCTTCTCGTGCAATGTCTCGTTCTTCATCAGATAATTGACTCGCGATGTTCCGTTGCCTAATTGCAGTACGACTTCGCTGGGAAAGATTAGCCCCCTTATTCATAAACGCACTATAGGCCTCTGCTAAGTTAGTAATCGTTTGTCCTTATCTGTGAAAGGTAAATGTCAAAGTGACAGATAAGGACAAACGATTACTAAGTTAACAGAGGCCTATAGTGCGTTTATGAATAAGGGGGTTAATCTTCTAGGACGTGGCATTGTAACTAATACTAATACTAAATATGTACTCGCACAAAACCACACAAAACAAACAAATATAACAGTAGCTGAACTTTCGTGACATAGACATTGATTGACAATAGTTTAGATCATAGACTACTACTTTGGATACTGCACTTTTTAACCTTTGTAATGTATCTTAGAAAATCATAGACAACATAAAAAGATATTTACGCTTTCGATAACTTAAATAATAAAGCTTAGAAATTGATTTCGAAAATAGAAACTTTAATTTACGCAAAATAAATTTATGAACGCACGCGTAAATGTTAACCATTTGTCATTATTTTTGAACGCACGCATAAATATTTGAGGAACTTCTATTCAAATCTGCTTAATACACTTTTCAACCTTTTTAATTGATTAAAAAAAATACAGACAAAAGTTTATCCACCCTTTTTAAATAGTTTACACAAAATACATTTCTGAACGCATGCATAAATGTCAATCACAGTATTTGACAGGATGACAGGAGGAAAACAAAAGTTTGACAGGTACTAAACAAAGGTACATTTTCATTTTCATAATTATGTATTCGTCAAGTTTTCATTGTTTTTAAAATGTATTCTGCTATTCAGGGCGGAGACAAATCCAACGAAACAAAAACCATGAAAATTGATCCAGCCGATCTCGAGTTATAAGTGTTGTAACAAACCCGTCTTTGTTTTATATATATAGATGCCGGTCTCAGAATTTAATCTTGTACTTAAAGGCAACACAGCCGGGGTAGCCTCTGCTATTGGTGAGTTCCTTTAGGTTATGCGAGCCTGGTACCTTTGCAATTGTAAATTGGGAGATAATTGGCATTTATTTTTAATGCCGGTCTCAGAATTTAATCTTGTACTTAAAGGCAACACAGCCGGGGTAGCCTCTGCTATTGGTGAGTTCCTTTAGGTTATGCGAGCCTGGTACCTTTGCAATTGTAAATTGGGAGATAATTGGCATTTATTTTTAATGCCGGTCTCAGAATTTAATCTTGTACTTAAAGGCAACACAGCCGGGGTAGCCTCTGCTATTGGTGAGTTCCTTTAGGTTATGCGAGCCTGGTACCTTTGCAATTGTAAATTGGGAGATAATTGGCATTTATTTTTAATGCCGGTCTCAGAATTTAATCTTGTACTTAAAGACAACACAGACGGCGTAGCCTCTGCTTTTGGTGAGTTCCTTTAGGTTATGCGAGCCTGGCATAAGAATAATAAGAACATAGTAGAACGGAAACTCCCGCTCCGGCCGGACTCAAGGTCACGATATCAGAGTACCCGCTAAGCGGCTACTCAGTCAGGCTGGCGCGGCCGGCGACGCCGCACTCGCCTTGGCTGTTTGCGCGTTCCGTACCTTCATCTTGGAAACGCACCTAATGATTTATAAATCTCATATTTTGTAAAACTAGAATAAAATAATGATTTCAAAGTAAATAAAAACTTACATTTTAACGATATTATCTTTAGACGTAAGTATAATATTTAACAGTAAGCAACCCTAGCAACATGTCTGGATGACAGAGGGGTGTAACGACGTGAGGAAATAGGTATATAAATGGTGGCGTTTCGGACGCGGTCAAAAGAGATTCCGTTCTACTCTGTTATTATTTATTCTTATGGTTGGGGTGTCAGTTTGTCTGACATGTCGCGTTGTTTGTTGCAGAGGCGGACTGGGGCTCCAACTCCAACGATGCGTGGGGCGAGCCCGCGGCGGAGACGGCCTGGGCCGACGCGCCCGCCGCCACCGGTCAGTACATCTACAATAAGTATCAATACAATACAATACAATACTCTTTACTCAATACTTTTCAATACTCTTTATTGAACACCACATATAACAATCAAACAGAAGAAAGGTATACTGAAGCAATAAGGCAACAATAGGCGGCCTTATCGCTACAGAGCGATTTCTACCAGGCAACCATAACGGACAGATATTGGCAAGACGGTCAATTATTATCGTGTGTTCCTCGCATATAAAATAAAATAAACATTTACTACCACAACATATCCGTTAACGTAGAAGTTGAGTAAGAAAGAAAGAAGGAAAAACATTTATTGTATGTGAGGAGTAAATAAAATCACACACTTTTCCAAATTTACGGCGTTTTTGTTGTTATCCGTGACGAGAAAGTCTATTGATTTACAAATGCTACGTTGTGTTTAAAGTGCATCGGATTCTTTATTTTTTAACATATAAATATTTTCATATGTCGTTACCGTTTAGGAGCAGTAGGGAATGCAAGCCAAAAAACACCATTCGGTTGAACTTTATTTAAATACCGACCTTTTGCTGATACCTAAACGACCTACGTTGCAAATGTTGTATAAGAGTTGATAATTCATATAAATATATTTTTTTTTTTCAATTTTTTTTGGCTCAACCGTTTAATAGGAGTATAGTTTGTCTATAATGTCGTGAAGTTAAAAAGTGGCAATACTGTAGTGTCGTCCCTTCCTAATCTATAGTTATAAGAAAACGGGACGACACTACAGTATTGCCACTTTTTAATGCCACGACTTTATTTAACTCAATTTATAAATTCGAAAGTGTGGATGGATGGATGGATGTTAGTTACTCAATCACGCCAGAACGGCCCAACGAATCTGGATGAAATTCGGCACATAGATAAAGAAAAGTCTGGAAAAGCACATAGGCTACTGTTTATCCTGGAAAATTCATAGTTCCCGAGGGATAGCGATAAACATTTCAAAGGTCGTAGCTGCGTAGAGTTTCAACGTAAATAATTTTTGCAGAATATGACTACAAACATCAGTTCTTCAACTTAATTCTACGCGGACGAAGTCGCGAGCATAAGCTAGTATCTCTATAAAACTAGGCTTGAGAAAGTACCCAATATACAGCATTTGAAGGCACTAGTCGCCTTAAATAGTAAACATAATATTTTTTTTACGTGTCGCACGTACACGGCTGTTTCGCGCGTGTCAGCAATGTGTGTTTCAGCGACGGAGGCCGTCCCGGCGGCCGCGGCGCCCCGCTGGCGCTGCGTGTACGAGTTCAGCGCCAGGACTGTGGACGAGCTGAGCCTGCAGCCCGGGGACTTGGTAACAACACACCTAACCTATAGTCTGGCAGATAAACCACTGCAGCCAGATGACACTTTCAGTGTTGTCAGTTTTTGGCGAATATTAAATAGTGATGTGACTTAGTGAGTGAATGAAAGAATGAACGATGTAATGAAATTAATTTGCGTCATTTATGTAGAAATAAAGAATTTCTAAAGCGTAATTTAATAAATTTTTAACTCATTCCCCATTTTGCCATATAAATAATACAACAATAACATTAATATTTTTTTCTACCTCTGTCTGTACTTTACTTAAAACCTTAAATTATTCCGCATCAGTTTCACTGCTGCTCAGCTGTCACTATACTTACGTGTATTACAAAGTCATCGCACATTTTATCTACCTACTAGTTATGTGGTCGAGACCACACATTTTTTCCTAACTAAGAATGGACATTCATAAAATATTTCGTTCGTTCAATAATCAAATCGTTCATTACGTGACCTTAGTCGAGCACTAGTGAAATAAGTGTGGTATCATTATTTCTTAAAATGACATTTGGAAGTGTCATCTGGCTGCAGTGATTTATCTGCCAGACTATACTATCTTTAACCTGCTAGCTACTTCTACCCCATTAGCCGCGTATTCACTGAGCGAGCCGCCTCGCGAGGCAGCCTCGGGCGTTTGCCGCGCAACGATTGCCGCGCGAGGCAGCCTCATGCAAGAAATCCTACTGATCGAGGCTGCCTCGCGCGGCAAAGCCGAGCCACGGCGAGGCTGAGGCAGCATTGCGCGCTAATATTTCTACACGCATCTTCTCTTAGTCCTCTATTTGTATAATCGGGACATTGCGCATCCCATAATCGTCTATATTCACCATATAGTTGTATTAATTTAAGACGCCGCTCTTTATCCATGACGCTAATAAGCGACGAACAAGGGAGGCAAAACACAACCGTCTTGAGTGAGCGCGGCAAACGTGCTGAGGCGCCTTTGAGCATGGACAAAAACCGACAACGCGGGGCTCGGGTCGAGGCACGCTCGCCCGAGGCAAGCCGTGCGTTCGCCTCGGGCGAGGCACGTCCTGACAGGCCGAGGATTTGCCTCACGAAGCTGCCGCGCGAGGCGGCTCGCTCAGTGAATACGCGGCTATTGCCGTACAGTCAACCAATTTGATTCCTAGGCCACTATAGTAACATGTCATAATGAAGCAATTTGGTTTGGGCGCATAACGTCCCACTCGCAAAACGTCCCTCCACCAAAAATTACGTCCCATTCGCAAAACGTCCCTCCACCAAAAATTACGTCCCATTCGCAAAACGTCCCTTCACCAATAATTACGTCCCATTCGCAAAACGTCCCTCCACCAAAAATTACGTCCCATTCGCAAAACGTCCCTTCACCAATAATTACGTCCCATTCGCAAAACGTCCCTCCACCAAAAATCACGTCCCACTCGCAAAACGTCCCTCCACCAAAAATTACGTCCCATTCGCAAAACGTCCCTCCACCAAAAATTACGTCCCATTCGCAAAACGTCCCTTCACCAATAATTACGTCCCATTCGCAAAACGTCCCTCCACCAAAAATTACGCCCCATTCGCAAAACGTCTTCTCTGCAAATGGTCCCTTATGTAAAATACCCCATTCGCAAAACGCCCTTTTCGCAAAATGTCCCGTCTGGAAGAAGCTTGTTTCAGTAGAGACTAGTCGCCTTATTCATAAACTCTCTATAGGTTTCAACTAACTTAGCAATCGTTTGTCCTTATCTGTCACATTGACATTTACCTTTCACAGATAAGGACCAACGATTGCTAAGTTAGTAGAAGCCTATAGCGCGTTTATGAATAAGGGAGTAGGAGTCTTATCATGGGATAAGAGATGGCCATTTTGCGAACGGGTCATTTTGCGAAAGGGTCGTTTTGCGCAAGGGACATTTCGCGAACGGGTCATTTTGCGAAAGGGACGTTTTGCGAACGGGCTCTTTTACAAAAGGGTCGTTTTGCGTAAGGGAAATTTCGCGAACGGGTCATTTTGTGAAAGGGTCGTTTTGCGCAAGGGGCATTTCGCGAACGGGTCATTTTGCGAAAGGGACGTTTTGCGAACGGGCCCTTTTACAAAAGGGTCGTTTTGCGTAAGGGACATTTCGCGAACGGGTCATTTTGCGAAAGGGTCGTTTTGCGCAAGGGACATTTCGCGAACGGGTCATTTTGCGAAAGGGACGTTTTGCGAACGGGCCCTTTTACAAAAGGGTCGTTTTGCGTAAGGGAAATTTCGCGAACGGGTCATTTTGTGAAAGGGTCGTTTTGCGCAAGGGGCATTTCGCGAACGGGTCATTTTGCGAAAGGGACGTTTTGCGAACGGGCCCTTTTACAAAAGGGTCGTTTTGCGTAAGGGACATTTCGCGAACGGGTCATTTTGCGAAAGGGTCGTTTTGCGCAACGGGCATTTCGCGAACGGGTCATTTTGCGAAATGGACGTTTTGCGAACGAGCCCTTTTACAAAAGGGTCGTTTTGCGTAAGGGACATTTCGTGAACGGGTCATTTTGCGCAAGGGACATTTCGCGAACGGGTCATTTTGCGAAAGGGACGTTTTGCGAACGGGCCCTTTTACAAAAGGGTCGTTTTGCGTAAGGGAAATTTCGCGAAAGGGAGAAATTATGCGAGTGGGACGTTATGCGCCTAAACCGAACAAACCACCTGTATCCAGACCACAAACATTGTCGATGGTTTCGAGTACACCACTGAACAATAAAAGCTGGTGTCATTATTTCACAATTAGACGTTTGCAATTGTCAATTTAGTATCTAGTATGAATAAATAGACTACGGTTACGTTATAACAAAATTGGCTAACCTAAGCGTTAGTTAGTTAAGCGGTTGGTTTATAACTGTGTTCCGCGGTGCAGGTGAGCGATGCGCCGGCGCCGCGCGGAGACGCCGAGCCCGGCTGGCGGTGGGGGATGGCCAGAGGTACATACATACATACATACACAAATAACTATTTCACACCTCTCATTCAGAAAAGTAAGCTTTGCTCCCTGTCGAGAGGGATCAAAGTGCAGCTTTTCTGTTCAAGGCTTTTTTAAGTATTTTTTTGCAAATGCAATTTTTTAAAGTTGATAATTGTAAAACCACGCCATTTTCTGTGCTGGTAGCTCTTTAATTATATTTAAAATTATATTTTCAAGTTTTTCGGTGTGAAAAGTTGTATGAGCCACTCGGGCGCAAAATTATTTTCATCTCGGGCGTTAACACTTGAATCCCTCATTACGCTCTGGATTCTACTATTCTATTCTATTTCTATTGTAGAATCCTTCGCTACATTCTGGATACAATGTAGCGCCCTCGCCGTAAATACATCATTTTGCTCCCTTGTGACACAAAAGTATAAGAAACACTGATTCTAGTATTTAAATGTGAATTTTTGATTTTTGTCTCAGGCCAGTCGGGGTGGTTCCCCGAGTCATACGTGGAGGATATAAACGCGGCGGCAGCGTACGCTGCCGAGGTCATTGAACCCATCGAAACGAAGACCCAACTCGAAGGTATATATACAATTGTTAATTAATTTAAGGCGACAAAATATTGTCTTTGTCTTTTTCTTTACGTGTGAGGAGAAAAGAAAATCACACACTTTTGCAAATTTTCGGTGGGTTTGTTGTTATTCGTGATGAGAAAGTCTATGGATTTACAAATGCTGCGTTGTGTTTAAAGTACATGAGATTCTTTATTTTTTACCATTGACTTACAATAAACAACTAGACTCCTAGCAAAAAAAAAAGTATTAAATAAGTAAGTTTAAGTAGTAAGTGAATTGCATCAAGCTAATATAACTAGACTCCCAATCGCAAACAAAAGTGCCTCAAGAAACGTCCGAGCGGCGTTGTCTATGTATTGTGTGTCAACCATTGACATAAGATAAACAACTAGACTCCCAATCACGCTCAAAAACTGTCGGAAGCAAAAGTCTGCACGACGCGTCTATTGTGCAGTTTTGGGTCAGTCGTGTTTCGACCGCGCTTCAATAACAATGTACATGTCTCTTTCGCACCGTAATCTCAAACGCTTGAGAACAAGAGACAGACAGGTTTCCAGCGCGTGGCGTCGTGTTATTACTTCGCTCGATCGTATGCAATTGACATTAAACATTACTGCCACGAAATAAGGTGTTAATTTGAACGAATATGTTAATGTTTTTAATGATTCACGGTTAAGTTCATTCGAAATATTATAAACGGGATGTGAACCGCGATTACCGGGAGCTCAATAAAGGTACTCGCGGTTCACATCCCGTTTATAATATTTCGTATGTTAATGTTATTTGTGTGAGTTGATGTGTTGTCACACACAATACATAGACAACGCCGCTCGGATGTTTCTTGAGGCACTTTTGTTTGCGATTGAGAGTCTAGTTGTTTATCTTAAGTCAATGGTGTCAACACATCAACTTACACAGATAACATTAACATATTCGTTCAAATTAACACCTTATTTCGCGGCAGTAATGTTTAATGTCAGTTGCATACGATCGTGAGAAGTAATAACGCGACTCCACGCGCTGGAAACCTGTCTGTCTCTTGTTCTCAAGCGTTTGAGATTACGGTGCGAGAGACATGTACATTGTTATCGAAGCGCGGTCGAAACACGACTGACCCAAAACTCTGCACAATAGACGCGTCGTGCAGACTTTTGCTTCCGACAGTTTTTGAGCGTGATTGGGAGTCTAGTTGTTTATCGTAAGTCAATGTTTTTACATTTAAATATGATTGAGCCTCACGGCAGTTTCATCTTGAAAACTTTATCTTCTATCGTCCGTTCCCCAATAGTGACAAAACTGTTGTATGATTTTGTTTGTCAGGTATAGCGGAGGTGCCAGAGGCTGAAATAGCCAACGATCTTGGCGGTGCGATGCCGGTTGTTGGTAAGTCTATACATACATACATACATTGCATTATATTAATCACTCTATATCTCTTTCGGAGTAGACAAGTAGACAAGAGTACAGCGAAATGATTTTCCATGACATTTCGTGGAATCTCGTGATGGTTTTCATCTTTAACAGCATTTGAATAAGGTTCTTATTTATAAAGCAATATGTTTTGTTTGTTTGTTTGGTGTTAGTTTGTTTTAATTTAATTTCAATTATTATTATTACAATTGACGATCTATTTTTGAATTACTTATGTTTGGAATTTTATTATTATTATTATATGATATTATATGATGCTTATTTCTATAATATGATTTTTGCTGTCACAGATTTTTGTATGCCTATCGGCAAAACATAGTGTTGCTTGCCAAACTCATCCACCACTGTAATCCAGTTGTACCTGTGTTTACAAATAAATCACTTTGACTTTGACATTTATAATAATAATAAATAGGTAATAATAATAATAATATTTATTCATTTCGAGCAACTACATGACTCATCTCATCATACATCATTGGGTTAGTACATGGCTTATTCTCTAAGTGTTAGTCTTATTATGTAAATATATTAAAAAGAAAGCAATTCTACAAAATGTTCATTACCAGGCGTTATTTATATGTATTGTATTTTTAATAAGGTGACAAATAAATCTATCTATCTATGGTATGTATGTATACGTGCCGGCACGTAAGTCTAGCGATGACGAGTCACGTGGAGAAGATCTGCGCACCCACGGATACCGTATTTTATACTGCGCATACAAGGTCAGCGCTAGACTTACGCGCCGGCACTTGTAACGTTAATTTATTGTTGTTCCAGAAGGTGGTGATTTCTACATAGCCGCGTACCCTTACGAGTCTGCGGAGCCCGGCGACCTGGTGTTCGAGGCGGGAGAAAGGATCGAGGTCACGCGCCGCGACGGGGACTGGTGGACCGGACGGATTGGTAGCAGGTAGGCACAGCGGCGTGCATGGTAGGCAGTGTATTATATCTGTCTTAGCAGGCTTTACAAATTAGTTTGCATAAACCTTTGTGCCTTTGTCATATGTCATCGGGGGACATATAAAAAAGCAAACTAAAACATGGCGTATCTTCCTTTTCTGCTGTCATGTGATTAACAACTATACACTAAAGTCGTCGCAAAATAAAAGGCCCGTTTTGACATTTGTCTTCCCGACGTAACTAGTGATGTAACCATATGACTCGGTACTCGATACTCACGATAAATCGATTCAAGTTTGCATGAGTATTTGATCGATTTGAATATGTATTGTAAAGTGCATTGGATTAAAGTTCTGATTAGAAAATTTAACTTAAATTGATATTATAGGTATTTTGAAATGATACAATGTTACGAAAAGTCAATTTTCTTTCATTTAATATTTTGATTACAATAACATTCACTCAACCACAAAAAAAAAACGAGAAAAAGTGAATCATCAGTCAATCATTTTCTTCAGATGATGAAGACGAGCCATTCTATAGAAATCAGTGCTGCCATTGTTTACGGCTTTGAGCTCCAAGGTCATAATTTTCAGTAAATATCACTACACAGTTGGTGAAATTCAGTAATTAATTGGTCTAAATAAAATAAATAAAACGGGCCAAGTGCGAGTCGGCCTTAAAAAAAATTATCTTGATCGATTTATTTTTTCCTTAACCGATTATTAATAGTCTGTGGACAATATGAAAAAATCGTTATGCACTCATCAATGAAAAATGCAATTACCTTCAGAACATTTCGATCGGTAAAAAATTTAGAACTTCATGGGCGTGAACTGTCAAAACGGGCCTTTTAAATTGCGACGACTTTAGAATCTTGAAATTTGGTACGAAGCAACGTCTCATAGCACAGATAAAGGAAAAACTGCGAAAACCGTAAATTTTCTACAGGTTTGTACGGTAGCCACGGTGCGCGGGTCCGACTCGCACCTGGCCGGTTTTTTTTTAAACATAATACTTGAGTGTTTATGCAAGTAATAAAGAAAACATAAATATTCCCAATTCAGATAGTTCAATAATGAATATGGAAACTTTTGTCCACAGAACGGGCATATTCCCGTCGAACTACGTGACGAAAGACGCGACGACCTCGTCGGAGCCCATCGCGGCCATCCCCGAGGCCGTGGAGCCCGAGCCGGAGCCCGAGCCCGAGCCCGCGCCCGCGCCGCCCGCGCCCGCGCAGCCCGCGGCCCCCGCGCCCATACAGGAACCTGTGCAGGTTTGTAAATAAATACATACATACATATCGTCACGCCTCTTTCCCACAGGGGTAGGCAGAGGCTACTTTGTTCCACTTGCTACGATCCTGACATACTTTCGCTTCATCCACATTCATCGATCTCTTCATACATGCTCGTCGGTTTCGGGTACTCTTGACCTGGCCCTTTTCCAAAAAGTCCCCAATTTGATCACGGAACGTCCGTCTAGGCCTTCCCCTCCCAACGCACCCATTCACACTCCCCATATAAATCTGTTTAGTTAATCTTCTTTCATCCATCCTCTCTACGTGACCAAACCAACTAAGCATACTTTTTTCTATCCTAGTCACTATATCTTCTTTCACACCAGCACGTTCCCTTATCACACTATTCCTTATTCTATCTTTCAGTGATACACCTTCCATACTTCTTAACGCTCTCATTTCTACTGCATTTATTCTACTTTCATGCTTCTTTTGCCATACCCAACTTTCGCTACCGTACATTAGTGTTGGAACGAGCACCCCTCTATGAACAGCCAGACGCGCCTTCTTTGACACCTTCTCACCGCTCACAAAGGCGCGCAGCGCTCCATTGACCATGTTTCCTGCATTCACTCTTCTTTCAATATCTCTTTCACACTTTCCATCTGTCGTAAAAGCCGAGCCCAGATATACAAATTCTTGTAAATAAATTATTATTATGTATTATTATATTAGCCTAATTGAGTGTCCCACTGCTGGGCAAAGGGCTCCCCTTTTTTCCGCCACTCGTCCCGGTCGTGGGCATGCTCCTGCCACTCTACTTGATATGCGGCAAACATGACCGGCCCAGTCCCATTTCAGCTTAGCGGTCTTTGCCCCCACATCCATGACTCGGTATAAAACTAAGTCGCTTTCCTGTCTGTCTGTCTGTCCGTATGTCTGCTTTAGATCTTTAAAACTACGCAACGGATTTTGATGCGGTTTTAATAGGTAGAGTGATTCGAGAGGAAGGTTTATATGTATGTAGGATCGATGGCAACAAGGGCGCTCATGATCCTACTTGCGGGTACCCGTATTTTGGGAGAAAGATGCTCTTGATAGTAAAAATGAGAGGCGCAACTTATGATTACATTGCTTTTAATAAATCAACCCATCAATCAATAAGCTAATCTTACATCCAACACACGTTATTTTTAATTTAGTGTTATAGTAGGTAACACCACCCGGGGTAAGTACAGGGAGGCAGAGTAACAATGTACTTCGTATTTCCAGAGTACCGTGCATCAACCTAACACTATCCAGGGGCAGGTAGGTACAGGGAGGCAGAGTAACAATGTACTTAGTATTTCCAGAGTTCCTTGCATCAACCTGTATAGAGGGTGTATTAAACCCTTTGAGTAAACCGACTGGTTTGTCGGGAGCGAGTGCTCTTGAGTCAAGACTAGGCAAGACTGATGATACTGCGGCTGCAAGCCGTATTTATAGGCAATCCCTTCCTCCACTCGCTGCCGACAACCCACTCCTATTGGCGGGCGGTTTGCCGCGTCAATTGTTTACTCAAAACTTAAATCGTAATACACAACTAAATATCATTGCTGTATACGCTAAAAACAATAAAATAATCGATCATTAATTATCATAACTAATTTACAATGATCTAATGACCAGTTTTGATATCAAAATAACAACTTTTAGTCGGCTATACATAACGGTTGTAGGGTATTTGAATCGAGTTACAAAAATAAAGAGATAAAATCCTGTCTACCTTACATTTGGTTGACAACTGACTCCGACATGTATAATTCTACGCAGACGAAGTCATCAATAAATCGGACGACCGGATAGCTCAGTGGTTAGTGGCCCTGACTAATACCTATATGCCCTCGATCATGCTAAATGTGGCCTATAGGTCTTATCACCTTAGGCTCTGTCTACCCCTTAAAGGATAAAGACGTGATTTATTTATGTACTTCTGCCCGCGACTTCGTACGCGTAGACAAAAACTCAAGTAATACAAATGAAATATGTAATTTTTAAAAGCAGCTCCGAAGTTGAATGCACTTATTTCTGTCCCGCGGGAATTTCGCATTTTCCCGGAGAACATGTTTTAGTGTTGCAGTCATCAGTCATCAGTCATTACAGTTACTGAGTAATATATAAGCTTCATTTATTCCCTATCCTGTGGGAATTTCAAAAAATCCCTTCTTTGTGCTCCTCTGGGATACTCAAGATATAAACATGCCAAATTTCAAGTTCCTAGGTCTAGTGGTTTAGGCTGTGCGTTGTCTGTCAGTCAGTCAGTCACGGTACTGTTATATAAGTATAGATACAATACAACAATACAATACAAATACACTTTATTGAACACCACAAATCAGTACAAAACAATACAGAAACAAAGAACAAATTATACAATATAGATATTTAAGGTATTTTCATCTCAAAACGTTTCATTTTTGTTATTTTTTAACTATTTCATCGTAAATAAAGGAACTGGAGATAAAATATCAGCAAAATTACATGTACAAAATATTGCCTCAGGTTTATTTGATAACATAATGCACCTTATTCTTTACAAAAATTTTCACATCGAGGTTAGAATTTTGTTTACCAAACAGGACAAGTAAGAATGAAAATGCCATATGTATGAAATACAGGACACTTTATTATCACGTTACTCATCCCAGGAGCAAAAGTCGTCGACCCCGATATCTTCGGAAGTGGCGGCCATCACCGAGGGCGCGGGCGCGGGGGCGACGGGCGCGGCGCGGCCCGCCTCCGCCGCCAGGAGGGACTCCGGCCGGGACTCCGCCACCGGACGGCGCAAGAACGAGATAGCGCAGGCCATCGCCACGTACACCGCCACCAGGTATCTAATAAATAAATAAATAAATGTCGGAGCGTCGTTACAATGACTAAATTTATGATAGTTAAGAGGGTGCATCCGTACTGAGCTCGCAACGTCGCATTTTTGGTGATTTTTTGCGATTATTTCACAGAAATTGAATGAAAGTATCAAATATCCGTCTGTGGTGCACTTCGTTTTTAGTGTATTAATGTGTCTAATGCAATAATTCATCGTGATGGACTTTTATTTTCTTATTAACCGAGATATAGTATTTTATTCCTTTAATACGAAAATAAAAGTCCATCACCATTAAAACGAAGTGCACTACAGACGGATATTTGAAACTTTCATTCAATTTCTGTGAAATAATCGCAAAAAAACACCTAAAATGCGACGTTGCGAGCTCAGCACGGATGCACCCTCTTAAAGTACTTTGTTGAATGTACCCTCATTAGTTATTGCTTTTATGAAACGTCAAGCGATGACAACTGGTCGTTGTCGGGCGTCGCTTGGGGGTGGTCTGTGCTTGGCTCGGTTGCAACTACCTGCAATGTTAGTAAAATGACAGAGTTACATCTGATGACGGTGAGAAGGAGAAGGCATTCTTGATCGAGAATCGATGGAGATCAGACGTCTAAAGCCGGTCAGTGGGCGCAAGAACAGAACTCTCCACGTTTCGTCTATTAGAGTGTGTGATCGTCCTGAGTCCTTTGTGTAAGCGCTATTTGAATAAAGACTGGCTGTACAAGTGAAACACGTGTGCTGTTATTTCTATCAATGTGTCTTGTATTTATATTAATGTACCTTGAAGATGGTCGAGATGGTGACCTAAGCTCGGCTACGTATCAAGCTCGTTTGAATCCTGACCGACCAACGTGACAGTTGATCCAAATCTTTTAGTCTTCGACATAAATATCTCGGGACAGTTGACACCAATTCACCTAGTCCCAAACTAAGCATAGATTGTGATATGAGCACTAGACGACGGATAAACATACTTATATAGATAAATACATACTTAAATACATATTAAACATCCAAGACTCGAGAACAAACATTCGTATTTTTCATACAAATATCTGTCCCGACCGGGGATCGAACCCGGGACCTCAAGCTTCATAGTCAGGCTCTCCAACCACTAGGCCATCCGATCGTCAAATCTCTCTTTCTATCTTCTTCTTCTTTCTCTCTGATCTTTTAAGTCTATCAGCCTTATTCATAAAAAATCCTTAATTGAAGTTTGATCGGTTTATTAGTTGACAGACTGATTAAGCTTATTTGACAGTTGTTAAAAAGTATGATTCATAAACGCTTGCTAGCAGTCTGTTAGCTAATGAGCTGCTGATGGATGGATTAGACGCGTTATGTTGTCACCTTGACAAATCATAGACCAAAAATAGCCTTTTAGTGAATTAAAAAAACTTGACAGCAGTGGCAGCGAATTAGCGGCAAACCAGCGAATTAACACGACCATAGTAAAAGTGGGAGAAGTAGGTTCACTGCCGTCGTTTAGGAGACTCAACTGCCTACTCCGGCGCGGACGCTTAGGGTTGTCGAAGTCTATTTTAGATTAATTACGAGTACCTACCTACCGGCAAATAATTGTCTTATGTCTCTGTTTAGCTAGACAAACAAGATTCTATGGTGCTATATTATTGTTATTAAACTAAATAAAAAATACGAGTATTATTTATAAATTCGCCGAAGTGCCGATGGCGACTGTGTACATACTACTCCATGTTTACATACTCATAATAACTATATAAAACGTTATAAACGAAGTATAGGTACTTACTTAAAGTAAATAAAGAATAGTCAACATTATTCATAACTATTAATTAATTATTAATATTTCTTACCGTTCCCCTTTTGTGGGTATGCTAAAGAACGACAATGCTGGATTCGCTGAATTATTGAGGTTGCCGAAATCAGAACAATACTTTCGCGATCCATTTGTTGCCATTATAAATATGTATTATTGTTTATATGTGTCCTTGCACGAAACTATTACACTTTATATTTATCTTACTATTAAATTGCTAATTTACAACTATTATTTTTTTATTTATTATTTACACTATGACTAAATATACTTAAAACAAAAAAAACCGCAACAATGAGTACACGAGTAACGAGTATCGGTGATCGCAAAGAGCGCGAGACGGTCAACGTGCGACACCGGCGCTAGCGCAGCCTTGACTAAAAACAAATTAATCATCCTTAAATTATCAATGTGTGCGTGCGGCGGGTGCGTGCGTACCGCCTAGGGATGCAAATATCGAAAGCAAGAACATCGATGTATCGATACATCGATGTTTCAGAACAAACATCGATGTTCAAAAAACATCGCCCGAAAAACATCGATGTTTTTTTTTAATTTATGTTATTATCTATCTATTTAATAGTTAAATTGTATATTATCTATCATTTATAGCAATATTATCTATTGAATAGGTAAGTCTTTACAATAAAGAAGGTGTAGAGTAGAGTACAGGAAATAAAATTACCTTTACAACCTATTTTCTGCTCTGCTACAAGTACCAAACATTTCTAATAGATGACAGGCAAAAGAAAAACATCATAATAATAAAAGCACTAAAAATTTCTAATAGATGGCAGGCAAAACATCGCATAAAACAACATCGATACATCGATGTTTTGCAATGGTGAACATCGATGGCAAACATCGATGTTTTTTACTGAAACATCGATGTTTCAAAAACATCGATGCATCGTTTGCATCCCTAGTACCGCCGCCAACTGGCGCGCACACTTTTAAGCCGCGCGATGTACTTTTGTTTGAAGTGTACTTACTTTTCCTTTTACTATGACACGACAGACGAGGCGGTGTGGATCTAGTTTCTTTTACCTTTCCAGGAGGGGATAAACTTAAAACAAAAAAAAAACTGTATGTCCGTATGGTTTTGCTCTTGCCAAAATCAGCTGTTCACATTTGTGGCGGCCATTTTGTGAGTTAGCAGAGAGATAAAGTAGGGTCTACGGTCCGCTAACTTTCGGAAGACTTAACAGACCCTTGATGGACTGATTAGCGCTAATTGACGTTTATGAATCATGTTTTTTTGCATCGGTCCTATAGCGAGCCTCTAACTTTTTATGAATAAGGTCTTCAAAACAGTGAATTATCCCTCGGGATGTTTGTTACACACTGTATTATAGAAAAAAAATGTTTTTTTATTATTATACAAAAAAACCGGCCAAGTGCGAGTCGATCTCGCTCACAAAGGGTTCCGTACCAGAAAAAAGGCTAATAGCTGGTGCCATTAAACACTTGTTTTATGCAGTTTAAATTCCGTCGTCAACATTTTGACTACTCTGTTGTATGGGAGCCCCCCCCCCCTTAATTATTATTATTATTTTGATTTTAGTATTTGTTGTTGTAGCCACAATAATAATACATAATCTGTTTCTGTAAAATTTCAACTGTCTAGCTATTACGGTTCTTGAGATCTAGCTCGGCGAATGGTAGCCATGAAAAAGGGCTAAAATATCACGTTTTTTGTATGGGAGCCCCCCTTAATTATTATAATTATTTTGTTTTTAGTATTTTTTGTTATAGCGGCAACAGAAATACACAATCTGTGAAAATTTCAACTGTCTAGCTATTACGGTCTTGAGATACAGCCTGGTGACAGACGGACGGACGGACGGACAGCGAAGTCTTAGTAATAGGGTCCCGTTTTTAACCTTTGGGTACGGAACCCTAAAAACAAATTTTGATAACCATACTGTAAATCTTTTTTTTAACAATAAACCGTTCTAACTTTACTTTACTTAACTTTATTATGTGTATCCGATTGTAGCGCCGAACAGCTGTCTCTCACTAAAGGCCAGCTGCTAGTTGTCCGTAAGAAAGCGGACAGCGGATGGTGGGAAGGCGAGTTACAGGCCAAGGGGCGCAACAGGCAGGTCGGGTGGTTCCCCGCCAGTTACGTAAAGGTACACTTTAAATGTAAAATAGTATATTTTAAGAGGGTGCATCCCTACTGAACTGGCAACGTCGCATTTTCGGTGATTTTTTGCGATTATTTCACAGAAAATGAATTAAAGTTTCAAATGTCCGTCTGTAGTTTTGAGTGTATTAATGTGTCCAATGCAATGATTAATCGTGATGGACTTTCATTTTCGTATTAAAGGGATAAAATACTATATCTCGTTTAATAAGAAAATAAAAGTCCATCACGATCAATTATTGCGTTAGACGCATTAATACACTCAAAACGAAGTGCACTACAGACGGACATTTGAAACTTTCATTCATTTTCTGTGAAATAATCGCAAAAAATCACCAAAAATGCGACGTTGCCAGCTCAGTTAGAGATGCACGCTCTTAAACAAAATAGTCATCGTGGATATATATTTTAAACATGAAATAGTCATGATGGGTATATTTTAAACAAAATAGTCATGGTGGGTATATTTTAAACAAAATAGTCATGGTGGGTATATTTTCAACAAAATAGTCATGGTGGATATATTTTGAACATAAAATGGTCATGGTGGATAAATTTCAAACATGAAATAGTCATTATACATGTTAAATATGAAAAAGTTCTAGCGGCTACATTTGAATATGACATATATCCAAGATTACTGTGTCAATACAACACATTTTTTTTTAATTAAATTATGAATGAAAACAGACTTAATTTTGTATTTTAGATCCTTCAATCGTCCGGGCGCACCTCTGGACGCACTACGCCTGTTTTATCCAAAATGGACACCATGCCGTCGGAAACTGTCATCGATAAGGTGAACATACATACATAAATCACGTCTTTATCGCTTACGAGGTAGACAGAAATAAAGGCCTAAAGAACTAAAGGCCACTGTCAGCATGATTGTGCGCGTGTAGCTGGAAAAGGGAGTCTAAAAGCTAGCCGCATTGCTATTATTATTATTTGTTTATTCATCAAACAATTTACAAAGCATTCCGACAAACATTTTATAAATAAAATAAATAAAAAAATATCATGGGACAAATTACACCAATAGGGAATGGATGATTATTTTAAAAGTGCTTGGTGATTTTTCTATTGATAGGAATAACCATCGTTAGCTACGGAAAAAAGTTTCAGATTTTTCCGTCGAGCCATATATTTTATAAAAATAAAAACATTTTACTCAGTCACTCGGCGGCCCCTATACGGCATTATCAAATTAAAAAAAAAATTGCTGCTTGAATCTGTGGTACACAATGACATTTGTCACTAGACGTTGACAGCACCTCACTCTCGGAAGCTAAAACAAGCAACGGCTAAGTGGCGCCGTCTGTAGATTGTTGGTGGTACTAAACTACCTATTTGGGATTTCATTAAAATAACCATTAAATTCTCATATAACTTTCAGTAGTGTTGTTGATTCGGAGTAGAAATAAACCAATAATTCCAAAATCTGAGAAAAAAATATATATTATGCTAATTTTTATTGGAATTCCCCATGTATGGTTTAGTAACACGAACAATCCACAGACGGCGCCACTGAGCCATTGCTTCTTTTAGCTACAAATGCCATCGTGTACCACAGATTCAAGCAGCATTTTTTTTTCATTTGATATGTCATTGGCGTACTGCTTACTGCCGTATAGAGGCCGCCGAGTGACTGAGTAAAATGTTTTTATTTTTATAAAATATATGGCTCGACGGAAAAATCTGAAACTTTTTTCCGTAGCTAAGGATGGTTATTCCTATCAATAGAAAAATCACCAAGCACTTTTAAAATAATCATCCATTCCCAATTGACCCAGTCCCAAACTAAGCAGCTTGTGTAGATAAAAACATACATCCATGACTCGGGGACAAACATTCGTATTCATCATACAAATTTAATGTCTGCCCCTACCGGGATTCGAACCCGGGACCTCTAGCTTCATAGTCAGGGTCACTAACCACTAGGCTATCCGGTCGTCAAATTTAAGACAGGTTTTATTTGTTTTAGGTGATCGCACTGTACCCCTATGCTGCGCAAAACGCAGACGAGTTGAACTTCGAGAAGGATGATATCATAGCGGTGACGGATCGCAGCCAGGATCCCGCGTGGTGGCAAGGTAACTATTATTTAACTGTCAATTTACTGTCAAATTAATCAACAGTTTTACTTCTTGATTTTTTCCCCTCGTTCTTCGTACATAACCAAGTTATATTACTAGGACAATACAATACAAATACTCTTTATTGAACACCACAAATTAGTACAAAACAATACAGAAACAAAGAACAAAGTAATAGGCGGTCTTATCGCTTAATAGCGTTCTCAACCAGACAATCAATAAGACAGAGAAATAAGTTGGAGACAGTTTAAGTAGGTGACGGAAAGAAATAGACAGGAGAAACGCAGGGATGATAAAACAATACAAACATAAATAATAATACATAGCTAAATAAATAAAATAAAATATTACATGCATACACACGTACCTACACACATAGCATTATTGTCTAAAGTCTATTTATTTAAGCTAGATACTAAATTGACAAATGCAAATGTCAAATTGTGAAATAATGATAACAGCTTTTATTGTTTAGTGGTGTACTCGAAACCATCGACAATGTTTGTGGTCTGGATACAAGTGGTTTGGTCATGTTATATTTTAAGAAAAAGAAATAAGATTATCATAATCAAGCAAATTTAAAGATTTATTAGTTTATTACACTAGCTTATACATACAAAAATTTATACTAAATTTAATTTATCGTTAACTTTCGATAGTGGTGGCACATCACTATTTTTGAATTGCAAAAAACAGGCAACACAGGTAAATTTTAATATCTAGCTAAAATAAATAGACTATAATACTTAAGATAAAATAAATATGAGAATGTAATAACGAAATATAGATATACATAATTATATATAAGAAGGCCAAATAACAGAAACGGATTTCATCAGAAGCCAAAAGAAAAGAAAAGGGTAAAGACAAGAAGTGGAACATTCTAAGGTAAAATAAAGACTATTTCTAAATTAAAACAAACATGTTCGCTCCTTAGGGGTGGCCGCAGCCGCACCTAAACCTAAATTAATCCAAATTAATCATCCAACGTTGCTTTTACAAGTAACTTAAGTAGGCAATGTAACTTGGTTACGTACGAGGGACATGTAGATTTTTTATATTAATTTTTAGGGTTTTAACCATAGAAGAAAGAGAAAAGTAGAAGTGGCGTGTGAAAGAGACACGCGTGCCACCTATATGCGCAAATCGCATGTTTAAAAACGTCAGTTGCGCCTCGGTAGGGATCGCAAAATCTGGTTCTTTTCTCAAATCCGGATTTACAAATTATCAACTTGTACAAATCCGGATTATCCGGATTTTTCGGATTTTTATTAATATTTTGAAATTTTCATGTAATTACAAGTTTACATGTACTTACTGAAATTATAGCGAATTCGGAATAAAAAGGCTTAAATAAATATAACAAGTTTTTTGAAACCTAATGGTGTTCAATTTTGTTGTTTTTAAAATTTCCCTAAGAATATATAAAATAAAGTTGCAAAAATCTTGATAATCCGCGTTTAATCAGTCCAGTACTGCTGTGTCTGCAGTACAGTACTACCGGACCGGCCGACTAGCTAGATCTAAAGCTAGGTATGAGGTAGCCAGTAAAGCGCGGAGGGGAGAGGGATAGATATGCTACGAGGCGGGGAACGAAACGAACGCATGAATGAATGAAATGAAACTAAATTCAATAGGAAATTCTGCTTAAATGTGAACTTTGTCAACTGTAATTGAAATCCGTAAAAACCGGATTTATCCGGTTATTTCGGATTTCGGATTATCCGGATTGCAATCCCCTACGCCTCGGTCATGTTGGGACCTCATAACAGAGCGTTACCATAAAATTCGTCAACGTCATCAGTTAGATTTTCATCCCCTTATTCATAAACGTTCTATAGGCTTCTGCTAACTTAGCAATCGTTTGTCCTTATCTGTGAAAGGTAAATGTCAAAGTGACATAAGGACAAAAGATTGCTAAGTTAGCAGAAGCCTACAGTGCGTTTATGAATAAGGGGGTAAATCAAGTATGAAATAAACCTAAATCCTATTCAGTAGAGTTCGTTTTGCAACGCAGTTATTTTAGCGACATTTGTTGTGCAGAGGCAAAAATATTATTTAGACAACTGACGTTTTCAGGTATATTTTGGCTACTTCACGCTAAATGGCGTTTATATATCTGTACAAAAGACTTTAAGCAATATTCTGTGGGTGGAAAGTTCAAATTATAATACCGATTCAGAACTTATTACATTTTTGTAATAGAAAAGCTACGAGCAATAATTGGCAAGATTTCAAGGTACTCCTACTGTCGATGTGAGAGTTTGAGAGTTCGAGAGTTTGGCGACACCGGTTACCCTGGCGAATGTGATATCGCACTTCTGTTTTCTCTTTGTTCTGTGGTTTTATCCGTAATTATTTTTTTTAACGACGTTGAAAATTAGAACACGTAGAAAAATCCGAAAAGTAAAGCTATGGCCGAGAATCGCACCCGGGTCCTCGTCATTCCGTGACGCGTGCTATACCCCTACACCCATAGCAGGTGAGTAAGCCATCGAAGTTTTCTATCTGTCACGCTATTCCAGCTGTCATCTGACTTTTTTTACTAAGCGATTTTTTGCCGCAAGGCGCCATGGGCGAGTCGACCTAACAACTCAATTTCCATCGAGTTTCTTTAACAAATTTCGCTTCATCATTCTTTCTTCATTGAAGGATAGGGTATGGTACGGATCCTTAACTTAAAATACGGTCCCATCCTGAAGAAAGCATGAAACTTGGCATGAATGTAGCTGTCATATATTTATTTTGCTTCAATGTCGATATGGAAGCACGAGCACGTCGAGGAAAAATGATGAATATTAACATACAATTTTTTTGATGTGCTAGAACAAATAGTTTTTCTTAAATATTTATAATTCAATTTGTGTTATAAATGTAATAATAGTGCGACAACTCAAATAATGTAATTTATACAATCCCAAAATGATATAACAATACTTTTTAAATTATCATTGTGTCTACTAACACGTTGATCCATTGTTGGTCGAAATAAATATTTCATTTCATTCATTTAATTTCATTTCATTTCAAAAAAGTGCTTAAATAACATCAATTTCAACAAAATTAGGTCTTGTCAGCCTCAGTACTCAATGCATAGTAGCTTTTAAAGTTTTTTTTTTTTTTTTTTTTTTTCAGGTGAACTGCGTGGTATGACCGGCCTGTTCCCAAGCAACTATGTAACCAAATTAGTTAATTAAATGATATATCTCACACTGGCTTATAAACTAACCCCATATTCATAAACGCTCTATAGGCTTCTGCCAACTTAGCAATCGTTTGTCCTTATCTGTGAAAGGTAAATGTCAAAGTGGTAAAGCCAAACGATTGCTAAGTTAGCAGGACCCTACAGAGCGTTTATGTATAAGGGGGAATATGTGCTGCAGTGGTGCAGTACGCTCCACTCAGGTTGCAAGTTAGACACGAGACGTCCACTGCTGGATTTTGTGAGCAAAGAAAAAACATAGCATATACCTACCAGTATGCTTAGTGTAAGTTTTCGGTCACAGAACACCGTCTCGAAAGCGTTTGCGTTAAAATGTCAAATACTATGAGAACAGTTTGTTGCCGTTTCGATCCGCAAGTTGCGCTGCCAATTAATTGAGACGTTTACGTGAACGCGTTCGAGACGTTTGTTCGTGTGAAAACTAACACTAGAGGTTCTGTTGCTTCTCGTCCGGCGCTTGTAACTGCCCATCGAGGGAATGAGCGGAAGTGTTGGGAAACATACTGCCATTTTAAATCAAAAAGACGATTGTCCAAAAGTCGATTTTTACTTTTTCATAATTTAAATGTTCAATGAGATTTCTAAACGACACTGAAAATTAGAATACAGAAAAATCCGAAAAGATCATCATTCCGTGATGCGTAAATGCTCGATGTTTTTTACTTTAAATGTTTTGTTTAATAACATTTTTGCTATTAAACAAAACACAAAACAAATTTTTAGGTAAATATTCATTAAATTTTAGGACGCGCCGTAAATGAATAACCGCCCATTTCTCAAAACCTGTAAGGTCTTTTCATTCTTAACTGTTCTGTTTGGTAAACAAAATTCTAACCTCAAAACGTCTCTATTTTGCTATTTTTTAACAATTCCATCATAAATTTATTTACCAATAGGACAGTTAAGAATGGAAAGACTTTACAATTGACATGCGTCCTTTTGACTTAGGACGGCAGTATAGTTCAAGCCCTCTTATTCTGGGGGGAGGTTTATGTTCAGCAGTGGGACGCACTCGTATTTAGACTACTACACGCCTACACAGTATTCCTTGTTCGAATAACGCCGCACGCGTTTCTAGTGAACCTATGACTGGTACCTTAGGCCGGCGGGTGTATAGTCAGCGTCAAATAGTTCGGTACATCATAGAAATAGTATGGTGTGTCGAACTTTTTGGTCGCCTTGGATGTTCCATACTATATGACGCTGACTGTAGCATTAGTCGAGTTTACACTTTAGTGTTTGCATGTAGCAATGTTGCCATTAAAAAGTATCATATTGGAATCGCTATATAACGATGGTAGTGTCAATAATTTAAAAAGTTAAAATTGACCTTAGAATACATTGTTATTATTTGGAACTCACCGTTGATTGCTGTAATATTGCTCATTGCGTTAATGTTTAAAGTTTAATAGAAAACTGATTTTACGTTGAAAATAAAGTTAATATGTTACGTCACCAAATATATGTAAGCATGGTAGAAAAAACTAAAGGGAGAAGGTAATTATATCAAAATAAAGAATTATTGTAACCCACGAACAAACATCTCGAATAACTTAACTGTGCTTTTGTTATGAACCACGTACTGTCGCACTTGTAAACAATAATTAATATTTAATCGTGTTTCATTATTTTTTAAACGAAGCTATTGTTAGTGTGAGTTTCGAGTGGAGTAGCAGAATACCAGTCGCAACAGTTAAACAATTTTGACCTGTTTATTTATAGAAAAACATTTTTTAAAAATAGGTAACGAACATCATAATAAAACAAATTATTATTCCGGAGACTTCAATTGCAATTTCCTGTTATTTATTTTGTAAAGGAATTTTTAGATAAAAGACAGGATTGTATACCTTCTTTCTAATATAAAAAAAGTCAGCGTCATATAATTTGAAGCATCCAAATCGGCCAAATAGTATGGTACGCCATAGAAATAGTATGGTGTCGAACTTTTTGGTGACCTTGGATGTTACATACTATATGACGCTGACTGTACATACAATAATGTCCTTGTACTCTTTTCCTGTTTTTCAACAAGATACCTAAGTATAATATAATTTAATGGTTATTGTTATGCAAATCTGGGAACGAGAACTTAACTTATTGGTCGAATTTACGATAGGCTCAGATCCAATGGAAACTTGGCCTAATAATTAAAAAATATGACTTACGATTTACCTCCTTATTCATAAACGCTCTATACTATAGGCTTCCGCTAACTTAACAATCGTTTGTCCTTATCTGTGAAAGGTAAATGTCAAAGTGACATAAGGACAAAAGATTGCTAAGTTAGCAGAAGCCTACAGTGCGTTTATGAATAAGCGAGTTACTCTCAGTCCGTGGCAGTGGTTTCATTTTTAACACGTGAACGACTAGGAGTAAATATTTTCGGAATGATCTAGCTTCTTACCTTCCACATTCCGTACTTACCGCACTGACCAGTACAAAATGTTGCCAATTTTGTTAGTTAATTATATTAGTTGCCATTTCGAATTTAACTTTAATGTATTGTTTTTGTATATTTAATCATGTAACACGTAGATGTTTTGTAGGTAGTAAATTTTATCGCCGAATATTGTGGTTTCATTTAACAAATCAGTTTTTTTTTATTACATGATCTTAATTTAAAATTGCGATTGCGACAAACATTGTAGTCACCAGCATAAATAAGTGATCATTTTTGTACCTTGTCGCTTTCAGTCGTTACATGATTTCGTATGGTTTAAAGTTTTATTTTGCAAATAAGCCGCAAAAGACTCTATATTCCAAATATTTCAACTCTATCGTAATCATTCCTAACAGTTACAAAGTTGAAATAATTATAATATTTTCGTCCAATTCGTTCATAGTTGATAGCATCCTTCGAAAACAGGCAAGACAAAGAAATCGATAGACGCATCGAAAACGCTTGGAAGAGCTTCTGGTCTATGAAGTCGCTAATGAAGGGAGACCTTCCAATGACACTGAAGCGAAAACTCATGGACATGTGTATCCTGCCCATCCTAACCTATGGCGCTCAAACGTGGTCACTAACGGAAGCTCAGAAGTCCAAACTCAAGGTTTGCCAACGAGCAATGGAACGCAGCATTCTTGGGGTCCGAATAACGGACCGGATTAAAAACACAGAGCTGCGTTCCAAAACTCGTATCGCTGACGTGGGTGTAAAGACTGCCAAGTTGAAGTGGGACTGGGCTGGACATGTCTGCCGAATGAATCCGGAGCGTTGGGCTAAAATTGCCACAGAGTGGGTCCCTGACGACGGATATAGGAACAGAGGCAGACCAAAACGGAGATGGCGGGACGACCTGGATTACTATCTAGGGAAATGGCAGGAACACGCGGACCATAGGGAAGATTGGCGAAGAAGAGGAGAGGCCTTTGCCCAGCAGTGGGACACGAAATAGGCTATTTAGATAGATAGATAGTTCATAGTTGAACTACCAGAACTTTGTGGAATAGAGGACATGAATGTAGAATCAGGATGGAAATAAAACGACAGTTGTAAAAAAGTTTTTCGCTTTTTTTCAATACATACTTTTCTTTTATATACTTAACCTGTCTATGCAAATACAAAAATCTCCCGAGCGCCGCTACTCGATTACGGGTCGTATTGCATTCTCACAGAGTACACATTCGCTTCATTTTTAATGATCATTGAAGTTACAAAAAAGTCAACAAAAAATTGTTGTCTTCACATATTTGTTACAATACAGTGCTCGTGGTTAGTAGAGCTGCCATCGAGACGATACATATAGTAGGTAGTCAACCAAAAACTTGCATTATCAAAAACCCCAGTTTTAACGTTATCGCCGCCACGTCAAATGCAAGAGACGTCCGCCATACGCCAGACTTCTTTGTTGCGATGCCTTAAATTGAACCTAAACCCAATTGAACGAAGGTTCCTTTTGCAATGAACTAATGGACGTTATAGGTCGTTGGCGCTGAACCTGCGGTGCTGATATATGTGTCGTAGAATTAATGTATTATGTAAATAAAACTTCGACTTATTTATTTATTTACTGATCGGTACCTCTAGTATAAGATTCTAACACGAAAAACGTTTCGGACGCGTTAGGTCTCGTCCAGAAATCATGTGATCATGTTTGGCCTACTTTCGACCCCTCCCTCCTCCATTGGTGATATTTGGTGATTATAATAACCCCCTCCCCCCTATCAAGATCACGTGTATTTTTCGGACTTAGTATGAATTAAGTTAGTCAATTAAAACAACAGCAATAACTTGATTTTTCGTTATTTTTTTACTTTCCTGCTGTGTAAAAAAATTACACGTGACGTGTTCTTGGATGCCCCCTTCCCGGTTCTCTATTGATTTGCCGAAAATTTTATTGCCGAATTTCACTTCCCAACCAACGTTTGGCCGAATTTCATTTTGCCGAATCATCATATGGCAACTCAACTTGTTAAAATAATTAGTTTCATTTCCCAACCTCATGATTGCCAACTCAACGTTTGTTTTTTTTACATGGACACTTATTAAAATTACATTTTTTATATATAGCCAAATGGTACTACATAACCATTAGTAAAAAATAAGATATTCTAAGGGAAAATAAAGACTGTTTATAAATTAAAACAAACATGTTCGCGGCTAAGGGGTGGCCCAAGGGCCACCCCGCCGCACCTAAACCTAAATTAATCCAAATTAATCATAAGACTTTTTCGGCCTAGTGTAACATTTGCCATGTGAAAGATATTCCAAAAGTTCAAAATCAAAACGATATTCGTCTTTATGAAAATTCGGCCAAATGAGAGGTTGGCATACAAAAATTTGCCAATTGTAAGTTGTCAAAGTGAACATTCGGTGAAACGTTGGTTGCCAAACTAAATTGGATCAAAAAAAAAATCGGCGAAAAGGCAGAACACCCCCCTTCCCCCATCGTGATATTTTGCTGACCCCCCCTCCCCCCCATAAGCGATCACAAGATTTCTGGACGAGCCCTAAGCATTGAGAAGTTCTCAATTATTATGGGTAAATTGAATGCGCCATATTGATCGAAACGGTTACAAACTTTGCTCATAGTATTTGACATTTTAACACAAACGCAAACAAGACTTATTTTGTGTACGAAATCTTACACTAAGCATGCTGAGTTACCTTGCAACTCATATGGCATGGTTTTGGTCGACCCACCTCTAATATTGTTACAAAAACAGATGTTATATTAAACATAATCTAAACTGGGGCCTTACCATGACGTCTTAATGCGATTCAGTTTAGGTTCGCTCGCGTCAGATTCATACTAAAAGTGACAGCTAAAACTTTTACTGAGTCGGAATTAGGACGTCATGGTAAGGCCCCTGATAACATCATGAACAAAATAAGACCAAAAATTGCATTTGTTTTTATTAAATTTTAATTTTAACGGAATGGGTAGCAGATTATTAGATTTTTCAAATATAAATAAAACAAAGAGACTGTAAAAATCTGTCCCTCTCGATTGGATATTTATAATTTTAAACACATAAAGAAATAAAAGCAAATCATTGGACTCGTTTTGGTTTAAGCTTCCAAAATAATACAATGATGAACTATACAGTATAAATAAGTATAAGTATACAGAAATAGCAAAGGAATTATCAGAATTAAACTGATAAAAATGTGACCAACTTACTGGAATTTAGTGTCTGTTACCTCTTCACGCTTAAATCGCTGAACCGATTTGCACAAAATTTGGAATGGTCCCAGGGAAGGACATAGAATATATTTTAATATTTTTCATCCTTTAAGGTGAAAAGGGGGGTGAAATTTACTACAAAGATGCGTTACCCTATGGGTAAAGTAATTTGTGCTCAATTGAACGTTTGCCGCTAACTTTTTGTAGGCGCTTTAGTAAATATTCGAGGACGAAGGCGCAATACAATACAATAAGTGGTCCCACTGTTATAATCCTTACTTAGGTCCGTTAGGTATCTACAAATGCCCGAAAGGCATAGTAGAAATAAGAACCGTCGACACTATGGTGGAGTGTTTTTCGCTTTTTTTTTATAAGAGTGTGACCACGATCCTGTAACCGATTAAATCTGGATAAAAACAGAAATGATTATAAAAAATAAGCTAACCAAAACACTAATTCCACGCAAACGAAGTCGCGGGCAAAAGCTACCTAGTTGTATTTAATTATTGAATCGGGCGCTACATCGGCAGCAGAGGTCGGAGACGTATTTATGTAGCTTTGTGAATAAATGAAAATTAATACTTGTGGAAGCTTAGGATCATTTCATTCTTAACTGTTCTATTTGGTAAACAAAATCTAACCTCAATGTATAAATTTTTGTAAAGAATAAGGTGTATTATGTTATCAAATAAACCTGAGGCAGTATTTTGTACATAATTTTGCTGATATTTTATCTCCAGTTCCTTTATTTACGACTAGCTGTTGCCAGCGACTTCGTCTGCAAAGAATTAGTTTATCGCTATCCCGCGGAAACTAAGCAATTTTCCGGGATAAAAAGTAGCCTATGTGCTATTCCAGACTTTTCTCTATCTATGTGCCAAATTTCATCCAGATCCGTTGGGCCGTTTTGGCGTGATTGAGTAACAAACAAACATCTATCCATCCATACTTTTGCATTTATAATATTAGTTAGATGAAATAGTTAAAAAATAACAAAATGAGACGTTTTGAGGTTAGAATTTTGTTTACCAAATAGGACAGTAAGAATGAAAAGACCTTAGGTAGACAGATGTTGTATGTCAAGTGAACATACATGCATACATAGACGCAGCTCTTAGCTAGATAAGTGATTTAGTTCATCTAGGTAAATAAATTTCATAAATTTACTTGTCAGCGGATTGACTTGAAATTTGGCCCGTAAACGTGTTAATACCGAAGTGCGAGTCAGACTCGCGCACGAAGGGTTCCGCACCATATATTTTATTGTTTAAAGTATTTGTTGTTATAGCATCATCTGTGAAAATGTCAACTGTCTAGCTGTCACGGTTTATGAGGTACAGCCTAATGACAGATAGACAGACGGACAGTGGAGTCTTAATAACAGGGTCCCGTTTCTACCCTTAGGGTACGGAAGCCTGAAAATCTAAAATTTGAAAAAAAAAATTATCCACATTTAGCCTACCACCTCAAAAAAGGTCAAGTTTGTTTCTACAAATAATAAATACATTTTGTAATTTTTACACCCAATGTAATAGTTGCGCAGAGTTAATAAATACATGGAATTACGCTATGTCATATAAAATAAGAAATACTTTTACAAAAGTAAGTTACAACATATTCAGCGGCCAAAAAATATGGCTCTCATATATATGCAATTTTGTATGCAGACTGGGCCGAATTTTGTACCAATGCATATATATTATACTGTGACTCTGCTTTCAGCAAGTAGGCCACCTGATGTGAGCACCACCACCCATAAGCACCCGCAACAAAGAGTATTGCAGATGCGTTGCCAGCATTCAGGGTACAGATAGAATACCTTATGTCAGTAATAATAGCGACTGTGTTACCCTCCACACCGTTACACAGCAGCGCAGGCGCGGGCTTGGTATCAAACTCGATTTATTATAGTGTTATAGGTGAAAGAATTAAGTAAATGACCTGTTGTATGTAGTAGTACAGAACTATGAGACTTAAGTCATTTTTCTAATTTGGAACGTCAATTTGTCTATTTGCACGCATTACTCACACATACAACACGTTATTTTTAAGTTTTTCACCTATATACATTTATAAAATACAAGTATGGAATTACGGATTAAAAATAACATGCAATTACAGCAACATACAAGACAATATGCTCAATGTATTGATTGAAGTTCTCATACAAAACTGGTTATAAACATTTTAATGCATTTCAAATTTAAATCACGAACCCAAAAACGTATGACAAGAATAATCCAGGGATCTCTCTCAGCAACTATTACAAACGGGCACAGGGAACGCGTGTACAGGCGGTACACATAAAAAAATCTCTTTCATTTCCCGGCCCAAAAAAAAAACAAAATTCATGGAAGTAACTAAAAATTTTGCAAATTTTATAAATTTTTTGGGCAGGAATATTTTTTGTAAAGACCGGGTATAGGTATACTCGTTTTCATTCTACAGTTGAAGCTGAGAGTTGGATGCTGCGGCATGGTCCCGGTCGCTCCAATGCCGTTCCACGAATTTCCTTATGTAATTATAGGGCTTCGACTCTGGCTCACCGATGACATTTTCTACCTGTAAAAAATTATAATTCCAAGTAAATACTAACCCAGTTATTCATAAACGCTCTACAGGGTGTATCAGACGCCCCCTAACAATAATCCACTGGGGTATTATAACCATAGCTATCAGTGGCGTGGCGTCCATAGAACTCGATTCCCACCGGCTTGCCTATTTTAAGGCAGTTGGGCAATTTATTGTGCAGAATTAGAGGAAAAGGCTAGTTAAGTTCCCTGCGGCTTGCCTTCTGATATACTTGACGCCACGCCACTGATAGCTATAGAAGCTAAAAAAATATTTTGAAAAAAAACTTGGGAGTATTTTTTTTTCTATAGGAATGGTAGTTTTAACTGTAATCATTCCTATAGAAAATATAAAAAATGTTTACTCCAATTAAAAAAAAAAAATATTAGCTTCTATAGCTATGGTTATATACCCCAGTGGATTATTGTTAGGGGGTGTCTGATACAACCTGTATAGGCTTCTGCTAACTTAGCAATCGTTTGTCCTTATCTGTCACGTTGACATTTACCTTTCACAGATAAGGACAAACGATTGCTAAGTAAGCAGAAGCCTATAGAGCGTTTATGAATAAGAGGGTAAGTATCGGATAACTGAGCTTTGCTCGGTGTTTTCATTGGTACGTATTCTGAAAATAAAACCTAGCTAAATCGATTTAACGCCCCTGAAACTCCCTGTAAACTAAATTTCATGAAAATCGTCGGACCCGTTCCAGAGATTCAGATTAATACATAAAAGAATTGCTTGTTCAAAGGTATTAGATAGATAGATACTAATAGATATATATATTTTTTTTTTTAAATAAACAAAAAAAAAATAACAATCAATCAAACAACCCGCCCCGCGTCATTCCCGGCGCAAAGGTGCCCATCACACTCGCAGCATTACCACGCTGTACAGCGATGGACAACCTTTGCACCAGAAAAGACCCGGAGCGAGGGTCAAAACCTCTCCCACGCAGACGGCGCCCCACTTCCTTCAAAAACCGTAACGCCTCGGAACCCCAACAGCCAGACGTCTAGATATTAGTATATAGAATTATAATAGATATTATACTGGCATATAACTGTAGTAAAATAGGAGAAAATAATTCATATAATACAGAATAACAAACAATGAATCGGGTCGCATATAACATTTTGTCTTGCAGATTATTATAATATATGCTAAACTTTATGTCAAGACCGCTGACTGTGATTTGAGTCAAGATTCATTTGCAAGTTCTGACCCAAACAAACAGTCAACAAACCCCAAAAATGCCTCAACATCATTCAGGAAAGAAGCCAATACTCTTTAATCAGCTAGACCGATTTTTACCAAACATGGCTAAGAATCACTGCAAGGAGACTGGCTTTCAAGTGAAAAAATCTAGAGATGGGCCGACTACTAGCCGACTAGTGGGGAAACCGACTATTCGGCAGTTTTTGTAGTCCGCGATTAGTCGGCGACTATTCGGCAAAAAATGACTAGTCGGTTGTTGTTTTTTTAAACAAAAAGGGTGCATAATTAAAGCCATGACGATAAATTAAAAGTCTTAAATACCTAGCAATAATTGTAAACAAGGTAAAAAAGAGCCGGCCAAGTGCCAGTCGGATGCGCACCGAGGGTTCCGTAAAAATTTGGTAAGTGAATACAAAACCCAGTGTTAGTAGAGCCTGGGCTCAAAATTTTAAGCAAAATTTAGGCAGTGAGAGGCCACTATATTGTTTACTTACGTATACAGACATTAAAAAATAGCATTTTTTGGATTGATTAATAGTGGTAATTAAAATAAAACAAGATAGGTTTAAGGGGCGGTGTTAGAGGTTGCAAACCTTCCTAGTGTAGTAAACTCTATCATGTGTGGTCTATTACTTATTGTGTCCTAGCAACGCTGTTTTTCAGACAATATACGATTGCCCTTGACATGGTTTTTCCTTAATCTCTAATATAAAGTGGAATGACATTTCAATCAGATGCGTTCGTTCGTCTCAACTCGGCTATTCTAGGAACAAAAAACAAACGGAACGTACTTCGTTTGTACGGGACTGCCATTTTAACAAAAACTGAATATTCGCATTCGCATTTGCGAATGTCGAAGATATGACATTCGTTACATCACTACCGCCGAGTGACTGAATAAAATGTTTTTATTTTTATAAAATATATGGCTCGACGGAAAAAAATCTGAAACTTTTTTTCGTAGCTGAGAATGGTTATTCCTATCAAAAGAAAAATCACCAAGCACTTTTAAAATAATCATCCATTCCCAATTATTCTTTTTTTTCTATGGTTATGTTGGCCAATCTCAGGTTTAAGAAAAATCGCACGGCGTATGTGCGCTAGCATGAAACGGAACGTTTGTCGTCCTCCGGTGTCAGTTTCGCGTTAGTCTGTGGTGTCCAATATGGCGACTGCGATTTGTCCATCAGCACCGTTAGAATTTTACAAAATACTCGACAATCCGAATTTTGCGGATACATGTTGTCGACTCGAAATTTTTATTTTTTCACGTTCTATCATTCAGGCAACGTTTCGATCGAGTCTACCGTAACCGGTCACGAAATTATTAATATAGACTAGATGAAAACCCGGCTTCGCTCGGGTGAAATTTGAATCATAATACACTTGTAGGTACAAAATGTAGGTAGAATGTGTAGCCATTATTTCGAATCACTGATTATTATTTTAATACAAAAATAGGTAGGTAAGTGATAGCATTCACAATAATTTAAATTATCTGCAAGAATATATCCGTGCATGGCGTGAACAACTTGATAAGTCCAAAATGGCAATTTTTCAGGGCGGCCATTTTAAAGTTTGAAATTTTCTCCAAAATCCGTTTTTATTTTGAATTGGGAATGCATGATTATTTTAAAAGTGTTTGGTGATTTTTCTATTGATACGAATAACCATCCTTAGCTACGGAAAAAAGTTTCAGATTTGACGACCGGATAGTCTAGTGGTTAGTGACCCTGACTATGAAGCTAGAGGTCCCGGGTTCGAATCCCGGTAGGGGCAGACATTTGTATGATGAATACGAATGTTTGTGCCCGAGTCATGGATGTTGTATGTATTTAAGCATGTATTTATCTAAATTATATAAGTATGTTTATCCGTTGCTTGGTACCCATAGCACAAAGCTTTGCTTAGTTGGGGACTGGGTCAGTTGGTGTAATTTGTCCCATGATATTTATTTGTTTATTATTATTTATTTTTCCGTCGAGCCATATATTTTATAAAAATAAAAATATTTTACTCAGTCACTCGGCGGCCTCTATACGGCTGATATGCACTACGCCAATAACATATCAATAAAAAAAATAATTGCTGCTTGAATCTGTGGAAACGATGACATTTGTAGCTAAAAGACGCAACGGCTAAGTGGCGCCGCCTGTAGATTGTTTGTGTTACTACCATACATGGGGAATTGACATTGTTCATTTTTTTTAGTATGCTCCAATTCGAAAACCATTTGGAGGAAAACCATCAAATAACCGATTTATCTTGTCCGATTTCAAAAATACTTTACGATTGCAGATATTTTTGTAAAAGTACGTAGTAAGTTTTGACCTTTGTTTGATCTAACGACCGGGTTTTATGTAAGAATCGGCCATTAAATGTTTGCCACAAAAATGAAAAAAAAGTTTAGCTACGGTATCTGTCACGCTATCACTGTCACATCTACATCATAACATTACATTCTGACTTAACCTACAAACATTAGAAATAAAAGCAAATTCAAAGTATAAAACTAACAAACAATGGATATTTATAAAAAAATGTTTTCTGCCGGGATGCAACAATGACTCGAACTATAGCCCCAACAAAATCATTGTGAAAATCAGAGGTTTGCAGAGGAAATGGTGTACGCTTGCTTGCTAATGTGGAATATTTCAAAGTTTACACGATGCATTGTTGCGAAGACCACTTTAATGTAAGTAGAAGTCAGGAAAGATGTGCAGGGGTGAAACGAAAAAGCAAAAACAGCACGGAAAACAATAACAACACCAACGAACGAAAATAATTTCGAACACGCGAACATTATTGACATTAAACGTGAGTTTGCCGTTAAATTCACACACATCTACAGATCTATGACGTTGACATATAGACAAAACCTTTTTTTTATATTTCTGTACGAAGGCGATTGGGATCCTGCCAAAATTAACAAATTATCAACAGCGAAAAATATTTATTATTAATAAACAAAGATACGTAGATACATAATATTCAAGTTGATTTCTTAAAAAAGTCCATTCTATCAAATAAAGGTGTTAAAAGCACAGCTTAAAAAAAATGAACAATGCCAATTTCAATAAAAATTACCATAGTGGTTTAGTAACACGAACAATCTACAGACGGCGCCACTTAGCCGTTGCTTCTTTTAGCTACAAAATGTCATCGTGTACCACAGATTCAAGCAGTTTTTTTTTAAATTTAATATGCATTGGCGTACTGCTTAAAAGCCGTGTAAGGGCCGCCGAGTAGTCATGTAACGAATATTCGCATTCGAATTCGCGAATATTCGCATAATTCTGGCATATTCGCATTCGCATTCGCAAAATTACTGCGAATGTTATGCGAATATAAAAAAAAAATTGAGGGTATCTAGTAGTTGTTTAACTATAAAATTTTAGCCGCCCGGTAAGGGAGATAGCCCCATTGGCTTGGCGCTAAATTAAATAGCCCATCTGGCAACATAGAGTGGAATGACATTTCAATCAGATGCGTTCGTTGGTCTCAACTCGGCTATTCTAGGAACAAAAAACAAACGGAACGTACTTCGTTTGTACGGGACTGCCACCAAAGTCACCAAGCCATAGACAAATTCATTATTCAATTCATTATGATCAAATTCGTTATGTTGGCCAATCTCAGGTTTAAGAAAAATCGCACGGCGTATGTGCGCTAGCATGAAACGGAACGTTTGTCGTCCTCCGGTGTCAGTTTCGCGTTAGTCTGTGGTGTCCAATATGGCGACTGCGATTTGTCCATCAGCACCGTTAGAATTTTACAAAATACTCGACAATCCGAATTTTGCGGATACATGTTGTCGACTCGAAATTTTTATTTTTTCACGTTCTATCATTCAGGCAACGTTTCGATCGAGTCTACCGTAACCGGTCACGAAATTATTAATATAGATAATATAGGTACAACATGCTATATACCTAACAAACTAAACATTGCTTCTGGCAAGTCAATTGAAAATATAAATCACAATAAATTAAGTTGTTATTCGTATAACACCCCTTTTTTAGGTCCGACCACACCGCCGTGTGTACGCAGTGACGTGTCGTATGCGTCACGTTTTCTCACCGTTTCTACATTTTGTTGCGATTCCGTAACGTCACCGTTTTTTAAGCGGCGGTGTGGTTGCACCTTTAGCGTCAGTGTTTAGTTATCATTGGCCACTGTCCATACCTTGTAGGGAGGAGAGATGGTGACTTCATTGTATACTCGGATGTTCTGTCCGGCCCAGGAGACGTCATCGATGACACGGGCGATGGCCAGGAACAGCCGCTGGCCCTCCGGGTCCAGGCACGCTGATAGCGCTGACACCTGGAGATTTAAACGTCACTTTAAAAGTAACACTATCAAAATAACTGCCGACGACGCGACGACATAACTGCCGTAGTGGGACGAACTTGGAGCACAGAATATATAATAGTACTAATGTAGGTACAGAATTCGAGTTTCGAGTTACCCCACCCCTCAAGCACAGTCTGCCGGAAAGCTGCTGGCAACTAGTAGGGCTCGCAACGCGATGTATGTTGGCCGCACGTCACAAGTTCGGGAACCTATCCTACCTACTTCATTTTATAAATCATTAGAAAATTAATGCTTTCTGAAATTATCGCGATTAATACATGAAATAACTACAGAATTATTCGCTTAAGTTTGTTGTCGTACATCTATTGTAATTGAAAATAATAATTCTTAAATACACAGACAGACTCATTTTAAGTAAGTTTAAATAAATAGATAACGATTAAGTACATTTATTTGCACACATCTAAACCAAATCTTAATTATAAGTACCTATATTTTATGTCCTTGTTAGTACTTATAGTATTAGGTTTTTGCGATAGACAGCCCTGTGTATCTTACGCACACATTGACGCGTGTACAGACGACGTCGTGCCTGTGTTCATTTCAGAACGCGGATTTTGTACGTCGTGGCCGCCGTGTGCTTGGAGCAGACTTGCCAAAGACAGAACAGGGTGGAAAGAAATGGAGGAGGCTTTTACCGCAATAGGCGGTCCTTACACTTAATTAGGATAAATAAAATTTGTCATCACAATTTGTTTAACACAATTAATCACAGCATGAAATAATTAAATTAATTAGATAATTGATAATTAATTACATACTTACAATGTTCAATTCAATTAAATATTTAATGTGTTAGCATAATTGGTAAGGAATATAAGGAAAGCTATTTTATTTAATTTTTCTAGTTTATTTTGCAAATAGGCCACCAAGGGCTCCTTTGCATGTCTTTTTTTAAACTACCAGCGCATTCGGAAAGACCATCATTGCCAAGAAGAATGCACCGCAAATAATTTTTTCTACCACCAGCACTTTTGGAAAGGCCATCATTTTCAAAAAAATTGCTTCTAATTTAGTCAAACCATTCTTATTAAATTAAATTTGTATAATTTGTATTTTTCATTTCTATTTTAATTTTAATTTTTATTTAACTAACATAGTATTTAAGTTGTATTACTAACCCTCCAATACACGGAGGAGGCCTATGCCATGAGGCACGCCGAATTGACAACATTTCATTTTTATAACACCTGAAAATGTACATATGGTTCGAAAGCATTTTGTCTCCTGATCACTTCAATATGTTTATATAATTTTAATATCGCTTATTATAAAAAAAAAAAATTAATTAAAAATATGTCCTAATTTTACCAAAACTACCACAGGATAGGTGAAACACCTTTGCCTTTTTCACGAGAAAAAATAAGCGACCATAATTTTGTATATGACAACTTCAAAGTACAAGGGGGGCAACTCTGAAATTCTATTTTTGAAGTTCGTTGCATACCTTCTCTCTCACTCTCAAGTTAATGACTATATTAGTATAGATGAAAACCCGGCTTCGCTCGGGTGAAATTTGAATCATAATACACTTGTAGGTACAAAATGTAGGTAGAATGTGTAGCCATTATTTCGAATCACTGTTTATTATTTTAATACAAAAATAGGTAGATGTGATAGCATTCACAATAACTGAAATTATCTGCAAGAATATATCCGTGCATGGCGTGAACAACTTGATGAGTCCAAAATGGCAATTTTACAGGGCGGCCATTTTAAAGTTTGAAAATCCGTTTTTATTTTGAATTGGGAATGCATGATTATTTTAAAAGTGTGTTTGGTGATTTTTCTATTGATACGAATAACCATCCTTAGCTACGGAAAAAAGTTTCAGATTTGACGACCGGATAGTCTAGTGGTTAGTGACCCTGACTATGAAGCTAGAAGTCCCGGGTTCGAATCCTGGTAGGGGCAGACATTTATATGATGAATACGAATGTTTGTACCCGAGTCATGGATGTTGTATGTATTTAAGCATGTATTTATCTAAATTATATAAGTATCCTTATCCGTTGCTTGGCACCCATAGCACAAAGCTTTGCTTAGTTGGGGACTGGGTCAGTTGGTGTAATTTGTCCCATGATATTTATTTGTTTATTATTATTTATTTTTCCGTCGAACCATATATTTTATAAAAATAAAAACATTTTACTCAGTCACTCGGCGGCCTCTATACGGCTGATAAGCACTACGCCAATGACATATCATTTTTTTTTTAAATTGCTGCTTGAATCTGTGGTAAACGATGACATTTGTAGCTAAAAAAAGCAACGGCTAAGTGGCGCCGCCTGTAGATTGTTTGTGTTACTACCATACATGGGGAATTGACATTGTTCATTTTTTTTAGTATGCTCCAATTCGAAAACCATTTGGAGGAAAACCATCAAATAACCGATTTATCTTGTCCGATTTCAAAAATACTTTACGATTGCAGATATTTTTGTAAAAGTACGTAGTAAGTTTTGACCTTTGTTTGATCTAACGACCGGGTTTTATGTTTTATGTAAGAATCGGCCATTAAATGTTTGCCACAAAAATGAAAAAAAAAAGTTTAGCTACGGTATCTGTCACGCTATCACTGTCACGTCTACATCATAACATTACATTCTGATTTAACCTACAAACATTAGAAATAAAAGCAAATTCAAAGTATAAAACTGTAACAAACAATGGATATTTATAAAAAAAAAAACTGCCGGGATGCAACAATGACTCGAACTATAGCCCCAACAAAATCATTGTGAAAATCAGAGAAGGTTTGCAAAAGAAATGGTGTACGCAAGCTAATGTGGAATATTTCAAAGTTTACACGATGCATTGTTGCGAAGACCATTTTAATGTAAGTAGAAGTCAGGAAAGATGTGCAGGGGTGAAACGAAAAAGCAAAAACAGCACGGATAACAATAACAACGCCAACGAACGGAAATAATTTCGAACACGCGAACATTGTTGACATTAAACGTGAGTTTGCCGTTAAATTCACACACATCTACAGATCTATGACGTTGACATATAGACAAAACCTTTTTTTATATTTCTGTACGAAGGCGATTGGGATCCTGCCAAAATTAACAAATTATCAAACAGCGAAAAATATTTATATTTATTATTAATAAACAAAGATACGTAGAAGCATAATATTCAAGTTAGTTTCTTAAAAAAGTCCATTTTATCAAATAAAGGTGTTAAAAGCACAGCTTAAAAAAAATGAACAATGCCAATTTCAATAAAAATTACCATAGTGGTTTAGTAACACGAACAATCTACAGACGGCGCCACTTAGCCGTTGCTTCTTTTAGCTAGAAATGTGATGACATTTCTACTACAGATTCAAGCAGTTTTTTTTAATTTGATATGCATTGGCGTACTGCTTAACTGCCGTATAAGGGCCGAGTAGTGATGTATCGAATATTCGCATTCGCATAAGCGAATATTCGCATATATCTGGAATATTCGCATTCGCATTCCCATTCGCAAAATTACTGCGAATGTTATGCGAATATTAAAAAAAAATTGAGGGTATCTAGTAGTTGTTTAATTATATAATTTTCGCCGCCCGGTAAGGGAGATAGCTATTGGCTTGGCGTTAAATTAAATAGCCCATCTGGCAACATAGAGTGGAATGACATTTCAATCAGATGCGTTCGTTCGTCTCAACTCGGCTATTCTAGGAACAAAAAACAAACGGAACGTACTTCGTTTGTACGGGACTTCCACCAAAGTCACCAAGCCATAGACAAATGGTGCCAAATTTTAACAAAACTGAATATTCGCATTCGCATTTGCATTCGCTAATGTCGAAAATATGACATTCATTACATCACTACCGCCGAGTGACTGAATAAAATGTTTTTATTTTTATAAAATATGTGGCTCGACAGAAAAAAAATCTGAAACTTTTTCCGTAGCTCAGAATGGTTATTCCTATCAAAAGAAAAATCACCAAGCACTTTTAAAATAATCATCCATTCCCAATTATTCAATTTTTTCTATGGTTATGTTGGCCAATCTCAGGTTTAAGAAAAATCACACGGCGTATGTGCGCTAGCATGAAACGGAACGTTTGTCATCCTCCGGTGTCAGTTTCGTTCGCTAGTCTGTGGTGTCCAATATGGCGACTGCGATTTGTCCATCGGCACCGTTAGAATTTTACAAAATACTCGACAATCCGAATTTTGCGGATACATGTTGTCGATTCGAAATCATTATTTTTTCGCGTTCTATCATTCAGGCAACGTTTCGATCGAGTCTACCGTAACCGGTCACGAAATTATTAATATAGAATTAATATAGATGAGCGGAACAGCACGAAGCGAACCTCGAAAATCGAATATCGGAGAATAAGGCCTGACATTGACAATTTGAAATTGACGTCAGATTTTTTTCTATACAGAAAAGACAAAAGGATAAGTGTCTATTCTGTGATAATATCGGAGTTACGCCCTTTTAGAATAAGCATAAATTAATAAATTAATTATAAATTAAATACAAACCCTAGCGAAAAAATTAAACTGTCAGCATGTTCATCTTTTCAAACAGAACCATTAAAATTATAGGCTCAGAAATATGAAATGTTGTCAATTACGCGACAATTTAATAAATAAACGACAACAACAACAACAACAACAACAACAACAACAACATGTACTTACTGAAATTGTAGCGAATTTGGAATAAAAAGACTTATAAATAAATAAATAAATAAATAAAAAACTAACACGATATAGATAGATAGATAGATAGATAGATATATCGTTTATTTGAATGCTACAATACACACAATCAAGTTTAAAAACAATAGAAAGGAAAAACAAAAAATTACACATTAGACTTAACTTAAGTATTTTGTTGTGTGCGTTGCAGCAGTGCAAAAGGGCCATGGCTCAGTGGTCAACATTGCTCGTAGGAGCAAAACACTGATATTCTGCCACAACCCAAGGACCGAAAACGAATTAATTAATCTAAAAAAAAATACGGTAAATTCTAAAATAAAACAAACAGTGCAAAAATCATCATAAGAGTTTAGTTAAGTAAATGAAATTATAGCTGTGTGTGTGTCTGATCGCTGATCGTGCATGTGCAAATTGCATAGGTACGGTGATTCGTGACACTTCGAAGCATCTAACCTACAACAACACTATACTATTTGAGTTCGAAACAACAGCATGTAACTACCCCACTTCCCACTCTACACTTTAAAATTACACTCAAACTCAAAGTCGAGTACCAAGCAACCAGACTGCTTCTGCAAAAGTATTAATCTAAAGTGTTTTTTAAAAGAACTCTTAGAAGTTAGGCATCTTATCGGTGGGGGAATGTTATTCCAGCACCTGGTCGCTAGGTAACGGAAACTACCGGTAAATGCTACAGTTTTGTGGGGATGACACTCCAACAGACAACATCGGGTAGATCTGGTCCCATATCTATTATGAAAGGAGGAAACGTTTGTCTTAGTAAAAAGATAATTAGGCCTTTTGAAATTAAATATATCGAATAGAAGACATGCTAGGTGTAAATGCCTCCGCGAGGACATGTTCAACATAGAAGCTCTGTTAAGATAAGGTGTTATATGACTTCTCGGTGGAATAACAAAGCAAAAACGACAGCAAGCATTCTGGACACGCTGAACCAAACGACGAGTCCTTGACTGCAACCTCGGCCCATATACCAAATCTCCATAGTTTAATCTAGAAAGGATCAATGATTCACATAGTGTGATACGCATTCGTTCACAAAGGAGGTTACGGATCTGATATAATACTTTTAGACGGTAAAAGCATGATTTTACTAAACCGATTATGTGATTCTCAAAGCGCAGTTTGCTGTCAAATACAATCCCTAAATTTCTAGCCTCGTCTACGCGTTCAATAATTTGACCATCAATAGTAACCACTGGATCAATATTTGAAATCTTACGGATCTGATGCTTTGAGCCGAGAATCATAAACTTGGATTTATGAGGGTTTAAGATGAGCCCGTTTCTGTTCGCCCATGCTGATACACTATTAAGGTCCTCATTCATCTTACGCACTACATCATCAAAACTTTGAGGATGGGAAGATAAATATAATTGGACATCATCCGCATAAAAGTGATATCTGCAATGTTTGATAGCCTTGGTTATATCGGCGCTATAAATGATAAAAAGTAATGGTCCCAGTATAGATCCTTGTGGGACTCCACGTGTCAAGGGTTTCGGATCAGACAACAGAATCGAGCCATCCTCCCTGATAATTTTAACGGCTTGATAGCGGTTCTTAAGGTAACTATCGAACCATGTCAAGGATTTACAATCAACACCGTAAAATGACAATTTGGAAAGTAGCAATGGGATATTAATACTATCAAAGGCACGAGAGAAATCCAAAAGCGCGAGTCCAGTGCCATTTCCCGAATCCTGTGCCGACAGTACATTATCCACTACATCCAGCAAAGCAGTCACAGTGCCCATACCTTTGCGAAAACCAGACTGGAAAAGTGGCAAAATACTGTTAGCCTCGACAAATGCAGACAGTTGTCTGTAAACTACCTTTTCCAGTACCTTTGATAAAAAGGGCAGAATGCTTATGGGTCTTAAATCTTTCAACTCAGCTGGATTGTCAACTTTAGGTAAAGGAGAAACTAGCGCCGATTTCCATTGACTAGGCACCTCGCCCGTAAGAATAGACTTGTTCACAATCTCCGTGATAACAGACAAAGTACGCGGCAGCGTGAGAAGCACCATATCTCTCCCAATACCATCGACTCCGATAGAATTTGTCGTAATTGATGCAATAATCTTGGCAATCTCATTCTCACCAACCGGCTTTAAAGTAAGACGAGCATTACCAAAATCATGATATTCAAAAAACGTTAACTCCGACAATGGAACCGTCCCACTTCCGGGAACACTAAGGAAATTGTCATTGATTATATTGGCATCATTAAATTGGTCAGGAAGGGTGTCGCGTTTTTTAAAATCTATAGTTTTCTTAATATTTTTCCAGAGAGTACTTGAATCTTTAAAATTAGAGTTAATATAGTAATTATAGTACGCTTGCTTTTCCCGAAATATACTAGAGCTAACGAGCCTCTTGAGTTCCAAATAATATCTCTTCTTACACTCTGTCCTAGACTTGCGGTATTCACGATGAGCCTTATTTCTCGCGTCAATCATGAGCTTTATTGTTGCAGTAATCCAAGGCAAAGACTTATTGGGCTTAATCCTAACAGTTTTCAGAGGAGCGTGACTATCAAAAAGCTTCAGCACAAAGTCATTAAAAGCATTCAACATGCAATCAACGGAACCATGTTTCAATACTGATTCCCAATCAATGGATTCCAGATGTTCGTTGAAACTATCCATGTCAATGTCCTTTATCGGTCTATACACGATAGTCTTGGTAGGAACCTTGAGACGCTTTATGGGCAAAGTTAAGTTTATCATGGCATGGCCAAGAGAACCAGTAATATTAGTAACTAATACATCACGGACGGGGGCATTGGTACACACTACATCAATAAGCGTTTCGCTATCAACTGAGTAGTGAGTGGGTTCAGTCATTACTTGGTCCAAACCCATGCAGCTCAAGAAATTAAACAGCTTGCCCGTTTTTTCGTTACGAGTATCCATAACGTTAATGTTAAAATCACCAAGCAAAACCATGTAATCGCAATTCGAGAAATGTGAGATAGACTCCGTCAGAGCGTCAAGGAAGATGTCAACATTAATCCAATTCGGACGATATGCAGTACCTATCATTAAACTACGGCCGTTAATCGTCATAGACAACCACATTTGTTCTATCTGTGCGGCTGGGTGTGCAACAAGACGCGCGCGAATATTTCGCTTAACATAAAAAGCCACCCCTCCCCCCCTGCCCCGGCGCATGCTGGCCGGCCGCGGCGTATTCCGTAGCCGGTAGCCGGGGACGGCGGGCGCGAGCTGCTCTTGTCCCTCACGTAACCATGATTCGTTTATCGCAACCACATCGGCATCGAAGCGGTTCATCGCCACAAGAAAATCGTCGTGCCCAGTACAAAGCGATCCGGCATTGTACAACGCTAATTTTACAAAACTGGTCTTAGAATTGGCCATGGCAGCTTAAAATCAAAACAAACGGTGAAAAGACAACAACATGTGATAGGTACCTTGCTTGTGTTTACCACCGTTGCACTATACAAACAGATACAACGATGCAAATTCATGGGATTATAGTGTGTGTGTTTTATGTAATAATGTGCATAAACGTGAAACTCAATGCTTGATGCAGCCAACGCACATCGTCGGAAATTTATTAGGAGGCTCATGTACTTAATTCTTTCGACCATTGCAAGGCACACAACAAAACATATGATGGCAACAGTAAACAGCAATAAGTTAAACCATCTCAACGAAACCTTTACTATACTTAATAATAATAACACTAATATTACATTACACAATGAGTAGTACAAGTTTTTACTTTTACTGTGATAACTGCTACTCGATATGTATAAAATAGACAAAACAAGACTAGCACAAAAATACGTACAGCAAGTATGCAGTATAAAAGCAAGCATGCAGACATTTTTAAATAGAAGAAGTGTTACATAAAACATAAAAACATTGCATTGCAAAATAATAACACTGCGCTTAACATTAAAAACGAATGGCAGTCGCACCAAAAACACGCATTAAATCGGTCTCATTACGTATACGATGTTTAGGCTCATCTACACCTGACCGTTGCCGTACATAGATTCTGCCATCACGGGTCCACGCATAACGCCAGCCGCAGCTTTCCTTGCATTTGCGTGCCTTCTGAAACAACATGCGGTTCACCCGGGTCAGTCGCTCGTTTATATAGAACCGTCTTGGCGGGCCAGGCAAGCCGATACCTTCCGTGGTAACCCCGCGCCGTACTCGTGCCTCCTTCAACAGCTGATCGCGCAGAACGCGGCGCGCCAGCCGCACCACAATCAGCCGGGGACGTGCTGATGCCGCCGGTGTCACCGACTCATCTCCGACGCCATCTGCTGGCACATCCTCATCAACGACCGGCTGCAAGCTCACAATGCTCTCCGACACCCGCCCCACTCGATACGCGCTGACGATATCCTGTTCCGTGACCCCCACCCCGAGTTTCCGACCCACGGCCATAATGATGTGCAAAACACTTTCACCTTTTTGTTCTGGAATGCAGGAAATTTCCACGTCATTAAGAAGCAGCTCCTGCTCCCGATCATTGATTTCGGCTTTTAGCTCCATCACTGTGTCCAAAAGGGCTCCGTGCGACTGGCTTTCAGGTGACGTCTCTGCCCAGCGCTCCATCGCTTCTATCCGAGACGTTAAGTCGTCAATACGGGTATCGCAATTGTCCACTCTCGTCGCAACACCCGACACCGCCTCGCTCAGACTCTGCAGCTGGAGCCGCACGTCCTCACGGACCTGGCGAACCTCCTCGCGCACCTGGCCCACCTCCTCACGAACCTGGCGAATCTCAGCAATCAACGTCTGCATGTAGGCACCAAGAGTTACGTCCTGGGCTGTGTCATTCAAACTAATGAGAGACATGTCAACATCAAGAACGGGCTCGGAGACACTGTCATCAGCCTTCAAAGGTTTTACGCCGGCCCCGCGTTGTACAGTGATATTGCTGTGACAGCCGCGCACCGGAGTATTCGTGTTGTCAGTCCTGGGCTCGCCACTTACGCATTCAACGCATTTCCAGGTACATCTCTGTTCTGGTGTTGAGTTATTAAACAAATTTTCTGCGATATTTGCACATAGCAAATCATAAGGCAGTTTACAAACACAGCAACTTAAAAATCGCCCGTCCGCAATCTCATGCTTACAGCCCGAACACAACGGCTTGTTCGACTCCATTTGAATGCACGCCCAGATGCGCTCGAAATAAGGTCCAAGTTCACAAAAAACCGTAACCGCGGTAAAGGCGATAGCCGAATGGTTCAAGCTACGGTTCAAGATAGTCTGCGGTTAATTAACATAAACTACCGACTTAGTGGATCGATGCAAATAATAACTTTTAAGTTTACATCAAGATTTTGTTCACCAGGGGCACATTTGCACTAGACTAATGACACAGTTTTAAGGACACTAGCAACAGCTTCACTTTGGTACCACTTTTATAATTTATAAGCTGATTTTAGTACTGTTTTTTACAATAAAATTAGGCGAGGTAAAATAAGACATGGACCTTGATGTCCGAAATAAATGATTTTTATTTTATTTTATTTATAAAAGGGACATTGGATTGCTCACAAACAAACCACCTTTCACTATAAATGCTTCTCTGTTACATCATGGGTAAAACTAATGTACCACAAACAACATGGCAGAAGGTTTTTTTTAACAAAACATGAAACAATTACAACATATTCCATTCTACTTACTTACTACTACTACCTCAAAATGATGGTCATTAATATAATTGATGGAATATAAACTTATCATTAGATATTGTGATTATGACACACGACCACAAGTTGCATCACTTCACACACATGCGGGAAAAAAATACAGGTTAGGGTGTTATTAAAAGGGTTCTTCCTGATCTGGCAACATCGCATTTTGGTGTTTTTTTTTACGATTATTTCACAGAAAGATGTGACCTGGGATAATCTTGTACCAAGTGATTCACGGAGGCGACCTGACAATGGGAGGGAACGCCTAAACCGATGCTACTTTACCAAAACAACTGCTTATAGTCCAGGGGCTGATTGCATGTTACTGATCATAATTAAAAAAAAAAAATAGTTGGTATAAACTCTCTTAACTCTCAATGGCTAGGCAGGGGAAGGATGCAGAATTGTGGTGGAGTGATGTACTACTATTCCCCATGCCTATTGTTCCCTATTTGTCAGTTCTTATCATTATCAGTGTGGTGGTGAAGCGGTATATACTACTCTTGTGAAGAGTATGGTAGTGTTTGCATTGAGTGCACAGATAACTAGCTTTAGTGAATATACCCCAAGGTCCACTTGCACGGTCCAGATATAAAAAAAAATATCACTAACTCTGGGTTAGGTTTAACAGTTCCATACATTTAGACACAACTTAGCCCCGGGTTAGCATCTAACACGGGGTTACATTGTTAATCCTGGTCCGTGCAAGTGGCCCTAAGGGTAACAACATGGCAAAGTACCAGGGGATAATGGTTTGGCACAGAAAACTTTGAATATATAATTGAATGTTAATAGATATCTTTTGACTAGCCAAATTTAAACACAATCATACACTAATAGCAATCAATACTAATACTAAGTAGTAATAGTAAGAAATTTAAATTACAATGCAGTACTTACTAGTCTCCTTTTATTTTCAATTGAATTCCGTACCCTGGTGTTTAATCTATGCAAGTTCAAACTCTGGGGCGCTTCGGGAACTGTCGTGACTTCCTTCTTAATTTGCACGTCGCTCACAAGCGATAGATTAACAATATTCACATCGTGACGCTTCGGATTCCCGCTGGATGATGGACATTTTAAGATCAGCATCTTGGTCTGAGGATCGAAAGCCAGAACTTCGCCTTCAATCTCTTGGTTGTAACATGTTCGAGTGGCCACTATACTACCGATGGTAAAGCAGTCAGACACGACTGTAGACATCCTGAAACGTTGTTTTTACGTTTAAAGTGTTATAAACCCGAGGCATGCAGCTCTACGGCTTATATTTCGATAATTATATAAGTTCAACGTGTTCAAATGTTTTGCTGGGACGATGGAACGTCCGCCATTGCCTTTTTGAAGTTTCTGTGCGTGCGTTTTGATGTCACACGGAACGGAGAGAAAGTTTGATTTGCGTTTTGTTATTAGAGTTTGAGCGGTTTCGAACCATCACGTGCCGCTTATACGCTTATATAAATATACGGCTTTGATTTTGGCTTAGATTTATTTATTTATTTATATTCCATTAAATATTACCTTCAAGAAACTTTAACCCTGGATGATTTAAACATAGCCGCTGTATTAAACGGCGCTCGGATAGTTTTTTGATTGAAAAAAAAAACAATCCGTTGGTTAACGGTTGGTTCCGATTTAAAGGCAAAAAAAACCAGTACACTATTTGACGCTTTTTAAAAATAGCTAACCAAGTGTATTTATTACTGTTTTGTGATTTTTACCTTTAAATATCAAAATAAAAACGTATTAAATTACCTTTTACGTATGTTTCATAACTTGTAATTTACGTGCCAATAAGCATGTATTTACTAATTTGTGTATTTGAGTTCGAATAGGACCGTAAAATGAAAAAGGCGGGAAATTTTCTTTTTTTTCTCTGGTTTTGGCGGGAACAAGAATTCTCTCTCTTATATCGTATCGAAACGAAAGCTTTCTTTCTGCTTGGCTTCCTTCGAGTCTTCGTGTCGTTGTCTTCAATTGATGCTGCAAAAATCCTAAAACAAGGTAAATCGAATATCTAATGTAATATTGACTAATGTAGTTTCAAATAGAACGATTCTTTTACTGTTTCTCTTATTGTTTTGATCTAAGCAGTCTTTTATAAGCGTTAAATTTCTGCCAAACAAAATCGTCCATTTTTTTACGTATGTACTTTAATAGATTTATCTTGAGAATCGGTTCGATCTAAACCCAAATAATACTTAATTGAATTTATTAACATGTTGAGCTATGTTTTACTAGATAGTTCTCAGCTATCTCGTGCCCTATTTTCTACAAAATAGATAACTTTTTCTATACTTAACAGATTTTCATTCTGTGTTCTAGAAACTACTAGAAAGTGAATCACGATGAGTCGATTGAACCTGCGGAAGAAGCCGCGGGTCAGTTATTATGAACCCGAGGAACCGCCTTTCGATGAATATGTCTGTAAGTACAAGTTATTTTGTAGAAGACTAACTGTATAATTGAAATTATGAAATCACAAAATAGTTGAATTTTATATACTTAAAAAGTAGGACCTAAGTACTACTTATCTGGGGCAAAAAGTTAAACTAAACAAATTTTACATTTTTCCTTGTAATTATACAAGGAAATGAAAAATATGTAGGTACGTATACTAATTGAACTTGGCCAACTTTATATAGTTAAAATTAATCAATTACAAATTATGTAGTAATGTAGTTAAGTTGTTTTACTACCAAGTAGGCCTACTTACCATTGTTACTAAACATCCCACTTTGACCAGGTGTTTTTTTTTCTTTTTTACACATTTCGTTCGGCTTTTTTACCTGATTGAAATGAAAGTGTTTTGCTTAGCAATTAAAGTTACCTACTAAAAATATTCCTTAAATAAAACTAACAGTTTTCTAAGGCTTCATTGCAATTTATCTAAAATGTACACATGCTAAGTATGTAAATGAAAATGTACCAAGTTACCACTGACTGCCTCTAATTTAATTGATTATTATAACTTATAAAAAAAGGGGAACCTAGAAAGTTCTTTTAGTTTCTCATGTTTTTTTTCCAATAGACAATGGTTGATTTTATTCCAAATATGAATATTTTTGTATAATTAAATGTTTGCATGAATTCCTGCATAGTAGGCTATCATAATCCAGCCTATATACGTCCCACTGCTGGGCACAGGCCTCCTCTCAGCATGAGAGGGATTGGGTGGGCTATAGCTCCCACGCATATACCCCGTGCGGATTGTGTAACTACACACTCACTCACCATAGAATTGCGTCACAGGTGTATGCAGGTTTCCTCACAATGTTTTCCTTTACCAAAAAGCTCATCATTCAAATGTAATTTCGCAGGCTATAACACTAAGTAATTAAAAAAAGACAGTTGCATGGAAGCTATTTGTTTAAACAAAAATACATATATCATCACACCGCAATGGTATAGGTAGGTACTGAAACGATATTTTTATTTTATTTGTTTGTTTACAGTTTGCACTGAATGTCGGGACTATGTGTATGAGTACTGTTCCATACACGGGCCTCTCCTCATTATACCAGATGAAAAGGTAGGGTCCTATTTTATTTTTACTCTATTTTTTATTGTAATTTTCATTTCGTTTTTAGTGCAATTTATGTTTTATTGTCCTTTTTTACATAAATACATGCATAACTCGTCTAAATTCAGTGATTGTGGGCGTATAGGTGGAACGGGAAATCAAAATAGTGATGGGTTGCTAGCCGCAATCGCCTATAACATGATTCCTAAGATTTTCACCTATTCCCTCGACTTGCTTTTACCATCTGCACGGGCAGAGAAGCAACTGGTACACTCCATGTATCCTCTTTGCTCCCAGCACGTCTAGCACGACAGCGCACAAGAGTCGCGTCGCGCGCGAGATAGATTGCCCGTCTTTTTCTTACTGTTCGTTCTGGAAAGAGACGGGCAATCTATCTCGCGCGCGACGCGACTCTTGTGCGCTGTCGTGCTAGCCGGGCGGACCAGCATGTCTTTTATTTTAACAGTATTGCATACTTTATCCTTGCTGTGCCCTCATAGGGTTCACATTGACGCTACACCTACCTGTCTAATAATAAGAACCTATTAACAATGTTGAATGCGATAAAATATTTGAATTTGACTGTATTTTATTTTTATTACAACATACATACCGTCACGCCTCTTTCCCACAGGGGTAGGCAGAGACTACTTTGTTGCACTTGCCATGCTTGTTTTTATTTATTTTATTCTATTTATTTATTTAGACATACCAACAGTACATAAACAAAACATAAAAATAACAAGTTACAATCCATGTTCATGCACCAATAACAGGCATGCAACAGCATTTATCATGATGATGATGATAAGAATGCATGTATGTGAGTTTTGATTAGGTTTTTGTAGCTGTTATACACAATCGCTAGTCCATTTCGATCGCTGTCGACATCTTTACACGGTAATCCCACCGCCAAGCAGCAGTGGTTGCGCTGCTGTGCTCCGGCTTGGAGTAAGACAGCCGGTGAGATTGCTGGCGAATGAGGTCTATTTTAGCTCTCTAGGCTTGTAACGCATCTGCAATCCTCTAGTGTTGCGGGTGTCATAGGTGATGGGGTTCACTTACCATCAGGTGACCCACTTGCTCGTATGCCTTGCTTTTTTTTTCAATATTTATTAAATAAATGTATTACAGGGCATTTTATTTTTTTAACTTGCCATGTTAGTCTGTGTGGCATGCGGGTCAGATCTTCCAAACCAAGTTTATCCATTCGTAGTGGTTGGATCATGGAAATATTAATAGAATATTTTAGAAATAACGCAGAAATATTTCTTACTGTGATCTGAGGGTCGGATTGATTGGTCTGAAATCATAAAAAAAAACATAGAATGTACCAGCTGCTTCCTGCGCAGATGGTAAAAGCCCATCGAAGGAATGGGCGAGAAAACCTTAGGAATCATGCTATAGGTGATGCGGCTAGCAACCCATCACTATTTTGATTCCCCTCCCCATCTAAATATACGCATTGGCCTTTAGGTCTTGATACCTTAGGCTCTGTCTATACTTCATTTAATTTAGGATGAGAAACCACAATAATGTTATATTGCGGCTCGTGAACTGTAATCTCTTCACGATTTGTACTACAGTAACAATTGACGCCACGCAAATAAACTGGCATTAAAACAATTTTATTTTTCGGCTGCCAAACTATTGCACTGTACTGTTTGCTAGGTAAGTAATGGTTGACCAGCCGCAATATAATGTTATTGTGGTTTCTCATTCTAAATTAAATGAAGTGTAACTCGTACGTAAGGGATGAAGACGTGCGGAGCCTTTCATTTGCCCGAATTTCATATGCCATAATGTAATGTTTGCCATACAGATTAAAGCCATAATTCTTTTTTTCTCTGAAATCCTAATTTTTTCAGGAGCATTGAAATGGCAATCCTGTAGAACTCTATAGGTGAGGTTTGTTTCATTACAATCCTGAACAATTAACAGTTAAAGAGAAAAAAGAGTTATGGCAAATGATCATTATGACAAACAATACATTTATGGCATATGATTCGGGCAAACGATAGAGAACCAAAGACGTGATTTATATATATGTATGTATTGACATGAAATTTACTATACTTGTGTAGGATGGATGACAATGGAGGCGTAGGTACAGTCAACGAAAATTTGTCCGCAAAAAGCCTGTATTAATTTTGAAATTATTAATGCATTGTATTTTAAAGTTAACTTTACTTATTTTATTTAAAAGCCGTGGTAGCCTAGTGGTTTGACCTGTGGCCTCTCAAGCAGAGCGTCGTGGGTTCAAATCCCGGGCTCGCACCTCTGAGTTTTTCGGAATTTATGTGCGAAAATTACATTTGTAATTTGCCATGAGCTTTTCGGTGAAGGAAAACATCGTGAGGAAACCTGCACACATCTGCGAAGAAATTCAATGGTGTGTGTTAAGTTCCCAATCCGCACTGGGCGCGCGTGGGAACTATAGCCCAAACCCTCCAATACACGGAGGAGGCATATGCCATGAGGCACGCCGAATTTCGCGACAATTTAATAAATAAATAAATAATAAACGACAATAACAACAACAACATGTACTTACTGAAATTGTAGCGAATTCGGAATAAAAAGGCTTATAAATAAATAAATAAATAAAATTACTTATTTTTATTTGTGTGGTTATTGTCTTCCTGCTTCTCGCTGCATTATTTGGTTTCACAGTGTGTTAGACTACTTTTGGACTGACTTCCCAAAAAGAAGGGGGGGGGGGGGTCCTGAAGTATTTTCTGTATGATTTTTTTTATCACAAGCTTGTACTAGCGCATTTTTATGTAAACGTGCCGGCACGTAAGTCTAGCGATGACGAGTCACGTGGAGGGGATCTGCGCACCCACGGATACCGTATATTATACTTCTCCGCATACAAGGTCATCGCTAGACTTACGTGCCGGCACTTATATGTTCGTTCAATTTAAAGCTTACAAATCTAATTTTACCCACTTCCCGTACTCCAACTTGAGCTTCTCTTCTTGAGACTCGTCCAGAAATCATGTGATCGTTTATGAGGCGCGGGGGGGGGCAACAAATGATCACGATGAGGGAGGGGGGTGTCCGAGAACAAATTACGTGTCCTAAGACTTCGCTGTCCGTCCGTCTGTCACCAGGCTGTATCTCAAGAACCGTAATAGCTAGACAGTTGACATTTTCACAGATTGTGTATTTCTGTTGCCGCTATAACAACAAATACAAAAAACAAAATAATAATAATAATAATTAAGGGGGGTCCCAAACAAAAAACGTGATATTTTAACTTTTTTCATGGCTACCACTCGCCGAGCTAGATCTCAAGAACCTTAATAGCTAGACAGTTGAAATTTGCACAGATTATGTATTTTTATTGTGGCGACAACAACAAATACTAAAATCCAAATAATAATAATAATAATAATTAAGGGCGCTCCCATACATCAGAGTATTTCTGGTACGGAACCCTTCTTGCGCGAGTCCGACTCGCACTTGGCCGGTTTTTTTATTAACTAACTTAATTCATAAAGTCTGAAAAATACACGTGATCTTGAATGAGGGGTAGGGGGTAGCGTTATAATCACCAAATATCACCAAGTTTGGGGTCAAAAGTAGGCCAAATATGATCACATGATTTCTGGACGAGCCCTTGTGTAGGTATTTAGATTGGATAACAAAGCTAGTACAGTCAGCAATAAGCTTGTCATATTAATGTAAACAAACGGATAACTCACGTTTTTGTCGCCGCACGCGTCGGTGGCGAGGAGCCGGGCGGACAGAGCGCGCGCGCGCAGTGCCCGTCTCGCCTTGGCCCCCGTCGCACCATGATTAAGAATCGCGAATCGATTCGAAACTGTCGGACCTTTTCCGACGTAATAAAACGTGAATAAGCCTGTTATAAAAAATAGTTAAAAGGATGATGAGTTTGGTGAATAAATGATTGACAATTGAACCATGTGACAATCAGGTTCCGGCTAAAACCGGGTACCCAGATTTTGTGCCGCGTGCGGCGCTGACCATACCCCGAGTATTCCTTCACCTTGCGAACTCCTATATGAAAGGTTTAAACATGCAAATTATCGTTTTGAGTAGGTAGATAAATATGAATATGCATATGCTTATATATTAGGTAGTTTTTGTAAAGTACGTACATCGAACAAACTGGGGCCCTACCATTACGTGTTAATGCGATTCAGTTTAGGTCCGCTCGCTGTCAGATTCATACTAAAAGTGACAGCTAAAACTTGAACTGACTCGGAATTAGGACGTCATGGTAAGGCCCCTGATTCGTGACCCATCGAGAAACCTTGTCGCAGTAAATTTTTGGCAAGGAAAATCACTGTGATGTTTATTGCGAGAAAGTTCTATGGTGGTTCAGTAATCAATTTTTGAAAATGTCATTTGAGCTGTAGTTTTGTAGCAATACACAGATTTTTGTCACTTTCAAGTGATGTTATTTCATCCCGCATCAAAATCCGTTCCCTAGTTTTAAAGATTTAAGCATACATACATAGGGACAGACAGACAGACAGCGGAAAGCGACTTTGTTTAACTATGTAGCGATATGTATTTAGTTAGTAGTTACTCGCGACTTCGCCTGCTAGACGGCCTATTAGTATAGGACGTACTTACAGTCAGCGTCATATAATATCGTCTAAGTGGTCAAACGATCTTGACATAATATATAGTCGTATTTGAACACTTTGACCGTAACGATGTAGACACTCAATGAATCAAGAATTTTACTTCTCGATTTTTGTATTCATTTTTACGGTTTACCCGTTAAAAATTATATTTCTAAACAATACTGAAACCTAGAACACCTAGAAAATTCCGAAAAGTAAAGCTATGGCTGGGAATCGAACCCGGATCCTCATCATTCCGTGATGCGTACTTTTACCCCTACACCAGCCATAGAAAGTATGTATGTATGTATGTAAACTCTTTATTGTGCAAAATAAACAAGACAAATACAATTGACAAACAATTGAAAAGAAATTGAAAGTGTGGGTGGTAGGGCCTTGTGCAAGGTCCGTCCGGATAGCTACCACCATCTTACTCGCTAATCCTGCCGCTAAGCAGCAGTGCTTGCACTGCTGTGTTCCGGTGTGGAGAGTAAGACAGCCGGGGAAATTACGGGCACAAGAGGCATTTCATCTTAGCCCTCTAGGTTGGCAACGCATCTGCAATCCCTCCGGGGTTGCGGGTGTCTATGGGCAGTGGTGATCGCTTACCATCAGGTGACTCCCTTGCTCGTTTGCCTTCCTATTCACATAAAAAAAGTATTTTTATCGGATTTTTCTGTGTTCTAGCTTTCAGTGTTTTTTAAGAGATATATATGACGCTGACTGTACATACTAACATATTACATTGTTAACGTCAGTATCAGTATTAACATTTAACTATTGCAACTAGATGCTGGTATCGGCGTGTTTAGCACGCTCACTCTACCGATTGGAGTGCGCTTTGGCCCGTACCGCGGACACCGCGCAGCCTCCGCCGGCGACTCTTCCTACGCTTGGCAGGTAATCTCATCATCTCCAGCCTATATACGTCCCATTACTGGGTACAGGCCTCTCAGGATAAGACTGCTTTGCTACCGCCCGTGCAAGACAGCTACGTCTGTGCCACACTAATACCTTCGAAACTCCCACCCACCCTATGGTGAAATAACAATATTATAAATAAATGTAACTACAAATATCAACATCTTAATAGTCACCAGCCCGTTTCCAACTTTAATCGGTATAAGCGCCTGCCCTACTAAGTAGATAGTCTTCTCTTTACTTTAATTAATGTATTTTAAGTCGCCCCGCAATTTACCGCCCGCTACGCCAGCGAAAATTTCCACTTCCTGGCTAGAGGAAGACTTAAAATTGTGTACCCACTTCGGGCGGTAAAGAAAGCCTCCAGTCGCATGTTTGACACCCTCGCCTTTGGCTCGTACGACAACTTCCAGCGATCTGAGACATTCTTTATTTCACCACCCTCTCATTAACATTTCAGATCTACGACAAGAACCACAAACCTCTACACGTGATAGACGCAAGGGACGATAATGCCTCAAACTGGATGCGGTATGTGAACTGCTCGCGGCATACCTCCGAACAGAACCTCGTCGCGTACCAGTACCAAGGACAGCTGTACTACAGGTTAGTGCCCTACAGGTTGCCCCAGAAACCGACGATATACCGTCGATGAACTGCTAATTACCTCAGGATTTTAGGTTTTTGTTATAGTAAAGATGGCTCAGTTTTTGGGATATCGTTATTTATGTGAAAAATCAAAATGTTTCTCCTTTTGCTCCATTTGTAGCTGCGCACTAAAAATAATGGAGCTGAAGGAGAGAATTAAAAAAAATGACGATATCTGAGAAACTGAGACATTTTTACTACAACAAAAACCTAATATCCTGAGAGGTAATTAGTAGCCTACCAATTTTTATGACAGTTTATCAGAATAAATAAATCGTTACCGCTATGCCTATAAGATTTGAAGAGTTCCTTCAGTTTCTCCAAGATCTCGTCATCGGATTCTGATTTGGTGGTAATGGGACCAAAGTATTCCCTTTCCAACAAAAAAAGATTTATCCAAATCGGTCCACAAGTGACGGTGTTCCGATTCCGAGGTAACAAACATAAAAAAATACAACCTAATTGAGAACCTCCTTTTTTCTTGAAGTCGGTTAAAAAGAATCGACTTGTAATGTAAGTTATCAGTCTTTACCATTTTAAGCCGTACAAATGACACTGAAGGATGATAAAGGATTTTCTTGTCGACTACCTATATTAAAAAAAGGCATATAAAAATAAATATCTGCCGTAAATTACTCCGATTAAAAATACTATTTTGACCATAAAATTTAAAGAATATTGATTTACAGAAACAAAATGGTGGGTAACAGCTAGTACTAATATATTTCTTACTAGCTGTTGCCAGCGACTTCGTCTGCAAAGAATTCGTTTATCGCTATCCCGCGGCAACTACGCAATTTTCCGGGATAAAAAGTAGCCTATGTGCTATTCCAGACTTGTCTCTATCTATGTGCCGAATTTCATCCAGATCCGTTGGGCCGTTCTGTCGTGATTGAGTAACAAACAAACAAACATCCATCCATCCATACTTTCGCATTTATAATATTAGTTAGATGAACCCGTCGCCCTCATAAAACCCCAACCTAATAGTGTGAAATAATCCTGACTCAAGTTAAATTTGTATGCTTCCAGAACAATAAAGGTGATCCCTCGCTTCACCGAGCTATTGGTGTTCTACGGCAGCGAATTCGCGATCACGCTCGGAATCGACCTCCTCCGGTATTCCGTGCCCTGCCAATGCGACGCATGTACGTTACACTCATTACATACATACATCACGCCTTTATCCCTTATGGGGTAGACAGAGCCTAAGGTAACCAGACCTAAAGGCCAAGTTCTACGATTGTGGGCGTATTGGTGGAGAGGGATTCCTAAGATTTTCGCCTATTCCCTCGAAGGGCTGGTCTTTACCGTCTGCGCGGGAAGGCTATAATTTATAGCAAAGTACTAAAGTACTGGGGCCTTACCATGACTTCCTAATTCCGACTCAGTTCAAGTCTTCGCTGTCACTTTTAGTATGGATCTGACAGCGAGCGAACCTAAACTGAATCGCATTAAGACGTCATGGTAAGGCCCCAGTACCCGGCCATAAAGATTGTACTACGGTCTTTGGAAATAGACAATTGGCGTCACGTAAGTTAGAGCGAGACAAAGCTCTACGAAGCCGAAATTAGCCGAGAAGACCGATGCGATGTGCAATCTTTATGATTATCTATTTAGTTTAACATGGACCTTCACCACAGAACTGATAATAAAGAGGACATAGATAACAGTCGATAAATTCAAGGCCTAGCCATGTAGCTTTTGCACAGCACAGACATAATGTTGAAAAAGCCAATGAAGAGCGACGATGTGTAAGTGTGAGTATGACTTGAGGCCAGTGTTATTCATCGCTCTGTCTTTAATACGTAAAGTTCATAATTGTTTGTGAGCTAATTTACGAGTAATTGTGTGCGTAATTGCGTAGTACGGTTCCGGTCTTTTGCGTGAGTGCATTAATAGCAAGTAGAGGGGATAACGCGGCGACAGCGGTTCCGGTTGGAAATAGGAACTAAAGCATTTCTATCCTCTTTATTATTAGTTCTATGACCTTCACAAAGTAATGGTAATCTATAAGGTATTTAAGAAGCCCTTAAGTGAACATCCCTAAGTGTAAATTATGATTTCTTGTTTTAGGTCAAGCGCGATTGCCCAAGAAGGCACAAGGGAAAAGAAACAAACGTCAAGCTCAAATTGAAGAAACGCCGAGAGAAGAAAAGATTCCTAGAAAAAATCCAGTTGAAGAGCTTGAAGTAGCTTCAGTACATCTTCGAAACGATTTGAAAACCAATGATATGACGTTTTCTAGTGCCATTGCCATAGAACAGCCCAAAGTAGATAAGCCGAAGAAAAAGAAGATTGTTAAAAAAACATCAGCTGAAGAGGTTCAAAAAAGTTCCCTACACCTACAGGACGACTTGAAGAACATTAATAATACAACCGATTCTGCTAGTTCCACTGTTACAGAGCATCCCAAAATCGACAAGCCGAAGAAAAAAAGAATTGGTAACAAAAGCACAACTGAAAAGTTTAAGCCTCTGATCAAGACATCTGTAGAATTAGTTGCTGATATGAATACAGTCACAGCTTACAAATGCGACAAATGTAGTACAACTTTTGACGCCAAACCTGATTTAGACATACACATACATACACATACGTCGGTAAACGGCACAGCCAAACAAAGCGATACTGGATCAAAACGTCATAAATGTAGTTACTGCAGCTACTCTAGTAACAAAAAATCCAATTTGACTTGCCACATAAAGACACACACTGGGGAAAAGCCATTCGAGTGTAGTCACTGTACCGCCGCGTTCAGGCAAAAAAGTAATTTGACATCACACCAGAAAATACACAACAATGATAGACGTTTTAAATGTAATCAATGTGATTACGCGTGTTACCATAAATACAGTTTGATTATGCATATAAGAACTCACACTGGGGAAAAGCCATTCAAGTGTAGTCACTGTACCGCCGCGTTCAGGGATAAAAGTACTTTGACATCACACCAGAAAATTCATACCAATGATAAACGTTTTAAATGTAATCAATGTGATTACGCGTGTAACCGTAAATACAGTTTGACTACGCATATAAGAACTCACACTGGGGAAAATCCATTTAAATGCAGTTATTGTCCTGCCACGTTCAGGCAAAAAAGTCATTTGACGGTACATCAGAGTGTTCATACCAATGATAAACCTTTCAAATGTAATCAATGTGATTACGCGTGTAAGCTTAAAGGCTATTTGACTAGACATATAAGGACTCACACTGGGGAAAAGCCATTCAAGTGCAGTCACTGTACCGCTGCGTTCAGGGATAAAAGTGATTTGATAAGACACCAGTATATTCACACGAACAATAAACGTTATAAATGTAAACAATGTGATTATTCATGTATCCAAAGCTACAATTTGACTAAGCATATAAGAACTCACACTGGGGAAAAGTCATTCAAGTGCAGTCACTGTACCGCTGCGTTCAGGGATAAAAGTGATTTGACAAGACACCAGAGTATTCACAGCAATGATAAACCTTTTAAATGTAATAATTGTGATTACTCATGTAACCAAAAACAGAGTTTGATTGGACATATGGCAAAACACACGGGCCTAAAGCTATTCCCATGTGATATCTGTGAATACAGGTCTGCCTGGTCAACTCACCTAAAAGATCATCTATTGCGCATGCACGGAGGCGTGAAGCCCCATGCATGCAACATTTGTAATTATAGATGCGCTGTGAAAAGTGACTTAAAAACACACTTAAAAAAACATAATATGCTATCTTAAACTTTTATTTCTAGTTTTTCTCTGCGGTCTGCTAGGATTCTTCCTAGTTGCTGGCTTTAAGCTCCCAAGTTAGTGAAGTTACATTATACGAACTTTGAAGGAGTAGATCAGTGGTGGGCAAACTTTTTTCATGGCGGGCCAGAAAATCACAGATATTTCAAAGAAGGGCCAAAATTATACTAAAATGCAATTTTTTTGACACATAACGTATGAACTGTACGTGGCTAGTCTAGCTGGCTCCTTTGCCTTTGCATCTATTATTCTATTTTATACAGCAGCACCATCTAAATATCGTCATCCTGTGCCATAACACTCCAATTCGAAGGAACGCCGGCGGGCCGCATTAAATTCTTTCACGGGCCGGAGTTGGCCCGCGGGCCGTAGTTTGCCCACCACTGGAGTAGATGGTAGACCCCCTGGTTCTAGAGGAAAATGTAAAGGATGCCGAACCGATCTGTATTTTGTGACCTGAATTTGCTATTGAATTCTATGCCTCCTTTGTCTTGATAAAACTTTTTTTATTTTGCTACTTCGATTTATGTTTCTGTACACAAAAACGAAATGTAGGCTATTTCAAATATTTTTTTAGAGATATACAGATAATATAGTATATATTTTGCTTGGTGTCTACTAAATACCAATGGCTGTGTTAAGAGATGCATTAGAAGAGCGATTTAGTTTGTATTTTTATAGCGATGAAGTCTCGATTTTAGTTGAATTTTATTAACACCCAATGATGTCCTTGATTAAAGTTTCAAATAGTGAAAAAAATTGTTTATTTTTGTTACTGGTTGTTACTAGCTTAAGTTTTTAAGAAATTGCTTCTAATAAATATATTATTTTCTTAAATTTTGTTTTAAATTATATCAAACCACGATGACCTGTTATTACATTCATTATCACAGTTAACCAAGTGGATAACCAAGTAAGTTAACCAGAAGCCTTCTTCTCCTTTTATTAATTAATATGGACCCATCGATCGATGCGAAGATTTCGCCAATGTCAAAGTAATAAATATTCAAAAATCTTGTGACAGAAATGTCGGCAACGTACGGTAGAACACGGTCAAACGACCCCCTCCCACCCCTGTCGGGCTCTTAGCCAACAGACAATGATATCCCTCGGAGACCGCCAGGAAATCATTAACCGAAGCCCAGGGTGCACCGGACCAAGCACTGCTCTTCCCCCCGGACGGATCCAAAAACGAACCGCAGCTCTTGACCACACGCGGAGGTAGCCCGACTCGCACCCTAAAACCACCAGTCAAGAAGGAAGAAATTTTCTTGTGAGGAATAAAGGGGAATTTCCACCTGTTTTTAGGTGACTAATAAGAAAATAGTAAATGATTATCATTTTAATACCGAAACATTAAACTGTTTTACATTTAATTTATTAAACAATTTACATGCAACAATGACTATTTCTATTTTAAATTGAAGTAAGTACCTTGTGACCGAAAATGTACAAACGCATCGACAAATCGGGCCTGAATCATCTCATCATTCTCTGTTGACTTTCAGTTGCCTATGATTCCGTCTCTATTTATTAATACGAAACAGACAGAGATGTCATCATAGATAACTGACAAAAAGGGCCTTAGACATTGATTCAAAAGGAATTTTAAAATGAAACATAATTTAATTTGGTGTGACGCTTTTCAACAACTAATAATTAGATAGGCAGTAGTATTAACTATTTTAAATATTGACATACATCTATTTATCACACGAATTAAGAATAACAGTCAATTGGAGTAATTAAGAATTAACAATTTGAGACTAGAACAAGTTTGATTTTAACCTTAACACTCAGAATTAATTATACAGACAATATGAAAACATCGTAAGAGAATAAAAGAAGTGAAATTAATGGTATATTGATAAACAAGGGTTGAAATTGACCCATTTCACCTGATAAGTGAGAGCGCCAATAGTTCGAGGGTGAAATGGGTACTTAATTTCACCCGAGTTTATCACTACTTTTCATTTCGAAAACGAGAAAAGTAAAAGAAGGTATTATAACTTTCTCTAACTCTTAATCTGTTTGATAGACGAAGAAAACGATTGGGAATGGATGATTATTTTAAAAGTGCTTGGTGATTTTCCTATTGATAGGAATAACCATTCTTAGCTACGTAAAAAAGTTTCGGAATTTCCCGTCGAGCCATATATTTTATAAAAATAAAAACGTTTTACTCAGTCACTCGGCGGCCCCTATACGGCTGATAAGCAGTACGTCCATAACATAACTAACTAACTAACTAACTTGGCTCAGGGACCCAAATAGGGTCTTGGCCTCCGAAACGAGAGCACGCCATCTGTCCCGATCGTGCGCAGCTTCCAACGTCCATAACATAACAAATAAAAAAAAGGGTGCTTTAATCTGTGGTACACGATGACATTTGTAGCTAAAAGAAGCAACGGCTAGAAAGCGCTCTGTAGATTGTTAGTGTTACTAAACCATACATGGGAAATTTAAATAAAATTGACCATAATGTATATTTTTTCTCAGATTTTGGAATTATTGGGTTATTTCTACTCAGAATCAAAAACACTACTGAATGTTATGTGAGAAATTAATGGTAATTTTTAACGAAATTCCCCATGTCTGATTTAGTAACACCAACAATCAACAGACGGCGCCACTTAACCGTTGCTTCTTTTAGCTTCCGAGAGTGCGGTGCTACAAACGTCAGTGACAAATGTCATTGTGTACCACAGATTCAAGCAGGCATTTTTTTTAATTTGTTATGTTATGGCCGTACTGCTTATCAGCCGTATAGGGGCCGCCGAGTGATTGTGTAAAATGTTTTTATTTTTATAAAATATATGGCTCGACGGAAAAATCTGAAACTTTTTCCTTAGCTAAGGATGGTTATTCCTATCAATCACCAAGCACTTTTAAAATAATCATCCATTCCCAATTGGCATCATCCCTACAATATTATCAACAACATCCAGTTAACATTTAATAATACTGTTTTATAATTATAATTGATACAGAGATATACAACATTACATCTAAATATCAAACTTTAGAATACGAATTATATTTAACATCATAGCTGGGCATTAACTCGTTAATCCGTTAATCGTTAATTAACGAAGTTAACATTTTGATTAACGGATTAACTTTTAAGTTAACTTTTAAAAATGTTAACGGACACGTTAACTTCAGTTACTATGCAGAAGTCCGTCAATCGTTAATCCTATGCCTACTATTTACCGCACGGCACCGCGGCGCGGCGCGAAAAACAGGTTCAGACAAGTATGAAACGACAAGTGCCGGGCGGCGCGTGGCAGCGAGTGAAATAAAAACAAAACTAAACTAAAACTAGATATATTTTGCCGGTGCGTGCGAGTGAGAAAACTGCGAAGAGATTTGTTTCGTTTGATCATTTCATTACTTAGCGCAGAACCTAAACCAACAGGTTTTATAAGTTCACTAACGCAACAATTTAAAAATGCAATTTAACATATATTAGGGTGGATTTTTGACGTTGTAATTTGTGTGCCATGCTAAACGTATTGCACACAAATTACAACGTCAAAAATCCACCCATTAACGGATTAACGGTTAACGTTAACTTGCGTTAATTCTTCCGAAATGTAACGCTTTAACGTTTAACGAAGCTAACTTTTTTTGTAGCGGATTAACGATTAACGAAGTTAACTATTTGATTAACGGTGCCCAGCTATGTTTAACATCATAAAAACCGAATTTGTATGTTTAATATCTAACTAATATAAGTATGGCACTCGTTAAAAAAATAAAACCATTTTCTGTCAACAACAAACTTTCTTACGTGATAAAGATTAAACTATGAATTGAATCGGCCGATGGTGAAATAGGAAGTTTTAAGGTAAATGAAGAATATATTTAGTTGACTGCTTCACCAGGCGTACTGGACCTGTAAAATATAATGTTAATATACAAGAAAATAGATAATTATAATTAATACCTAATACATTCATCAATAAAACGACAATGTTCGACAGAGCACATACATAACATACATAGATACATATATATATATATATATATATATATATATTTACGGTTCGAATGTTTAAGCACTGATCGGTGTACAATTTAAGGCGATCTTTTTCAATTTTTTTTTATGATCTGTAAGATTGATATTATTTGAATCAAATGAGACTAAATGTAGATTATTTTTTTACTATCGACATGCGAGAGGTTAATCACGTCTTTATTCTTTGCGGGGTAGACAGAGCCTAAGGTAACAAGACCTAAAGGCCACGTTTAGCATGATTGTGGGCGTGTAGGTGGAAAGGGGAATCAAAATAGTGATGGGTTGCTAGCATCGCCTATAACATTTAATTTATTAACTACTAGCTTCTGCCCGCGACTTCGTCCGCGTAGAATTAGCAATCGATATGTTTATCGCTGTCCCGCGGGAACTATACAATTTTTCGGGATAAAAAGTAGCCTATGTTTTAATCTAGGGTACCAGCTATCTTCCTACCAAATTTTATCCAAATCCGTCCAGTCGTTTTAGCGTGAAGAAGGAACAAACATACACACTCACTTCGTCACATCATCACAAACTTTCGCATTTATAATATTAGTAGGATTGACATTTAAATTTATATTCTAGATTTTTGTGATAAATTGGCATTTTGTGCCCTTGCAGGGCGTCATGGACCGACTAATCTATACTTAACATACACACATACCGTCATGCTTCTTTCCCACAGGGGTAGGCAGAGACTACTTTGTTCCACTTGCTACGATCCTGACATACCTCTTTCGCTTCATCCACATTCATTAATCTCTTTATACATGCTCGTCGGTTCCGGGTACTCTTGACCTGACCTTTTTCCAAAACGTCCCCAATTTGATCACGAAACGTCCATCTTAACTTAACACCTTTTAATATAAATGTACATGATATTACAATCTATTAAATAAATAAATAAATAACATGATTCCTGTGATTCATTTTAATAATGCAAAACTTACTGTAAGTTGTCGGGTCGATGTCTCGAGGACAGCTTTAGGTGTCTGGTGTAAGCCTCATCTGACGCGAAGCGAAGCGCGCACGCATCGCAATGCGGGCCCAGCATCGGTATCTGACAATAAGGTTTACGTAGTTGACACAAAATCTGCTAGCTTATTACGTAATTCGCTCGCAATCGCCATCGTATTCATTTTGACAGTTCTTGTATGAATGTGACAGCTAGCCGATTCCGGTGCCGATTGTCAGCCCATACATGAACTGTCAAAACGAAGACGATGGTGATCGCGAGCGAGTTACGTAATAAGCCTGCCGGTCGCCGGGACTTTTGAAAAGTAGGGTTACTATTGACAAATCAATATTTTTTTTCTCGCTTTTTGAATTTATTCCTAGGCAGTTGGGTGGATCAACAATTTCTTGTTGTTATTCTGTCCCATCAGCCAGGAGACAAAAGTAGTACAGTTTGTTAGAAGAAACGTTGTGTCTCTTTACACTAACATGCTTAGTAGATGACCAATTATAAGAGGCCTACAACTACCGCAAAAACACACGTTGTACAAAATTTAAACCCAGGAGAATGTAACCATAGCAACGAGTGACAAGATAAAGTTGATCCACCCAGTTACAAATTATATTTTTATACAATACTCCCAATAGTTCGCCTTTGTGCGTTTGTGTTGTCCTGTAATCATCATTTTCATGTGTTTTAGGTACAATAAAAAGTTATACATATACATATACATACAATACTGAAACCTAGAACATAAAAAAACCCGAAAAAAAAGCTATGGTTAGAATAGAATAAAATAAAAAAATAAAATATAAGTTTATTTACTAAAAAGTTTCACAAAATTAAACATGTTACCTATGACCTTCACACTAGGCTGAGCCTGTCTCGTGAGGTCCAAAGAATAGAATAGAATAGAATAGAATATTTATTTGCATATGTGTGTATTTAGGAATCGATCTCGGATCCTCATTATTACGTGATTCGTGCTTTTATCCGTACCACCCATAGCAGGTATACCTGCTTGGGCAAAAACATGCATCACGGAGTGACGAGGATCCGGGCTATGATATACTATATAAAACTGAGGTAGATACGTCACAGGCGATCTCCCCGTGGCAAGCGAAAAGTAAGGTTGCCTGACTTGTGTTTCGTCGCTGTCGGCGCGCGCAGAGGTCCTTATATGTCAAGTAACGGCAATAACGTTGCCATGTCCGAAAGGAGTTTTGTTCAGCTATAACGCGTCTATGGATCCGGGTTCGATTCTCAGCCATAGCTTTACTTTTCGGACTTTTCTGTGTTCTAGGTTTATGGTATTTTTAGAAAAGGAAAGCAGATGTTTGTATAAATTATTGGCGTTCTCACTATTCCAACATCCCACCATCCCATCCAGGGCTCCCATTTCGCTGAGCCATTCCGACACAAAATAATATTTTCATGCCTCGTTACATAGTGTATTTTTTGGCCCGTAGAATTCTGACAGCTGTCAGAATTAGACGTTTCAGGGGACACCAACATTTTTTTTCTGCTGAACAAATAAATTGTCACACTAAGCTTTCGTTATTTTAACTAACAAATAAAAATAATAAAATACGGCGACGTTCTAACATTAGGTACTCAAATAATGATCTAAAAATTAATGGCAGCTTTTATTTTAACGACAATTGGCCAATTAGAGTACAGAAGATCTAAGTTGAAAACCTTAAAAGTCACCCTTATTATCACATACGTACATACATAAATCACGTCTTTATTTTAGCAAGGCATAATTTGCCATGTCGACGTAGTGACATAACATTACACACGTGAGGAGATTGTTCGGTTTAATGTAATTTTGACATTGGGGGAGGAGCAATTAAAATATTTTCCTATACTTTGCCGGAAGAATGACAGTTGACTGCTGAAGTTTTACGTTCTGTTCTTTCTTTTTTCTTTTTGTTAAATATTACGAAATAAATCAATAAGTATATTATAATCGTAGACCAAAGGTTTGTAATATTATGACAATACTCAAAGTGGTGCCCCAAACAACTTATATACTTCCAAAAAAAAAAAAAAATATTATGTCTAAATTATGCGATTTAAAATTAAACCAAATATCTGTTAATTACTAATATGTAAAAATGATTGTTAGTTTAAGTATTTCAACTTCAACATAATGGTCTATTTTATTTTCCTTTTCTTACCACGGATTTAAGGAATGTTTTTATGACTGGTAATACCGAGAAATGTCAGAATTCTACGGGCCAAAAAAATACAGTATAGTATAGTTTTTAATTACTAACATAGATGTATGACCTACTAACAAAATAAAGATAATTGTAAAAAATTGTCTGAAATAAATTATTATTCGGTATATTTATCTTTTATCTTAAGTCAGGTTTTTACAATATTGAAATAAAAAGTAATAAAGCAATATTAATACAAAATATAAAAACATTATAAAAACCTAACCTAGGGTGCCGCCGGCAGCGAGGCGGGGCCTAAGCTGCCGGTGGTCAGGGCGACAAAGAGAGGAACCTCCTGACTATCCGGGCCGTGTCCAGGAGTACCGCCTTCTGTATCTGACCCTTGACCCAACCACCTAGCGAGAGCCTTTTAAGGTGATGGTCAAGGCTCTTCGCTATCAGACCGTTCGCCGAAACTACTATCGGGACAGTGATTGTTGAGTCAACATCCCACATGGCGGTTACCTCGTGAGCCAAGTCAAGGTACTTGCTGAGTTATTATTATTATTATATTATGTAATTCGGAACAGATAGATTACTAACGCGTTGAACAGTTTATTTTTCGGATATACAAACGGACCTGTAATGCTCCCCCCTGGCTTTTCTCTACGCCCCCCAGGGAGCTAACTAGGGGCCCTAAGTTCCCCGGTTGGGAATAAGTCATCATCTAATCTCTCCGGAAAGGACTGAGGAAAACGGCCTTTCGTTGTCCTCTGTTCCCACTTTCAAAACTGAACATATATTGTTTTGTTTTTCACATATAGAAGGATTTTGGCTACGCCGGCCTACGCCTCTATGTTTTCCTTTTGTATAATTTCATTCGTTAAAATGTTGTCAAAATACAAAAATTTTAATTTGCAAATAGGCCGCCAAGGGCTCTTTTACATGTATTTTTTTGAATCTATCAGCGCATTAGGAAAGACCATCATTGCCAAGAAGAATGCGCCGCAAGAAACTTGACAGAGAGTAATTTTTTTTTTCAAAATAAAATACATTTACTACAGTACTTAAATTATACTTAACTTACCTATAATACAATTAACATACATACATCCATACATACAGTCACGCCTCTTTCCCATAGGGGTAGGCAGAGACTACTTTTTTCCACTTGCTACGATTCTGGCATACCTCTTTCTAATACAATACAATGAATACATTTCCAGATCTTTCAACACTTGTACCCACGGAAGAATACTTTATGGAAATGAAGCAGGAAATAAATGATTTAAAACTGCAACTAGTTACTGCACACACAGAGGTTGAATCATTATCAGTGGAAAATTCCTTATTAAAAAAACAGTTATTAGAACAAAAGTCACAAATAGAAACACTAAAAAAAATGTGTTCTGAACCTGCCAGTACTAAAAAACATCCCAAACTTTCAACAAAAAAAAGCGCTAAGAAAAACAAACAAGAACGACCCCATCTCTCGCACTTCACCAGCACACCTACGACATCTTACGATGACTCCAAGCCAAATTCAAAAAGGGAAATAATAAACAACTCGACGGAATGCTTTGAAAACGTACCACCGATTACTCCCGATCAGAAACACACTGTCTGTACATCACGTCATGATAAACACGAAAAACTAACTACCTTCAAAAAAAAAATAGTAATCATAGGAGGTAAACAATGTACGGGACTGGCTTCTACTCTTCTCAACACAAGAAACGAAACAAATTTTGAATGCTACGACGTTTATGCGTTTTTGAAACCTGGTGCGCCTAGCGATGAACTTCTGAGCTCACAAGCCACCCTACTAGCGAAGTTATCGAGTGAGGATAAAATAATTATCTGTGTCGGCGAAGATGACTGCAACCCAACGAATTTATTTATACAATTAAGCACATTCCTTAAAACACACTGCAAACTCTCTATTATTGTAATAGGCATACAGCATAATCAGCATCTAAATGTAACCAAGTTAAATAACATGCTAAAACTGGTTTGCAATAATTTTAAACATTGTTCATTTCTTGACACACAGACACCATCGTTCAACGCAAGAAATTATCTACCTTCTTTATGCTACAAAATTAATTTATTTATTGACAGCTCATACTATGAAAATCATTACATTACCCTCAAAATCAGGAATAAAGTCAACAAATTAGCTCAAAAAAATCCAGAAAATCACAACAACACTAATAGGAAATATAAAAAGGGTACAATCCCTTACTTTTTTACTCAAATGACAGAAACTACAAAAGACATCCAAAATAAAACAATAATAACACAAGATAAAGTTAACGAAATGAAAAAAAAAAACTATACTAGACTATTTTCCCAAAACAAGTAAAAATGCATCTGTGTCAAATAATGAAAATAAGTTTTTTCGAGATTAGCGTGAATAATAATCTAAGTCTAAATATCTTACATCAAAATATCGCCGGCCTATTAAGCAAAAGAGACATGCTACAAATTGTTTTGCATGATTTCTCGCAAATAAAAATTCCAATTGATATCATTTGTTTAACTGAAACATTCATAAAAGCAGGACATGAGCAAAATTTTACTTTAAATGGATATCGACGTGCGAACTGGTATTCCAGAAAAAATATGAAAAGAGGAGGTGTTCTTATAATGTGTAGAGAAGGTATTAGTTTTAAACCCCTCCTTTTCTTAAAAGAACTACAGATGGACTATAATTTTGAATGCTGTGGTATAGAAATTGTGGAACATAACTGTATAATCATCTGTATATATAGAATACCAAACTCTGCCGCTGACATTTTTTCTTAACCAATTAGAAATTTTACTTTATAAACTAAGAGTGAAAACAAAAAAACAAATTATTATTACAGGCGACTTTAATATTAATATACTTAAAGAATCGAATACAGCATTAGAGTACCACAGAATCGTGCAAAATAATAATTACATAGTTCATATAAATGAGCCGACTAGACAGAATGCTTGCCTTGATCAAATAATAAGTAACGTACCAGAAGCAACAGGGGAATTACATTCCTTGGGTTTGTCAGATCATAACACGGGTCAACTTCTCAAAATTCCTATTAAAAACAAAGTAACACATAATCCATACAAATTAGTCAAAAAACGTGATTACAGCAAAGAAAATATAATGAAATTTCAAGATTGTATGTTAAATGTATCCTGGAACGATGTGTACAATGAAACAGATCTAAATGCAGCTTTTAACTGTTTTCATGATGCGCTGACCCTTTTTTATGATCTGTGCTTCCCATTTAAAATCATAAAAATAAAAAATAAACTTATACAGCCCACATGGTTAACTAAAGGTATTAAAAAATCTTCGCACACAAAACGGAAATTAAGATTTAAATATTATACATCTCGTGATAAAATTGATAAAAAGAACTATCGTAAATATACGAAAATATTCAAAAAATGTATTCATGCAGCTCAAAAATTTTCAAATATTAAATATATTAGTTCATCAAAAAACGTATGTAGGGCAACGTGGGATATAATTAAAGATCACACAGGAAATAAACCTGAAGAGCAAAAATATATAAATAAAATTGTTGAAAACAATAACATAATTAGCGATCCAAATGAAATTGCAGAAAAATTTAATGAATACTTTATAAACCTGACAAATGATAATAATATTTCTAATAAAATAACTGACATCAAATATACGCAAATAATTGAGAAACAACATGATAGTATGTATTTATTTCCTACGAATGAATCAGAAGTATCAAAAATAATTAAATCGCTTAATAATACGTCAGCTGTAGGTTTTGATGGTATTTGTACAAGCGTCCTAAAACAAACAGCGGATGCACTAGCACCTATTCTAACATACCTAATAAATCTGTCTTTTTCCGAAGGGATTTTTCCGGATCGGTTAAAACTTTCTGTAGTGAAACCAGTTCACAAAAAAGGAGACAGAGATAAAATGGACAATCATAGACCCATTTCATTAATACCAATTTTATCGAAAGTAATTGAGAAACTAATGCATAATAGAATTATCGGATTTTTAAATAAATACAATATATTAGCAACACAACAGAATGGTTTCCAAAAGGGAAAATCTACAACATTAGCAGCCTTTAATCTAGTCAAAGAAATAACCAACAACATAGATAATAAACTACCAACTACAGCAGTTTTCTTTGATATGAGCAAGGCTTTTGATTTTGTTCCCCATAATCTTCTTCTGCAGAAGTGTGAAATCTATGGCATCCGTGGGATTGCGAAAACTTGGGTACATAGTTATCTTAGTGAGAGACACCAACAAGTGGAAATTAAAAGTATAAACACAAATGGAGAAGAAACTACTCATTTGTCTAATATTAAACCAACTAGATTAGGTGTCCCACAAGGCAGTATCTTAGGCCCTTTATTATTTTTGATTTTTATTAATGATCTGCCTCTTGTTACGCACCATCATTGTACACTATTTGCTGATGACGTCTCAGTCATTATAACTGGTAAAAATAGGGACACTTACAATAATGATATTAATGAAACTGTTAATAAGATAATTATGTGGCTAAAAGACAACAATTTAAAAGTAAATTTAAACAAAACTACATATGTTCAATTTCGGAACAGAAGTGCAAATGTCGAAAACATTGTAGTGTCATACGAAAACCAGGTTATAACGGAATCAAATGAGACAAAATTTTTAGGTTTAATCATAGATAATCAGTGTTCCTGGAAACATCATATCAAGAGTATGGTAGGCAGGGTAAATCGCTTTGCTTATGCACTATGGAGACTAACGAAGATTGCGGACGAACAAACAGCACTAAAAGCCTATCATGGTTATGTTGGTTCTATACTAAGATATTGTATACTGTTGTGGGGAAATTCAGTAGATGTAAACAGAATATTTATTGGGCAAAAGCAATGTATACGTGGCATATGTGATGCCCCCCCTCTAGCATCTTGCAAACCACTTTTTAAAAGACTAAATTTATTGACAGTCCCTTGTTTATATATATTTGAAATATGTAGCTTTGTAAAATCTCATCCAGAATATTTTAAAAGGAAGGACCAGGTGTGTCATTTCAATACCAGATACCCAAATAAGCTAATTTATCCTAAAACGAACACGCTTTTGTATCGCAGAAACTGTTTTCCAATGGCAATACGGATATTTAACAAGCTGCCTAAGAACATAGCTGAGTTGCCCCTAAGTAAATTCAGATTTAAATTATTTCAATGGCTTAAAGACAAAACATTTTATTCAATCAAAGAATACTTAAAATGAATAATTGTAATTGTAATGTAAATAATTGTAATTGTAATGTAAATAATTGTGATTTTAATGTAAATAATTGTAATTGTAATGTAAATAATTGTGATTGTAATGTAAATAATTGTAATTGTAATGTAAATAATTGTAATGGTAATGTAATAATTTATAGTAACATTCATATTTTAATTTATTTCAATTTATTGTTTAATAATAATGAAAACTGTAAAATGTGCTAAGTATTTCAAATTTCAAACTACATACAAAAACCACTTTAGAAAATAAGATAATGTTTGCATGCCAATTTATTTGGTTAGACGTGTCACTGGACATTAATACTAATTACTTACTAGACCACTTTTTTACCATGTCTAAAGCAAAATAAATTATTTCATTTCATTTCATTTCATTTCTAAAAGTGATGTATAAGGTCCCCAAGTACCTTAAGACTACGTTACCTAATATATAATATTCTAACACGCCTTGTATTAGTGATGGGACTCGTATCACGTTTCACTCGAGTCAATCAAGTAGTTTTGCTGTCACTCGGACACGAGTGAAAAATAAGTTGACTCGGCTGTCGAGCGACTCGAGTCCACTCGAGTCGCCTAAAAATTCACTCGGCCGGCGAGTGACTCGGACCACTCCGAGTTGCCTGTACTGACTCGAGTGAGAAAGTCAAGTTAAGACGATTTGGGCATAAATTATTCATAGGTGTTCTGTGAAAAATTGATGGTTATGGTTAAAGTAATTGTTAAAGTAACTTCGTGCTACTGACGCTATGATGACGTGATATTTTACAACAGGACGGCCAGCTGACTGAAAAAATCGTGACTCATATCACAAATTCACTCGAGTTGCTTTGGGCATATAGTCACTCGAGTGAAAAAATTGACTCGAGTCGTGTCTTCACTCGAGTGGTACTCGAGTGAGTCGGGTTTTTCGAGCGAGTGACTCGAGTGAAAAAATCGAGTCCCGTCACTACCTTGTATTTAAAACTGTATGCTCACCTGATCGGCGTCCGCGTGCCGTTTGCACCGATGTACAGCTAGCCCCTTGCGACTCAAGAACGTGAATCCGCAAATGGCGCACGCAAAAGCGTGAACGTGCCGAGTACGGAGATGGCACTTGTATGTGGACTCCTGCCTAGAATACGAAATAGAAAAACACTATTTATATCACTATTAATAAAATGTAAAAGAATTAAAAACAACATCCTACTAATATTTATAAATGCGAAAATTTGTGAGGATAGATGTTTGTTACTCTATCACGCCAGAACGGGTTAACGGATCTGGATGAAATATGGAACAAAGATAGATTATGGTCTGGAATAACACATAGGCTACTTTTTATCCCGGAAAAATTGCGTAGTTCCCGCGGGATAGAGATAAACGAATTCTTTGCAGACGAAGTCGCGGGCAACAGCTAGTACATACATAAAGCACGTCTTTATCCCTTGCGGGGTAGACAGAGCCTAAGTTAACACCTATAACCACGTTAAGCGTGATTGTGGGCGTATAGGCGGAAAGTGGTTTAAAAAATAGTAAGCGGTTGCTAGCCGATTCGCCTCAAATGATTCCTAAGAATTTTCGCCGTTTTTTTTTTGTTTTTTTTTTTGTGTTTTTTTGTTTTAGGCTTTGGCAAACATTCTTTTTTTGTACCCTTGTAACACTTTGTATAGTTAGTACTTACTCGAATTGGCTGGAGCAGTACGGGCACCGGTATTTAGTGCCAGCGTGCCATTTCTCGTGGCCCCTTGCTACGCTCCTGAAAAAACATTTTATTGTTAATATAATCATTAAAATCACGCATGTATCTAATTATTTTAAATTTTCTTTTAAACATAAATATTTGCATGACTTTTTAAGTCTAAATGTATGAGACTGGAATACTTTTCACTGTTGTAACATCATACTTTGTACTACATTTAAGGCAAAAAAAAAAAAAACATTGCTATTTTAGTAAAAAAACAGGCCAAGTGCGAGCCGGACTCGCGCACGAATGTTTCCGTACCATTATCTATAAATATTAATGTAAACACCGGATTACTCACGTTTTATTACGTCGGAAAAGGTCCGACAGTTTCGAATCATCCGAGATTCTTATTCATGGTGCGACGGGTAAAACGTGAGTAATCCGGTGTTTAAATTAATATGTCTGAGCCTCACGGTAGTTTTATATTAAAAATTATCTATAAATATCTATAAACCAGTGTAAGCAGAGCCCTGCTCCAACTGAAAATGTACGCAGTGTGGGGTCACCTTATATTGGTCACTGATATATACAGACATACATACATATTTACGGTTTTCGAAATTTTTCCTTTATCTGTGCTATGAGAGGTTGCTTCGTATTAAATTTCAAGATTCTGAGTTCACGGGAAGTACCCTGTGGGTTTTGATTCCCTTGCGAGTTTCGAAAATTTGCGGAAATTTGCGGCATAAACGGCTGTATCTTTTGATTGTGTTGGCTTAGACGTTTGATTTTTTTTACAGCTCCAAGAGACAGTAGTCCTGAGTATTTGATATAAATTTAAGCTTGATACCTCCACGCGTTCCTGAGAAAAAGGGTCTTGACAGACTAACGGGCGGACAACAAAGTGATCCTATAAGGGTTCCATTTTTTCATTTTGAGGTACGGAACCCTAATAACTAGTTTCTACTTAAACTGGGAACTTGAACTATTTGGCACCTGTTCATGGTGACGAAGCTGCAGTCGTTGCAACTAATCTTAACGCTGTGCTGGCCGTGCATATGCGTCCGCACTGCGCGCGGGCTCTTTTGTCGCGCCCTACATACGGAACACTCGAACGCGCCATTGCACTACGAAAAAATCATCCTAAGTGAAATAAATAAAGAAAGAAAGAAAGAAAGAAAGAAAACATTTATTGTCTTTTGAAAGACACAGAACTAATATTATAAATGCGAAAGTATGGATGGATGGAAGTTTGTTTGTTACTCAATCACGCCAGAACGGCCCAGCGGATCTGGATGAAATTCGGCACATAGATAGAGAAAAGTCTGGAAGCTAGGCTACTTTTTATCCCGGAAAATTGCGTAGTTCCCGCGGGATAGCGATAAACGAATTCTTTGCAGACGAAGTCGCTGGCAACAGCTAGTAAAACATAAAACACAGACATGAAAATAGATCAGCAATGTATTAATGTGTGTGTGTCTTCGCAAAAGTGAAACGGTCGCTGGCTCGGCATTACGCTGAGGTGTTAGACACCTGCAGCACTGATTTTCAGCCAGAAACGTCGCAGAAGTGCAGTAAGGGAAAGTGATATCACTCGAGTTTGAGTGACGCCGGCTGTCCATTGCGACAGGGTTCTACGCGGCACGTGTATACTCGTATATAAAATTCCAACAGCCTTATTCATAAAAAATCCTTAATTGAGGTTTGATCAGTCGATTAGTTACCAGACTGATTAAGCTTATTTGACAGTTGTTAAAAAGTATGATTCATAAACGCTTGCTAGCAGTCTGTTAGCTAATGACCTGTTGATGGATGGATTAGACGCGTTATGTTGTCACCTTGACAAATCATAGACCAAAAATGGCCTTTAAGTGAATTAAAAAAAAATTGACAGCAGTGGCAGCGAATTAGCGGGAAACCAGCGAATTAACACGACAGAATAGGCAGTGTGGATCTAGTTTCCTTTACCTTTCCCGGAAGGAATAAAAACTTAAAACAAAAAAAACTGTCTTGCGTATGGTTTTGCTCTTGCCAAAATCAGCTGTTCACATTTGTGGCGGCCATTTTGTGAGTTAGCAGAGAGATAAAGTAGGGTTTAACGGTCCGCTAACTTTCGGAAGACTTAACAGACCCTTGATGGACTGATTAGCGCTAATTGACGTTTATGAATCATGTTTTTTTGCATCGGTCCTATAGCGAGCTTATAGCGAGCCTCTAACTTTTTATGAATAAGGCTGTAAGCCCTGACTGACTGACTGACTTAACTATATATCAACGCACAGCCCAAACCACAGGGCCTTGAGACTTGAAATTTTGCACATAGATACCTTATAAATAATGTAGGCATACACAAAGGAAGGACTTTTGGAAATTCCCACGGGAACGGCAAAAAACGGGATTTATATATATTCAATTCCGAGTGACCCTAACTCAGTAACTATAATAACTACTCTTCAAATTTCATACACAAGAAGATGATTACAAAAGTAAGAAAGTAATTTCAGGATTTTTAGAAATTCCCACAGGATAAGGAAAAAACGGGATTTATATATTCGATTCCGAGTGACTTTATCTCAGAAACTATAATAACTAGACTGTTCAAATTTCATACACAAGAAGGTGATAGCAAAACTAAGAAAGTAATTTCAGGAAAAAACGGGATTTATATATTCAGTTCAACGAAATCCTATGAACTATAATTACTAGTTCCAACTCTTCCAGCTCTTTTCCATCGGACTTCGGTCTCCAGGCATGCCATCTGCCTGGAGAGACATCTCTCTAACGCGTACCTGCCCCACATGATATCCCGGTGGGGAAGAATAGTTATTTGTTTCACAAGGGAGTAAAATGATGCATTTACGGCGAGGGCCGCTACATTGAATCCAGAATGTAGCAAAGGATTCTACAATAGAAATAGAATAGAATAGTAGAATCCAGAGCGTAATGAGGGATTCAAGTGTTAACGCCCAAGATGAAAATAATTTTGCTCCCGAGTGGCTCATACAACTTTTCACACCAAACATCAAAAAAGTAGAAAAAATAATTCTAAATATAATTAAAGAGCATAGAAAATGGCGCGGTTTTACAATTATCAACTTCAAAAAATTGCATTTGCAAAAAAACACTCAGAAAAGCGTTGAACAGAAATGTTGCACTTTGATCCCTCTCGACACGGAGCAAAGCTTACTTTTCCGAATGAGATGTGTGAAATGTAACAATATTCCACATATTTCTGCCAAGGGGGGAGGGGGTAACAATATTCCACATATTTCTGCCAAGGGGGGAGGGGGTAACAATATTCCACATATTTCTGCCAAGGGGGGAGGGGGTAACAACATTCCACATATTTCTGCCAAGGGGGGAGGGGGTAACAATATTCCACATATTTCTGCCAAGGGGGGAGGGGGTAACAACATTCCACATATTTCTGCCAAGGGGGGAGGGGGTAACAATATTCCACATATTTCTGCCAAGGGGGGAGGGGGTAACAATATTTCACATATTTCTGCCAAGGGGGGAGGGGGTAACAATATTCCACATATTTCTGCCAAGGGGGGAGGGGGTAACAATATTCCACATATTTCTGCCAAGGGGGGAGGGGGTAACAACATTCCACATATTTCTGCCAAGGGGGGAAGGCGTAACAATATTCCACATATTTCTGCCAAGGGGGGAGGGGGTAACAACATTCCACATATTTCTGCCAAGGGGGGAGGGGGTAACAATATTCCACATATTTCTGCCAAGGGGGGAGGGGGTAACAATATTTCACATATTTCTGCCAAGGGGGGAGGGGGTAACAATATTCCACATATTTCTGCCAAGGGGGGAGGGGGTAACAATATTCCACATATTTCTGCCAAGGGGGGAGGGGGTAACAATATTCCACATATTTCTGCCAAGGGGGGAGGGGGTAACAATATTCCACATATTTCTATCAAGGGGGAGGGGGGTTAGGTATTATGTCCGGAATACATGTTTTTTATAGCTACAGGAATAGAAGGTACTCACCGCGTCGTGCCGCAGCATATGCGTGTCGTAGGCCCTACGCACTTTGAAGCCCCGGAAACACAGGTAACACTTGAAAGGGGCCCGCTTGAACCGCAACGTGTCCTGGAAGTAATAAATAAATGAGATTCTGAAAAGCAGGGACCGGGACCGTTATTGATATTGTTAATACTTTTTACTTTGACTTTTTTTTTTGACTGTTGAGTGTGTAATTGTAAATTTAATAATGTTTATTTTCAATGAAATATTGTGATATTGAACTAATTGAACCCAATAAGTAAGCTAATACATTTTGTAAAGCATGCCTTGCCTAGTGTAGCACTTGATCTCTCCGTTTGCGTGCCAGCAGCTGGCAAAATGTGTGTGACTGCTAATAATATTAAGAACTGAGAACCACAATGTACCACATTTTATGCAAATAAAGAACTTTGACATTGACTTTGAATATTGTTCCAATATCGTTATTTTATTTCGTTCGATAATATGAGAGAGAGAGAGAGTATTACTTTATTACCTATTAGTGTATACATCTTTTGGTTCCCGTTCGATAATATACCGGTTAATTGATGGAAAAACTACACACACACACACACAACACTAAATATTTACCTTGCTACTCCGCTACTTACGTGCAAGATAACCAAGCTTGTACGAAATATATACGTTTTGCATTCGATATTTTACATTTTTGTAAAAACGGTTGGATGTTTTGGAGCAGTTGGAAATAATTAGGGACAACAATAGTGGTTCAATAATTAACGAACAGTGGGCTTATTGTCTAACTCTCTCGCAATCGCCATCGTGTTCATTTTGACAGTTCTTGTATGAATGTGACAGCTAGCTGATTCCGATGCCAATTGTCAGCCCATACATGAACTGTCAAAATGAACACGATGGCGATTGCGAGCGAGTTAGACAATAAGCCTACAGGTGAACTTGGTGTCTTGGTTTATTGTATTTCTTCATATTTTAAATCTACGTGTATCGAATGTGTGTAAATAAATGTTTCTCTCTCTCTCTCTCTCTCTCATCACCTTTGTTGCGGGTCCATTTTGATGAATAGAAAAATTGTTTTGTTAAATACATAACCCCTCTTTGTTTTTACTGTAGTCGGAAAATTTTATGAAGGTAGTTGTTGATGAACAATAAAAATTATAAATAAGAGGGTAGTTTGGAAATATACGAATGTGGGTCATCATCTCCAGCCTATATACGTCCCACTGCTGGGCACAGGCCTCATCTCAGAATGAGAGGGCTTGGGCTATAGTTCCCACGCGGGCCCAGTGCGGATTGGGAATTTCATACACATCATTGAATTGCTTCGCAGTTGTGTGCAGATTTCCTCACGATGTTTTCCTTCAACGAAAAGCTCATGGTAAATTTCAAATGAGATATCGCACACAAATTCCGAAAAACTCAGAGGTGCGAGCACGGGATTCGAACCCACGACCCTCTGCTTGAGAGGCCACAGGTCAAACCACTAGGCTACCACGGCCACGAATGTGGGTACATTTAGTTTATTTATAGGTTTACAGAATTATTACGACGTTGGCTGTACATCGGTTGTGCTCTAACTTTGAAAATGATCCCGTAGAGGGATCGAAACGCGCGTCAGTGTTTGTGTGGTGTTAGGATTAATTAAGTTTGTGGGATTTGTGTGCGTTTTGTGTGGCAGTAGTGGAGGGAGGGCTTGCATGCAAAACGTATATATTTCGCACAAGCTTGGTTATCTTGCACGTAAGTAGCGGAGTAGCAAGGTAAATATTTTGTGTTCATTAAAGTGGACCTCCGCAAAGTAACGCCTGATTCAATAAAATTATGGGAAAACTAAAAAAAAACGACATGGTCTTGCTCACCGTTTTAAGTACAGAGAACGAAATTTTAACGTTCGCGCTAACTAAATTATACCGGTTAAACCCAGCCGTCGGCGACATACGCCAGAAACTCCAGTAGTGGACTAAAAGATACAGCAATACAAGTTCTATCTTGCTCTTTTTTCTTATATTTCAATTTAACCGGTTAATTTCGTTCCCCAAAAACGAATGACGAACGAAAAGCGCACAAACCGGTAACACAATTTAACAGTTCTTTAACCGGTAACCGCGAACGGAAACGAAATCGGGGGAGTGTAAAATAGCGGTTTCAAAAATTAACCGGTTTCCGGGCCCTGCAAGTGTGATGAAAACATTATAACACTACTAGCTGTTGCCAGCGACTTCGTCTGCAAAGAATTCGTTTATCGCTATCCCCCGGGAACTGCGCAATTTTCCGGGATAAAAAGTAGCCTATGTGCTATTCCAGACTTTTCTCTACCTATGCGCCGAATTTCATCCAGAACCGTTGGGCCGTTCTGGCGTGATTGAGTAACAAACAAACATCCATCCATCCATCTATCCATCCATCCATCCATCCATCCATCTATCCATCCATCCGTCCATACTTTTGCATTTATAATATTAGTTAGATTAGATAGGTACCTGTCGCTTGAAGATATCTGCGATCTGTTCGGCTTCAGAAACAGGTGTCAGGGTGAACAGGGTTTGGTTTAACCTTTTGTAGGCCCGAGAACGAATACTGTTGGCTCTGAAGACAAAAAAGTCACCCCTTTCACTTCGTACACTGAACAACAAAAAATAACCTAAGCTAAAAAAAATATTTAAATTACAATTTTTTTTTGCTGCCTGTACTCGCAGTGTCATCCGTCCGTCTTTTCGTTCTTAACTGTCCTATTTGGTAAACAATTTTTTATAAAGAATAAGGTGTATTATGTTATCAAATAAACCTAAGGCAATATTTTGTACATAATTTTGCTGATATTTTATCTCCAGTTCCTTTATTTACGATGAAATTGTTAAAAAATAACAAAAATAAGACTTTTTGAGGTTAGAATTTTGTTTACCAAATAGGACAGTTAAGAATGAAAAGACCGTAGGTACATATTTGAACCCAATTCCAAGTCAATCGGACCAACCGTTGAAGAGTTCATGCGGTGTCGAATTCCACTACCAGACCAGAATTCTACTAGCAGTTGGCCTATCCCTATAAACTTTACAAGTGTACAATTCGACAAAATTGTTAAATTGTAAACAAAAAAATGTACCACAATAATTACAAGTATGTATTCGTTACATTTTTGCAGTACCTATACAAATATGACACTTGTAAAATTGTAATTGTAAGTTTTGTGGGATAGGCCACTGGACCCCGTTTCATAAAGCTACAAGTAACAATTTACAAGCGGAAGTCTCTATCTAACACATAGGGTCAGAAAGAGACTTCCGCTTGTAAACTGTAACTTTATAAAATAGGGCACAGATTATTATATTGCCATCTGACACAAGTATACCAAATTTCAGCTCAATCGGATGAAGATATCTGCTTCAAAATTGATTTGCAAGATTCCACCAGGACAAAAATATACTTACATACATACATACATTGCAAGTTAATACAAAGCTTGTAATAAAAAGTAAGGAAATATTTATCAACCGCATTTAACATTATCGCCGCCACGTCAAATACAAGAGAAGTCACACATACGCCAAACTTACTGCGGTCATTGACTTGCAATAAACAACTAGACTCCCAATCACGCTCAAAAACTGTCGGAAGCAAAAGTCTGCACGACGCGTCTATTGTGCAGAGTTTTGGTTCAGTCGTGTTTCGACCGCGCTTTGATAACAATGTACACGTCTCTTTCGCACCGTAATCTCAGCTTGAGAACAAGAGACAGACAGGTTTGCAGCGCGTGGCGTCGTGTCATTACTTCTCACGATCGTATGCACGTATACGTGAGTTATCCGGTTTGATGTAATTAAAATTTATAATAATAAAAGTTGTTACTTACATGAACACATCGCCAGGTTTATTCAATTTTGGTCTAGTTTTCTCAGCAGCAGTCTCTCGCGTGTTTTGTTCACGTCGAAAGTTACTATCTACTGCCCTCTGGGTTCCCCAACTGAAAAAATACATACATACGTAAATCACGTCTTTATCCCTTACGGGGTAGACAGAGCCTAAGGTAACAAGACCTAAAGGAAAGGCCACGTTTAGCATGATTGTGGGCGTATAGGTGGAAAGGGGCCCCAAATTAGTGATGGGTTGCTAGCCGCATCGCCTATAACATGATTTCTATGATTTTCGCCCATCCCCTCGACGGGGTTTATTTTCAATTGAATTGAATTTAATTGAATCATGTGATCACATTTGGCCTACTTTTGACCCCCCCCCCCCCCTTGGTGATCATAATGCTACCCCCTCCTCCATTCAAAATCACGTGTATTTTTCGGACTTCGTATGAACTAAGTTAGTTATTTAAAAAAACAGCAATATTTTTTTTTTATTTAAGCCATGTCACGCACGTAATTTCGTTATTTTTTGACTTTCCTTACTGTGTAAAAAAATGACATGTGTTTTCGGACACCTCCCTCCCCTTTCGTGATCATTCGTGATATCATAGAATAGATAATAACAGGGTAGAACGGAATCTCTTTTGACCGCATCCAAAACGCCGCCATTTATATACCTACTTCCCCCTTCACGTCGTTACGCCCTTCTGTCGTCCAGGAGTATTGCTAGGGTTGCTTACCGTTAAATATTATACTTACGTCTAAGGATAATATCGCTAAAATGTAAGTTTTTATTTACTTTGAAATCATTATTTTATTCTATTTTTGCAAAATATGAAATTTATAAATCATTAGGTACGTACCTAAATATTATAGATAGGTACTTCTAAGTAAGAAGTTATTACAAGTGCCATACCAAATGAAGCCATTTAAGATGATTTAAGTAGGTAAGTATTACTTACCGACAAATATAAAATAAAATACATACAGGCTCACGTAAAACTAGTAGTAGCTTAGGTGCCAAACGCGCGCGCGGCGACGCCGGCCGTGGCAGCCTGACTGAGTCGCTCGCTTAGCGAGTACTGTAATACCGTGACCTTGAGTCCGGCCGGAGCGGGAGATTCCGTTCTACTATGTTCTTACTTATTCTATGGTGATATTTTCCTGACTCCCCTCCCCCATAAACGATCACATGATTTCTAGACGAGCCCCAGTTCAAATTTCATTAAATTCATATATAATAATTTCTATTACTTATTTCAAATTGTTTGGGCACCTAATAAGCATCTTTCGTCACACAAAATTTTGTTTACTTAGTCATAAAGCGTTTTATTACCGAAACATTAGGTAAATCCGTTTTTTTGGAATTAGTAATACTTAAGTGACACTGCATAGTATAAAATAAAGTCGCTTCCCCGCTGTCTGTTTGTCTGTCTGTCCCTATGTATGCTTAGATCTTTAAAATTACGTAACGAATAGTGATTCAAGAGGAAAGTTTATATGTATACTTATACGCAGACGAAGTCGCGGGCAGAAGCTAGTAATAAATAAACTTACTATTTTCTTTCGACTTTCTAAAATTCCTGAAAAATACACGATTTCATGTGTTATTCAAAAAATATGACTAACGAATATTGTTTGCTATTATAACTTAGTGCAACGGAGTAGGGTCCACTAGGTGACACTAAGAAATCGTTACAGTTAACTAAAGTCTCTGAGTACGCCATTAAACTCACCCTTGCTCGATCTTCACCGTGGCTTCATCACCAAACCGATCATTCAACTCCTGCAACCTCTCATCACCGTCACCATCGTTATTGTAAATATCAATCAGTTCGTCTATCGACATACCACCATCTCCTGCACCCACATACTCAGATTTAATCACCGTTTCTAATGGCGCATCATCTATGTTTGCATCATTTCCAGCATCTATAACCAAAATATCTGATTCATCAGAATCATAATCATCTACATCATTTTTAACAATATTTTTATCAGTATTCAAGTCATTTCCTTTCGGTACCATATCTGTGTCTATTTTATCCGATTTAGTTTCTATGTCAGCTTCTAAGTTCTTAGTAGCTAAGTTCAAAATATGTGTATTTTCTGTATTTTTATAACCGTCTATGTTTGAGTTGTAACCATTCTCTGTTTTATCGTCTAGATGTTTGTAAACTGTCAAGCATTCGCTATTGGCGTTTATATTATAATCATCTGCATTGCTTCGATTTTTACAGATTTCCGAATTCGCGATATCTTTGTCATTCGAATTTCTATAAGTATCTGTTAAACTTTTGTCCGTGCCTTCTAAGTTTTTATACGGTGCTAAATTAATATCTTTCGCATTGTAGTTTACATCATCTAATGCATGATTAACGACGTCTACTTCAGCTGCTCTTGCGTCATTCTTGTCAGTATTAATATTAATGTCTTTGATAAAATCTTTAGTACACTCTTTTACAGTTCCTATATTTTCTGTTTCTTCAGTGTATTTCTTAGGCCCGTTTGTTAATCGGTTCAGCAATATTGGGGAGAATATTTTGTTATTGTTGATTGTCGTGCGCGACAAGTACTGGTTCGGTGGGAAGTGTTTTTGTGACAAATTAGACACTAACTGGTGGTCATTGCGGTCTATTAGTTTTACGTCGTTGAGAGTCAGCTGTAAAGAAAAAAAATACGATGACAGCACCAGTCATGACCAAGGCAGGGACCGGAAACCGGTTAATTTTTGAAACCGTTATCGTGCACTCGCCCGAGAACGAAAAGGATTTCGTTTCCGTTCGAGGTTACCGGTTAAAGAACTGTTCAATTGAGATACCGGTTTGTGCGCTTTTCGTTCGTCATTCGTTTTTGGGAAACGAAATTAACCGGTTAAATTGAAAATTACGAAACAAGAGCAAGATAGAACTTTTATTGCTGTCTCTTTTATACCACTACTGGAGCGTCTGGAGCGGCTGGGTTTAACCGGTATAATTTCGTTAACGCGAACGTTTAAATTTCGTTCTCTGTAGGTACTTAACGGTAAGCAAGACCATTTCGATTTTTTTTGTTCGTTCCATCAATTAACCGGTATATTATCGAACGAAATAAAATAACGATATTGGAACAATATTAACAGGTATATCAATAACGGTTCCGGTCTCTGGTGCAAGGACTCAATATACACAAACAATGAGTCATATTTAAAAATGAACAAAGGGATAGCGTTTTGTTTTCATTTACTTTATGATAGTAATAAAGCCGTGGTAGCCTAGTGGTGTGACCTGTGGCCTCTCACGCAGAGGGTCGCGGGTTCGAATCCCGGGCTCGGACCTCTGAGTTTCCGGAGTTTATGTGCAAATTTCATTTGGCATTTACCATGAGCTTTTCGGTAAAGGAAAACATCGTGTGGAAACCGGAGCAATCCCAATAAGGCTTAGTTACCCTTCTGGGTTGGAAGGTCAGATGGCAGTCGCTTCTGTTAAACTAGTGCTTACGCCAAATCTTGGGATTAGGTTGTCAAAGCGGACCCCAGGCTCACTGAGCCGTGACAGATGCCGGGAAAAACGCTAGGGAGATAATGACGTTATTTAATTATGTATAATAACTTTTGATTTTAATAACTAGTTTAATTTTCTCTTAAGGATCGGCAAATCACTCGCAACCCCCCCATGGGCGGTGTAGATAAAGAACTAACCTCGGCCGGTTCGGCGTATAGATGGCCTCGCTACACTCGGCCTCAACACAACTCGTCCAGCCGTTATTACTAAGCATGACTCACGCAGGTGTGGTCGCTGCGCAGCGCGTGCAGCAGCGCGTGTGCCGCGAGCGCTCTCCTTTTGAACATGGCGGCGCATTGGAGCCGCCGCCCGCACTCCCAGCAGATGTGTTGAGGGAGCAGGTCTTCTTTGTTCCACTAAATACATACACATACATACACAAATCACGTCTATATATCCCTTATGGGGTAGACAGAGCCTAAGGTAAAAATAACATCAAACAAATATATATACTTAAACAAAAAATGCGAAAAGCGAAAGAGGTATGTCAGGATCGTAGCAATTGGAACAAAGTAGTCTCTGCCTACCCCTGTGGGAAAGAGGCGTGACGGTATGTATGTATGTATGTAAATATATAAACAACATAAAATTACTGACACGAGGTATTTTATACTGGTCTAGGAGCAAAGAAATAACATAGAATGTAAGAAAGAAACAAAGAAGACATTTATTCATTTTGCAAGACACACAAATATAATAGCATACACGCATTTTTATAGAAAAGAAACAACAACACAAATACGAAAAATAGATCATCAGTGTTCAGTGTTGAGTGCGTGATTTCATGAAAATCGTTGAAGCCGTTTCCGAGATTCAGATTATAGCAGGTTTAAAGGTATTAGATAAATAGATAGATAGATAAATTAAATAGATAGATCATAGATTTTTAGGGTTATCGGTTAGGAAGTGATAGGGAATTTTAACACCTATAAGTATGTATTATGCAAAAGTGTTTTTTTTTGAGTTATCAAGTTCTTTATCTTTTTCAAAATAAGTCAAAAATGCAATGTTTGCGGGTGGTAGGGCCTTGTGCAAGGTCCGTCCGGATAGCTACCACCATCTTACTCGCTAATCCTGCCGCTAAGCAGCAGTGCTTGCACTGCTGTGTTCCGGTGTGGAGAGTAAGACAGTCGGGGAAATTACGGGCACAAGAGGCATTTCATCTTAGCCCTCTAGGTTGGCAACGCATCTGCAATCCCTCCGGGGTTGTGGGTGTCTATGGGCAGTGGTGATCGCTTACCATCAGGTGACCCACTTGCTCGTTTGCCTTCCTATTCACATAAAAAAAAAACTTCGAAAATTCATTTAAAAAACTATCAAAATTAATCTCATTATTTCTTCTGATTAACATAATGTGGCTAATTTGTCATACCGTAATACCAGTGACCTCTTTGTAAGCATCTTCATAGTTCTCTTCTGTAACTCTCTTCATTCGCCCTTCCGTAATCAGGCAAACTCTGCAAACCTGAATAATAGATAGTACATATATATTTTTAGTCTCTATTTAAAAAAACTTTTTTTAAATTCGAGAAATATTCCATAATATTCAGATCCAAAATCAGACAAAATAGATCTAAGAGCTTATTTTGAAACACGAATGAAGCTAGAGTCGCGTTCGATTTTTGAAGTGTACGTTAGTTTCGTCGCTTTAAAGTATGTGCGTTTGGCCTAGTGGTATAAGGTGTGGAATAACAGTGTGTTCTCTCAGGGGACCGCAGTTCAAATCTCGTGCATTTTTTTTCTTTTTTTTTCTTTTTGCGCGAGTGTACGTGTGTGTAGTTTTCACTTCTGCCGGCACTCCCGGAGCGCTACCCGGTGTTTTTTTTATTTTAACTAATTAAGTATGTATATATAGCAGTGGCGTGGCGTCCATAGAACTCGATTCCCACTGGCTTGCCTATTTTAAGGCAGTTGGGCAATTTATTCTGCAAAATTAGAGGAAAAGGCTAGTTAAGTTCCCTTCGGCTTGCCTTCTGATATACTTGACGCCACGCCACTGATATATAGTGTATATACATAAATTATGTATAAATTTGTAGTTACCGTTGACTCCGAGGGTGGCCTTAGAATTTCAGGTATATCCTGAAAAAAAAAATAGAATATATACAGTCAAGGGCATAAATGTATATACGTTACAAAGACGACAAAATCTTCTATACTCCTTTATGTCACAAATAATAAGGTTGACGACACATATATTTGACAAGATGACTAGCGATAACTATGTCCTCACTGTTTAGGGGCCTTACCATGACGTCCTAATTCCGACTCAGTTCAAGTTTTAGCTGTCACTTTTCGTATGAATCTGACAGCGTGCTAACCTAAACCGAATCGCATTAAGACGTTATGGTAAGGCCCCAGTATATCTATGTTTTTAATCATACTACACACTAGTGATGTAACGAATATTCGCATTCACATTCGCTTTCGCGAATATTCGCATATTTTCAGCATATTCGCATTCGCATTCGCAAAATTACTGCGAATGTTTTGCGAATATCAAAAAAAATATTGAGGGTAATAATTATCGCCGCCCGGTAAGGTAGATAGCCCCTAGATTGGCTTGGTGCCAAATTAAATAGCCCCATCTGGCAACACCGAGCGGAATGACATTTCAATCGGATGCGTTCGTATCAACTCGGCTATTCTCGGAACAAAAACCAAACGGAACGCACTTCGTTCGAACGGGACTGCCACCAAGGTCACCAAGCCATAGAGAAATGGCGCCAAATTTTAACAAAAACTGAATATTCGCATTCGCGAATGTTGGCGGCAGATATCGCATAAGCATTCGCGTTCGTGAATGTCCAAAATATGACATTCGTTACATCACTCACTACTACATACATACACATATAATAAGGAACATGAATTTGATGTGTCTCAAATTCTCAATAAATCATAAAATGAAATTTGACGGCCAGATAGCCTAGTGGTTAGATAAAATACCTGACAATGAAGCTTGCTGAGGTTCCGAGTTTCGGTTCTAGTTTAGTTATATCTACACAAGTATGTATGTTTACCCATTGCGTATTACCCGTAGTATATACAAGCGTTACTTACTACATAGCATACAACAAAGTCGCTTTCCGCTGTCTTTCTATCTGTCTGTCTGTCCCTATGTATGCTTATATATCTTTAAAACTATGCATCAGGATTTTATGCGGTTTTTTTAATAGATAGAGTGATTCGAGGAAGGTCTATATGTATATAATTCTACGCAAAGTCGCGTGCAGAAGCTAGCTGCTAATAAAAACACAAATAGGGATAAGTTCACCTTTATTGTCAATATATTTTTGTCGGTTTCTTTATTTTGTACAACAAAACATTTCCTTACTCACTCACTCAATCACTCACTTGCTCACTCGCTCACTAACTCACTTACTAGGTACTCACTCATTTACTCACGCGCTCACTAACTCACTTACTAGGTACTCACTCACTTGCTCACTCGCTCACTCACTAGGTACACACTCATTTACTCACCACTATCATATTGGCCTCATCATCCGACGACGCAAGATCATCATATTGTGGCAGCATTGAGTTCGACGGCAGATTAGAAGCCGGTCCGAGCTGGGAAAAAACAAACATACTAACTAAGAGTTAACAATTACACAACGCACCCTGAAGAAGGTCTTCAGAAAAGACCTAAACTAGTTGGGCTTGCTTGTGGCACGTATAGGCTGGACATGATCATGATGATTATGATGACAATAACTATCCATACTTCTATAAAAATGTTATAAAGAGGAGTTTGTAAGGTTGTAGAGGGTAATTTCTGAATGTACTGAAACGATTTCGATTATTTCTTATCAATAGAAAGCTAAATTATTTGCGAGTATCGTACCTAGACTGTTTTTAATCTGCGCGAACGAAACGAGTGTACAATAAGAAGACAATAAGAGTTATACACACATATTACAATATTCTGTTTTTTTTGTGTCTTATTTGCAAGACAACGCTACCGGAATAGTTTCTTCTCTTTCACTAACAGGCACGCGAACCGTATGTGTGAAGAGTGGCGCTGCTCAAGGTCATTTGCTGTTGACAGCGCCTTGAACAAATTTCAAAAATATTTTGACATTGACATGGTTTTATGTATGTGTTGTCTATTTTAGATTCTCATCAGAGTACCGCACGCCGAAGGTACCGAACAACGGCTGATTAAAAACAAGCAGTGTCTTCTTCAACCTCGACATTGGCCATTGACTTAAGATAAACAACTAGACTCTCAATCGCAGACAAAAGTGCCTCAAGAAACGTCCGAGCGGCGTTGTCTATGTGTTGTGTGTATCAACACATCAACTCACACAAATAACATTACCATATTCGTTCAAATTAACACCTTACTTCGTGGCAGTAATGTTTATTGTCAATTGCATACGATCGTGCGAAGTAATAACACGACGCCACGCGCTGGAAACCTGTCTGTCTCTTGTTCTCAAGCGTTTGAGATTACGGTGCGAAAGAGACATGTACATTGTTATTGAAGCGCGGTCGAAACACGACTGACCCAAAACTCTGCACAATAGACGCGTCGTGCAGACTTTTGCTTCCGACAGTTTTTGAGCGTGATTGTGAGTCTAGTTGTTTATCTTATGTCAATGACATTGGCAGAATCATCGACAGTATCGATGGAGCTATAACTATAAAAATTGACATTGACATTTTGCGACAAGGTTCTATCGTGGCTCACGTACCAGCAGCAAGTCTGGGACAGCATTCCTCGTCAGCCTGTGCCTTTTCTTGCACATGTACTTGTGGTCGTTGTGGAAGTGGTCGGAGCAGACCACCGCAGTGCCCGGCTTGAAGGAGTCCGAAACCACCGGGGCCAGGACCGACCACCACTGACTCGCGAGGAGCTGGTCCCTGGGATAGCTGGAAGAATAGGTTGTATTAGAAGTGAAAACTTCTTTAGTCGTTGAGCACTTTTTGGGATGGGTAAAAAATGATGGAGGGAGAGTTTAAGTAAGTACCAGGATATCAGGATCCTCTTAGAGCTTATTTTGAAATACGAATGAAGCTAGTCGCTTTCGATTTTTGAAGTGTACATTGATTTCGTCGCTTTAAAGTATGTGCGTTTGGCCTAGTGGTATAAGGTGTGGGATATCAGTGTGTTCTCTCAGGTGACTGCAGTTCAAATCTCGTGTATTTTTTTCTTTTTGCGCGAGTGTGCGTGTGTGTACTTTTCACTTTCTGCCAGCACTCCTGGAGTGCTACCGATGTTTTTTTTACTAAGAATGGGGGATTTCCAGGAAAAATTCTTTGGCCACCTCTTCCCCTGGTGAGATATCGTGAGATTTACTGAACATCTCCCCGATTTGCTAGATTATTTTCCCATAGTAATTTTTTCTTGCTAGAAAATTTTCTATTTGTGTTTTTTCACAAATGCAATTTTGCAAGTCTATTATTTTATTGAAGCTCTGTGATACCAGGGTTCCATCAACACTGTTTCGATTGGGATTGGAAACAAACTCGACTGGAGAAAAATATACTTAGACCTAATTTATCATTTCTAATGAATGATGTCCCTGAGTGCAGCAGTAAATATTGTATACATCGATAAGTTACTCAATTTTAAAATTACATAGATAGACTTAAGCTAGTTTCATTAAAACACTTATCAAAATCATTCTATACAGTTAAAACTTTCATGCAGGTCTGGTAGCAAAGAAAAAACATAGAATGTACCAATTGCTTCTCTTCCCGCGCAGATGGTGAAAACCCACCGAGGGAATTGGCGAAAATCATAGAAATCATGTTATAGACGATGCGGCTAGCAACCCATCACGTTGATTCCGTTTTCCACCTTTATGTCAACAATCTTGCTAAACGTGGCCTTTAGGTCGTTACCTTAGGTTCTGTCTACCCCATAAGGGATAAAGACGTGATTTCTGTATGTATGTATGTACTACTAGCTGTTGCCCGCGACTTCGTCTGCAAAGAATTCGTTTAACGCTATCCCGCGGGAACTACGCAATATTCCGGGATAAAAAGTAGCCCATGTGTTATTCCAGACCATAATCTATCTTTGTTCCAAATTCCATCCAGATCCGTAAGCCGTTCTGGCGTGAAAGAGTAACAAACATCCATACATTCTCACAAACTTTCGCATTTATAATATTAGTAGAAGATTAAAATTACTTACTGGAAGAACGACACTCCGTCTTTTATGCGTATATTATTTGACGAATTCTTGCAACTCGACACAGCGCATTTCGGCATGATTACTAAAAATCATTTATTCAACGCTTTCAACAAAATAATTTTGAGAACACCACTAGAAAAGAGTTTAAAAGGCACCGAGGAAAAATCGGTTTTAAAATAACTTTGCAACCGAACAAGAGCGAGTTTTAAGTTTACAGTTTATAAATTACACAGAGGATGTCTATATGCATAAAATGGACACACTTTGAGATGCAATTCCATACATTGTTTCGAAGAAAATGCACTTTTCCGAAAGTTGAAAAATCAATATTTACCTACGAATTTGACAGATGCCTGGGGACTATTTGAGGCACTCGTTAGAACGCTGAAAAGCCGCTTACATTATAGACAAGAAGCTGTCGTTGTTTTTTTTTAAATAGTGAATGTTATAGTAGGCGTAAATAAGTAAAACGTGGAGGGGATATGCGTAGTATGAAAATGATGTTGTTTTTCATACTGCGCATATCCCCTCCACGTTTTACTTATTTGCTGCCTACTATATCTACACTACAGCTATCTAGACCGACCACTATATAGGTCTATAGGGATTCCCCTGATTTGTACCAAAATAATTTGAAGAATATAATGTATCTCTCTCTCTCTCTACTGTCTTTCATGATGGTTTAGGAATAAAGAAAAAAATATAGAATGTAAAAATAAAAGTCCATCGAGAGAATAGGCGAAAATCTTAGGAATCATGTTATAGGCGATGCGGCTAGCAACCCATCACTATATTGATCCCCTTTTCCATCCATACGCCCACAATCATGCTAAACGTGGCCTTTAGGTCTTGATACCTTAGGCTCTGTCTACGCCGTAAGGGATAAAGACGTGATTTATGTAAATTATGTCTTTTGGGTAATTTGTTAATCTACTAGTAAAAATACTATCATTCTGTTGAATAAATTTAACCTTTTAAATGTTTCAAAGTCGAATTCGTGGAAAAAGCTCACTTGGAACTTTACATTTTACCATTTTTAGGTTTATTTGTAAAAAAATCGGTAAGTCTTTAAAACTAACTAGCTACGGCGCAGATTTTCATGCAATTTCGGGATCATAAAAAAAAACCTACATGATTCATGCAGCAACTTGAAAATGCAAAAGTAAATAAAACAACAACATCACTATAGCATAATTATTATTTTATAAAACACTACACAATTCAATGCATACATCTAAATTCCAAGGCCTTTAGGTCTTGTTACCTTAGGCTCTGTCTACCCCGTAAGGGATAAAGACGTGATTTATGTGTGTGTGTGTGTGTATTTAAATTCTAGCTTTTCTGTTTAATGATACAGGCAACACTGAGTGTTTTTCGCATTTATGGCAAAAAAACGTATTGACATAAGTACCAAATTATTGCCATATTAGAGTATTTACGAGAAAAATAAGACAGTTACGTAGTACGTCAGTAAATGGCGTTCAAAATAATTTATATTGTTTAATGTTAAGAAACATTTCGTTTCACATTTTCTGATATCGTAAATTTTAATTTCGAGAACTGAAAACGCAACTGTGTGTTATTTAAATATAGATTTTAAACAAATAATACTGTATGTTGTACATTTAAACATAATCTCATTAAATAAACATCGCCGGAAACATCCGAATTAATATACTTATTTAAAAAATATATTATAAAAATAAATTAACTTTAAGTTCATAATTTAAATGCAAACACCGCAAAAACATATTCTAGCAATAATCATTATGTCTTTTATACATTACAATGAGTATATCATTATTTCAGGTAATAAATAAAAATTAAAAACGCATTCATACTAAAAATTATTCACACAGTTAACTCTATGAGATAAATACTTAAATACGTAAAACTATTTATTACATTAAAATATTTACAAAACTATTTTATAGTGCACCTTAAACATAGTAATCGTTCTCACAAACTTTAATTATAAATAATCTCATTTTGCCACTCTCAAATATAATACATAAAATGGCTGGTATTGCTACAACAGGTTTTTTTTTTAATAAGTTAAGAGGGTGCATTCCCACTGAGCTGGCAACGTCGCATTTTTGGTAATTTTTACGATCATTTCACGGAAATTGAATGAAAGTTTCAAATGTGCGTCTGTAGTGCACTTCGTTTTTAGTGTATCAATGCGTCCAATGCAATGATTAATCGTGATCGACTTTTATTTTCGTATTAAAGGGATAAAAAACATCTCGTTTCTGATGATCCTGAGGATCCTGATATCCTGGTATTTAAACTCTCCCCCCGTCTTACGTCTGACGCGAGTTTAACATTTTTTATCCACCCCAAAAAGTGCCTAACGCCGCTAAAGAAGTTCTTACTTTAAAAAATGGCTGCTTGGATCTGTGGTACACTTTGACATTTGTCACTGACGTTAACAGCGAAGCTCTCTCGGAAGCTAAAAGAAGCAATGGCTAAGTGGCGCCGTCTGTAATATCGGTGTCACTATATGGTAATTTTTATTTTAATTCCCCACATATAGTAGTCACCAATCAATAGAAAAATCAGCATCATCATCATCTTCCTAGCGTTGTTCCCGGCAATTGCCACGGCTCAGTGAGCCTCGGGTCCGACAACAACCTAATCCCAAGATTTAGCGTAGACACTAGTTTTTACAGAAGCGACTGCCATCTGACCTTCCAACCCAGAAAGGTAACTAATGTAATTTCGCACATAAATTCCGAAAAACTCAGAGGTGCGAGCCCGGGATTCGAACTCGCGACCTTCTGCTTGAGTGGCCACAGGTCTAACCACTAGGCTACGACGCCTTTTTCAATAGAAAAATCATCAAGCACTTTTAAAATAATCATCCATTCCCAATTCTATGAGACCTATTTATTTTTCTATTTATTTTAGCTAGATACTAACTTCTTCTCACTTGACAATTTACAATTTACGATGTAATTTTTATTGAATGAATAAATAATCTAATCTAATCTGATACTAAAATGACATTACCTGTGTTGCCTGTTTTTTGCAATTAAAAAATAGTGATATGCCACCACTATCGAAAGTTAACGAAAAATTAAATGTAGTATAAATTTTTGTATGTATAAGCTAGTGTAATAAACTAATAAACCTTTAAAATTGCTTGATTATGATAATCGTATTTTTTTTCTTAAAATATAACATGACCAAACCTCTTGTATTCAGACCACAAACATCGTCGATGGTTTCGAGTACACCACTAAACAATAAAAGCTGGTATCATTATTTCACAATTTGACATTTGCAATTGTCAATTTAGTATCTAGCTAAAATAAATAGACTATAGTAGGGTCCTTAAATGTGGTGGGGTGACCAGGATTGATTAGTCTTCCATGGGATCATGGCACTTCTGCCAGGGCGCCGGGTCGGCGTCGCGATGGCGCTGCCGCTTCGGCCAGGGCTTCTTCATGTGCACGTGCTCCACGTGCGCGCGCTGCTCGCCCGCCGTCGTGAAACACTTGCCGCATGTCTCGCACTTGAACGGCTTCAATCCGGTGTGGATCTGGAAGGACCATTTGGGGCCTTTAGGGTGATAGATAGATAGATAGATTAACAGCCTAATTCATAAAAAGTTAGAGGCTCGCTATAAGCTCGCTATAGGACCGATGCAAAAAAACATGATTCATAAACGTCAATTAGCGCTAATCAGTCCTTCAAGGATCTGTTAAATAGTCCGAAAGTTAGCGAACCGTAGGCCCTCCTTTATCTCTCTGCTAACTCACAAAATGGCCGCCACAGATGTGAACAGCTGATTTTGGCAAGAGCAAAACCATACGCAAGACAGTTTTTTTGTTGGAAAGGTAAAGGAAACTAGATGGAGGAGACTAGGAAATGGTATATGCATAATAAAATTAAAGAAAAGTTGGAAATCAGATAAATGACTAAAACTTGATGGATAGTTGTTTGTTGCTCTTCCATGTAAACGAACTACTCAAAGAACATTGAAAGAAAAATGCGAAAATGGACACACATAGGTATGGTGCAACCCGCAAGATAATTTCCCATCCTGGAGACCGTACAGCACCCGCGAGACAGCGACAAATGATTCTTAGCAGGCGAAAACGTGGACAAACAGCTGTTACCCATAGGTATACAATTTGGTATAGTAGGTATAGTAGGGTGCGACCACAACGCCGCTTAAAAAACGGTGACGTTACGGAATCGCAACAAAATGTATGAAGAAACGGTGAGAAAACGTGACGCATACGACACGTCACTGCATATACGCGGCGGTTTGGTTGCACCCTAAGTAAGTAAGTAATTTATTTGTGATACACAGGTAAATTACATAGTATTACGTAAGCAGATTTTTTACAATTATTTACGTAATCATTGAATGAATGAATGAATGAATGAATGAATGAATTATTTATTCGCAGTAAATGTTGTACAAAAATGATGTTATAAATATTATAGTTTCAAACATTTTAACTTATAAAGTCGTGCAAATATCATTGGTACCTATATGCATTTTTCTTTTAATGTATTCTGTATTTGTATGTACATGTGTGTTTTGTTTTCAAACATAGACAATTTGTGGGTTGCCATTTGTCTAAAAAAGTTCTATATTGTTTTTTAATGTTCGGTGTGAAAAGTTATATGAGCCACTCGGGAACAAAATTATTTTCATCTTGGGCGTTAACACTTGAATCCCTCGTTACGCTCCAGATTCTACTTTAGAATCCCTCGCTACATTCTGGATTCAATGTAGCGCCCTCGCCGTAAGTAAATCATTTTGCTCCCTTGTGACACAAATAACTATTGTGGAACTTGTCGAACAAATCAACACCAAAAGCACTTACAAACATATGCCGTCTCCTATTATTGAAGAACGCGAAGTGCTTCCCACACAGCGGGCACTCGTAGCTGGGCCGCGTCGCGCTGTGGACCCTCATGTGGAACACGAGATTCGTCTTCTGCGTGAAGCTCTTGTCGCAGCGGTCGCATTTGAAACGCTTCTCGCCGGTATGGACCCACATGTGGTCCTTGAGAAGGGCCATGCTCTGAGACAGGCATGTTTATAATTATTATATTACTAGCTGTTGCCAGCGACTTCGTCTGAAAAGAATTCGTTTATCGCTATCCCGCGGGAACTACCCAATTTTCCGGAAAAAAAAGTAGCCTATGTGCTATTCCAGACTTTTCTCTATCTGTGTGCCGAATTTCATCCAGATCCGTTGGGCCGTTCTGGTGTGATTGAGTAACAAACAAACATCCATCCATCCATACTTTCGCATTTATAATATTAGTTAGATAATCAGTTACCTATGATTCAGTCTCTATTTACTACTACGAAACAGACAGAGACGTCATCATCTAACTAATATTATAAATGCGAAAGTATGGATGGATGGATGTTTGTTTGTTACTCAATCACACCAGAACGGCCCAACGGATCTGGATGAAATTCGGCACATAGATAGAGAAAAGTCTGGAATAGCACATAGGCTACTTTTTATTCCGGAAAATTGCGTAGTTTCCGCGGGATAGCGATAAACGAATTTTTTGCTGACGAAGTCGCTGGCAACAGCTAGTAGGACTATAAAGCAAATTCAAGCACTTATAGCGCACACACACACAATAGATGTACATTTAAAATTATTGTTTATGCTCATATTGTGTGTAACTTTGGATTTGTTATTCTCTCTAAATTTTATTAATTATGTAATGATAATTAATTGCCACAAATAGCTTATAATTCTCCCGTAGGAAAGGTGCCTCTTACCACTGGTATTGCATACATAAAATGAGGTACCAACCACTGTTAACATTTTGCATCTTTTGTTACCATTAAATGATTTTGATTTTGGTTTGATTTCCATAGTGATCGGATCAACTTGAAATTAGGTACACATAATGTAGGATGACAATGCAGGTACAGTGAACAAGTAAAGCTCGTATATAATGAAATATAATCTTGTTTTATAATCTCACCTGGAATATCCGTCCGCATTGCTCGCACATGCAGGGCGTCTTCATGGCGGGGTACTTGGTTCGATTCTTGTCGGGGTGCGCGCGTCTGAAGTGTTGCGCGTACAGACGCAAGTCGCGCAGCTGAACTCCACACTGCAAACGGATATTTATGTGTATGTCTATCTGGATTTGTTTTGTGGATAGGGTGCCATTTTTGGTGCCTTTACCAGGATAATGAGGTATCATTATATGGTACAATTGCTAGGATAAACAATACAGACACAATACACAAGGACAATAAAGACAATAAAGAAAAATAAAGACGTACAAGAAGAGTTATACATATATACATAATTAGGTAATTTTGTGGTATAATTACCAGGATAATTGACAACATTTCATATTTCTGAGCCTATAATTTTAATGGTTCTCTGTATTTTGTTTAAAAAGATGAACATGCTGACAGTTTAATTTTTTCGCTAGGGCTTGTATTTAATTTATTAATTTGTGCTTATTCTAAAAGGGCGTAACTCCGATACTATCACAGAATACACACTTCCTTTTGTCTTTTCTCTATAGAAAAAAAACTGACGTTAATTTCAAATTGTCAATGTCAGGCCCTATTCTCCAATATTCGATTGTCGAGGTTCACGTCGTGCTGTTCCGCTCATACTAATAGTAATTATTTTGAGAGTGAGAGAGAAGGTATGCAACGAACTTCGAAAATAGAATTTCAGAGTTGCCCCCCTTGTACTTTGAAGTTGTGAAAAATACAAAATTATGATCGCTTACTTTTTCTGGTGAAAAAAGCAAAGGCGTTTCACCTATCCTGTGGTAGTTTTGGTAAAATTAGGACTTATTTTTAATTATTTTTAATAATAAGCGATATTAAAATTCTATAAACATATTGCAGTGATCAGGAGGCAAAATGCTTTCGAACCACATATACATTTTCAGGTGTTATAAAAATGAAATGTTGTCAATTAGGAACCATTACCAGGAAAATTAAGTTCCTTTACCAGGATAATTACGCCCCATTATGTGGTACCGTTACTAGGATAATTAGGTAATTTTGTGGTGTAATTACCCGGCGCATTTTATTGTTCGATTTTCATATGTCATAATGAATTTAATGTTTGCCATAATGATCATTTGTCATAACATAACTCTTTTTTTCTCTGAAACCGTAATTTTTTCAGGAACATTGAAATGGCAATCCTGTTGAACTCTATAGGTTAGGTTTGTTTCATAACAATCCTGAACAATTAACAGCCAAAGAGAAAAAAGAGTTATGGCAAATGATCATTATGGCAAACAATACATTTATGGCATATGAAATTCGGGCAAGCGATAGAGAACCGTAAGTACCAGGATAATTAGGTACCATTTTGTGGTATCACTAGCCGAATAATTAGGTACCATTTTGTAGTGTCACTAGCCGGATAATTAGGTACCATTTTGTAGTATCACTAGCCGGATAATTAGGTACCATTTTGTGGTATCACTAGCCGAATAATTAGGTACCATTTTGTAGTATCACTAGCCGGATAATTAGGTACCATTTTGTAGTGTCACTAGCCGGATAATTAGGTACCATTTTGTAGTATCACTAGCCGGATAATTAGGTACCATTTTGTAGTGTCACTAGCAGGATAATTAGGTACCATTTTGTAGTGTCACTAGCCGGATAATTAGGTACCATTTTGTAGTGTCACTAGCCGAATAATTAGGTACCATTTTGTAGTGTCACTAGCCGGATAATTAGGTACCATTTTGTAGTGTCACTAGCCGGATAATTAGGTACCATTTTGTGGTATCACTAGCCGGATAATTAGGTACCATTTTGTAGTATCACTAGCTGGATAATTAGGTACCATTTTGTGGTATCACTAGCCGAATAATTAGGTACCATTTTGTAGTATCACTAGCCGGATAATTAGGTACCATTTTGTAGTGTCACTAGCCGAATAATTAGGTACCATTTTGTAGTGTCACTAGCCGGATAATTAGGTACCATTTTGTAGTGTCACTAGCCGGATAATTAGGTACCATATTGTGGTATCACTAGCCGGATAATTAGGTACCATTTTGTAGTATCACTAGCTGGATAATTAGGTACCATTTTCTAGTATCACTACCAGGATAATTAGGTACCATAATGTAGTGTCACTAGCAGGATAATTAGGTACTATAATGTAGTGTCACTAGCAGGACAATTAGGTACCATTTTGTGGTGTCACTAGCCGGATAATTAGGTACCATTTTGTAGTGTCACTAGCCGAATAATTAGGTACCATTTTGTGGTATCACTAGCAGGATAATTAGGTACCATTTTGTGGTATCACTAGCCGAATAATTAGATACCATTTTGTGGTATCACTAGCAGGATAATTAGGTACCATTTTGTGGTATCACTAGCCGAATAATTAGGTACCATTTTGTGGTATCACTAGCAGGATAATTAGGTACCATTTTGTGGTATCACTAGCAGGATAATTATGTACCATTTTGTGGTATCACTAGCAGGATAATTATGTACCATTTTGTGGTGTCACTAGCCGGATAATTAGGTACCATTTTGTAGTATCACTAGCTGGATAATTAGGTACCATTTTCTAGTATCACTACCAGGATAATTAGGTACCATAATGTAGTGTCACTAGCAGGATAATTAGGTACTATAATGTAGTGTCACTAGCAGGACAATTAGGTACCATTTTGTAGTGTCACTAGCCGAATAATTAGGTACCATTTTGTGGTATCACTAGCAGGATAATTAGGTACCATTTTGTGGTATCACTAGCCGAATAATTAGATACCATTTTGTGGTATCACTAGCAGGATAATTAGGTACCATTTTGTGGTATCACTAGCCGAATAATTAGGTACCATTTTGTGGTATCACTAGCAGGATAATTAGGTACCATTTTGTGGTATCACTAGCAGGATAATTATGTACCATTTTGTGGTATCACTAGCAGGATAATTATGTACCATTTTGTGGAGTCACTAGCCGGATAATTAGGTACCATTTTGTAGTGTCACTAGCCGAATAATTAGGTACCATTTTGTGGTATCACTAGCAGGATAATTAGGTACCATTTTGTGGTATCACTAGCCGAATAATTAGGTACCATTTTGTGGTATCACTAGCAGGATAATTAGGTACCATTTTGTGGTATCACTAGCCGAATAATTAGGTACCATTTTGTGGTATCACTAGCAGGATAATTAGGTACCATTTTGTGGTATCACTAGCAGGATAATTAGGTACCATTTTGTGGTATCACTAGCCGAATAATTAGGTACCATTTTGTGGTGTCACTAGCCGGATAATTAGGTACCATTTTGTAGTGTCACTAGCCGAATAATTAGGTACCATTTTGTGGTATCACTAGCAGGATAATTAGGTACCATTTTGTGGTATCACTAGCCGAATAATTAGGTACCATTTTGTGGTATCACTAGCAGGATAATTAGGTACCATTTTGTGGTATCACTAGCCGAATAATTAGGTACCATTTTGTGGTATCACTAGCAGGATAATTAGGTACCATTTTGTGGTATCACTAGCCGAATAATTAGGTACCATTTTGTGGTATCACTAGCAGGATAATTAGGTACCATTTTGTGGTGTCACTAGCCGAATAATTAGGTACCATTTTGTGGTATCACTAGCAGGATAATTAGGTACCATTTTGTGGTGTCACTAGCCGAATAATTAGGTACCATTTTGTGGTATCACTAGCCGGATAATTAGGTACCATTTTGTAGTGTCACTAGCCGGATAATTAGGTACCATTTTGTAGTGTCACTAGCCGGATAATTAGGTGCCATTTAGTGGTGTCACTAGCCGGATAATAAGAATAGGTGCTATTTTGCGGTGTCATTACCAGGATAACTCAGCGCTATGGCCTGGTGTGCTACCTGTTCGCAGGCGACGGGCCCGCCGGTGTCACACTCGGGCTCCTTGTCGCCGCAGCCCCGCGGGTGTATCACGGGCCGGCGCTCCACCTTCCTCACCACTCGCCCGTTCTTGTCCGCGTTCATGCTTTGCGAGTCGTTGCGGATTCGATTCCTGTCAAAAGTCAATAGTTTATTTTGCAAATAGGCTGCCAAGGGCGAAGAGAAAGAGAAAGAGAGAGACAGAGAGAGGGGGAGGGGGAGAGAGAGAGAGAGAGAGAGAGAGAGGGGAGAGGGGGGAGAGGGGGGGAGAGAAAAGGGGGGGAGAGACAGAGGGGAGAGATACGTCTTTTTTGAATCTACCAGCGCATTCGGAAAGACCATCATTGCCAAGAAGAAGAAGAAACTTGGCAGAAAGTCATTTTTTCAAAATAAAATAGTTTTACAACAGAACTTAAATTCTACTTAACTTACCTATTATAAAATTAATACATTTAACACAACATGCAATTATTAAAACAGTCGAGCAGCAAGTCGTTTGTCGTGACAGTTAGACATTGCCACATCAAAAACTCTTATTTTTTTTTCTATGCCATGACATTTTGGCAGACCTATATGTAGAGGCCAACTAGGCGGCGCTAGTGTCGCTACAGTGGTGTAACTGGCCCTGGAGCTTACGGATCATTGTCGCTGCTGTGTCGAGAGGACAGCTTGAGGTGGCGCGCGTGCGCCTCCTCCGACACGAACCGCACCTCGCACGTCTCGCAGTACGGACCATCCAGTGTTACCTGACGCAAAAAAATAAAATAAACATGCTGCTCAAATAGTTTGTTCGAATGGCATGGTTTAAAAAAAAAAGCGTCGGGTAGCACTCCGGGAGTGCCGGCAGAAGTGAAAACAACAACTTGGATTAGATTTTAATGTTGTAACCTCCATGACGCTCAAATGCGTACCGTACTGGCCGCTTACAAAAAAAGTACGTATTATCTACATCTACATCTACATCTACACTAATATTATAAAGACGAAAGATTTGTACCTATTTTTGTATGTTTGTATGTTTGTAATGAATAGGCTCAAAAAGTACTGGGCCGATTTAAAAAATTCTTTCACCAATAGAATGCTACATTCTTCCAATTTGACATAGGCTACATTTCATTTTGAAAAAAATTAGGGATCCTTGGTAAAATTTGAACAATGTAACCGAAGGTGTAGAAAAATGAGTCTTAAAATGTCTTTCGTCGAATGCGCTGCCGAAACTATTAGCGATAGAACAAAATAATGTACAACAATATTGAAGAACATCATAATGTCTACAAAAAACTCCTTGTCCACCCCGTGCGTAGCCGGGACGGGCTGCTAGTCTATAATATAGATAGCGAGTGCTCCCCCGAGTTTGGTTTTTACTTTTTATCTCAGATTTAGCAAGCAATGTGAATGAGTGATACCTTAAAAGAAAGAGCAATAAACAGGCATGTTTTTAAAAATGTTTGAACATTTCCAGATTTTTTTTATGCCACAGTAAAATGACTGTTCCAAAATAAGTCATTTTTAGTAATTTCAAAATGCCTCCATGTTGTTTCTGTGGCAAGACATACACTTAAAAAATATTTCATTTGGTCCAATACACATTAAACTATCCGAAATAAAAGATTTTGTTTACAAATCAACGCTCATTGGTGCAATATTGACTCGTTTCTATCAAATTCTGGGTATTTTCATCAATTAAAAAAAAAAAACAAATTTCGGCTAAGACATGTATGGCTTAAAATGTTCAAAAATACCTCGGCTATCACCCCCTTAAAGCTTTGCACCTGGCTACCAAACACCCTGTATTACTTTACGGTACGGATAAATCACTACATAGTAATTACGTTATATGATACGAAAAGTTGAGTATCACGTTATGGACAAGTTAAGCAGTAGGCTCATTGTCTAACTCGCTCGCAATCGCCATCGCGTTCATTTTGACAGTTCTTGTATGAATGTGACAGCTAGCTGATTCCGATGCCAATTGTCAGCCCATACATGAACTGTCAAAATGAACAAGATGGTGATCGCGAGCGAGTTAGACAATAACAGCCTTATTCATAAAAAGTTAAGAGGCTCGCTATAAGCTCGCTATAGGACCGATGCAAAAAAACATGATTCACAAACGTCGATTAGCGCTAATCAGTCCATCAAGGGTCTGTTAAGTCTTCCGAAAGTTAGCGGACCATAGACCCTACTTTATCTCTTTGCTAACTCACAAAATGGCCGCCACGAATGTGAACAGCTGATTTTGGCAAGAGCAAAACCATACGCAAGACAGTTTTTTTTGTTTTAAGTTTTTATTCCCTCCGGGAAAGGTAAAGGAAACTAGATCCACACTGCCTAGTCTGTCGTGTTATTCGCTGGTTTCCCGCTAATTCGCTGCCACTGCTGTCAATTTTTTTTTAATTCACTAAAAGGCCATTTTTGGTCTATGATTTGTCAAGGTGACAACATAACGCGTCTAATCCATCCATCAACAGCTCATTAGTTAACAGACTGCTAGCAAGCGTTTATGAATCATACTTTTTAACAACTGTCAAATAAGCTTAATCAGTCTGTTAATTAATCGACTGATCAAACCTCAATTAAGGATTTTTTATGAATAAGGCTGTAAGCCTACAGCACGACACGCTATACTTAATGGACGGAGGCTTCAACATAGGACTAAGGTCTTACCGTCTTATCAGCCAGACGGTGTTTCTTCTTCTTGTGTACGTCTATTCCTTTCTTACTCACAAACGTATACCCGCAGAGCTCGCAGACGAAATCGGAAACGTGCTTGATTCGTATGTGCCCCATATACGTGGTTAATTTACTGAAACGAGTTGATATGTTTTATTTATTAAAAAAAATTGCCATCCATACGTATATTTTACGGGGCAGAAATAGCATTGAGGTCATCATCTTCCTAGCGTTTTTCCCGGCATTTGCCACGGCTCAGTGAGCCTGGGGTCCGCTTGGACAACCTAATCCCAAGATTTGGCGTAGGCACTAGTTTTACAGAAGCGACTGCCATCTGACCTTCCACATAGAATAAGTAAGAACATAGTAGAACGGAATCTCCCGCTCCGGCCGGACTCAAGGTCACGATTTACAGTACTTGTTAAACGAGCGGCTCAGTCAGGCTGCCACGGCCGGCGTCGCCGCACGCGCGTTTGGCATTTTTGCGCGTTCCGTCCCTGTATGTATTTTATTTTATATTTGTCGGTAAGTAATACTTACTTAAATCATCTTAAATGGCTTCATTTGGTATGGCACTTGTAATAACTACTTCCTTAATATAATATGTAGGTACGTACCTAATGATTTATAAATTTCATATTTTGTAAAACTAGAATAAAATAATGATTTCAAAGTAAATAAAAACTTATATTTTAGCGATATATATTGCACCAAATAAACCTTTTCCTTTCTTTCTTTCTTTCTTTTATATTATCTTTAGACAAGTATAATATTTAACGGTAAGCAACCCTAGCAATACGCCTGGACGACAGAGGGGCGTAACGACGTGAAGGGGGAAGTAGGTATATAAATGGCGGCGTTTTGGACGCGGTCAAAAGAGATTCCCTTCTACCCTGTTATTATCTATTCTATGCCTTCCAACCCAAAGGTAACTAAGCCTTATTGGGATTGGTCCGGTTCCCTCACGATGTTTTCCTTCACCGAAAAGCTCATGGTAAACTTCAAATGTAATTTCGCACATAAATTCCGAAAAACTCAGAGGTGCGAGCCCGGGATACGAACCCGCGACCCTCTGCTCGAGAATAGAATAGAATAGAATAGAATATTTTTTATTTGTTAAACATAGGTAGATTACAAATTACAAGATCTTATGACATTAAGGACCCTCCATGTTTTGCCGCGAGGCATACAAATATCCGTTGCATATCGGAACACCATAGGTAGACATTGGACATTAAAATTACAATAAACACAAGAAGTACTTAAAATTACTAAAAATACAATAAAAATTTACAGACCATTATCATTTAAGAATTGTTGCGTGGTATAATAACATTTTTCCAGCAATAACGATGTCAATCTCTTTTTAAATATATTTATTTTTAACACCCTTACGTCAGCAGGAATTTTATTGAAAATTTGCGGTGCCATTCCCAGCAAACTTTTCCGCATCAGTGCAGTTTTGCATCGGGTGCTTTTTAAGGTGTTTTGATACTGCGACCTTATGGGAAGCCTGCGTGTGTCTGAGACCTTAGTAAATAAGTTTTCATTACATTTAACAAAGACAGCTACCTCTAGAATGTACAGACATGGGACAGTAAGGATTTTTAAGGACTTGAAATATGGCACGCAACTGTCTGTCTTCTTCAAATTACACATGGCTCGAATACATCTCTTCTGGGCTTTGAATACTGATTCCTTATCAACCGAGTTACCCCAAAATACAATACCATATCTCAATGTTGACGCAACAAGTCCGTGATACGCAACGATTAGAGCATCCCTGTTGACTATTTTTGACAGTTTATGAAGAGCAAAAGCTGATTTACTCAGCTTTTTACAAAGTTCCTTTATTTGACATTTCCATGTTAGTTGACTGTCAATAATAAGTCCCAAAAACTTAGTAACCTCCACCGTTGCTATATTATTTCCTTTGTAATTAATATTCATTTCATTATTATTAATTCGTTGATAAAAATGCATTATACTAGTTTTAGTCAAATTAATGATTAAATTATTATTACTAAGCCACACTATTATGTCAGTAACTGTATTATTTATGTCATGTTCATATGTATCTAAGTCTACGCATTCTATAATAGACGTACTATCGTCAGCAAATAAAATCATCGGGCTGTGAACTGCTTTCGGAAGGTCATTGATATAAATCAGAAAAAGCAGAGGGCCAAGCACACTCCCCTGAGGTACCCCACATTTAACGTATCGTGCATCTGACAGGTATGCTTTCTCTGTTTTACTTTTAGGACATATTCTAGTCACTTCAGTGTACTGCAACCGGCGAGTGAGATAAGACTCCATGAGTTGCAAGACGTTGCCTCTAATGCCGTAATGGCTTAGTTTATTTAATAATATGTTATGATCAACATTATCAAATGCTTTAGTCATGTCTGCAAAAAGAGCACATATGGGTAGTCTTTTATCTACACTTCTAACTACAATATTAATGAAATCATAAATCGCCATGTTTATACTAGTATTTTTTCTAAAACCCTTTTGTTCGTCACAAAATAGATTGTATCTATCCATATAGTTATAAAGACATCGATAAATATATTTCTCAAAAACCTTTGAAAACACTGGAACAAGAGCTATCGGTCGGTGATCTTGCGGATTTTCCTTATCGCCCTTTTTAAATAAGGGTTTTATTACAGATATTTTCAAATTATCCGGATAAGTACTTGCACTTATACAGATATTCATTATGTAACTTAATGGTTCGGCTATTATATCACTTACAAATTTAATTACAACTGTAGAAATCCCATCATAGCCTACACTTTTAGTATTTTTTAAGGAACCAATAATAAGTTTTATGTCATGGGCAGTTGATGGGGCCATGAACATTGACTGTTTAGTATTATTTAGGTTATGACAAGCTCCAGCATTTATTGGCCTTTCTTTAGCACATTGTATAAAACAGTCGTTAAAAGTATTCGCTATATCTTTTGGATCTGTTACTACACCTTTATCTGATTTTACTCTCAGGATAGGATCCTTTGGATGATTAGCTTTGGTGGAATTTATTATATTCCATGTTGCTTTTGACTTATTGCGAGCAACACTAATATTATAGTCATTTTGAGCTTTTTGAGTCAACTTGATAATTTTTCTATATTTTTGGGAATAACTTTTGAACATATTTTTATTCTCCGCTGTAGGCACATGTCTAAACCGCCAAAGAAGCTGTCTCTGTCTCTTACTACATATTTTAATTCCCTTAGATAGCCATTTCACCCTAGTATTCGTTTTTACTGTTTTCAATACAATGGGAAAACACAGGTTGTATAGAAATGTAAAATGGTCGAGAAAGGCATCATATGCAGTATTTCAGCAAAAGAAAAACTTTCGAGGTGTTGTTTAAACATTTTTAAATTTTCATGAGTGTACTCACGCTTTGTAACTTTCCAAGAATTTCTAATGCATGTTTTAACGGCAGGAAGTTTAATAACTTGTGCCGTATGATCTGATAAACCTAGTTCTATAACCATACTGCTGTGACCGTTTTTTATGTTATGGGCAAAGTTGTCTATACATGTATTACTAGACAGTCTCGTAGGCTGTCTTAATTCTAAATCTAAGTTATAACCTAAGAGAAAGAATTCGAATTGCAAAGATACATAGTTATTTTTTAGTATGTCAACATTAAAATCGCCACAAACAACGTTTCTATCAGTTTTACTACAAATTTTCTTGAGAATTAAATCAAACGAGAGGCCACAGGTCAACCCACTAGGCTGCCAAGGCTAGAAAAAGCATCGTGGTCGGCTATGGTTGGGTATGTATGAATTACTTACTCGAATTCGCTAGGACAGTGTGGACACTGGTATTTGGTTCCCGCATGCCATTTCTCGTGCTCTCTGGCCACACCCCTGTAACAATACAATAGGTAAATAAATAAAATAGTTTAGTAAAAAATACCTGTTCCGAGTAAAAATACCTGTTCCAAGTAAAAATACCCGTTCCAAGTAAAAATACCTGTTCCAAGTAAAAAATACCTGTTCCGAGTAAAAATACCTGTTCCTTGTGACGAACGGGCAGCCTTTGCAGCTGAACTTCTCCGTATGCTGTGCCGTAAGATGCTTGCGGAGGGCGCGCGCGCTCTTCAGCCGACTCTTGCATATGAAACACTCGTACGCGCCGGATTGCTGAAAACCAAAAACAAGTGTCATAAAAACCGGCCAAGTGCGAGTCGGACTCGCGCACCGATGATTCCTCAAATCGGCAGGTGAATATAAAATCCAGTGAGCCCTACTCTTGAGCAAAATTTAGGTCGTGTGAGGTCATTTTATATTGGTTACTTACATAGACAACCTCAAGCTTTATAGTCAGCTTCTCTAATCACTAGACTATCCATTATCAAATTGCTAGTGTCAAATGTCATTATTAAGCCACAAGCCACACGTGGCCGCCGTGTGGCGTGTGTCGCGTGGCCCGTGGCTTGCCGCATGCCACATACCTCGCTGTGCCGCACGACGTGCGCGTCGTATCTGTCCCGCACGAGGAAGCCGCGATAACACACGCTGCACTTGAATGGGGCGCTCTGAAATATAACAATACAATACAATAAATCTTTATTGAACACCACATATAACAATCAAAACAGAAAAAAGGTATACAGAAGTAATAAGGTAACAATAACATTTTCACACCTCTCATTCAGAAAAGTAAGCTTTGCTCCCTGTCGAGAGGGAACAAAGTGCAACTTTTCTGTTCTAGGCTTTTCTAAGAATTTTTTTGCAAATGAAATTTTTTATAGTTGATAATTGTAAAACCACGCCGTTTTCTATGCTGGTAAGATCTTTAATTATATTTAGAATTCTTTTTTCAAGTTTTTTAATGTTCGGTGTGAAAAGTTGTATGAGCCACTCGGGAGCAAAATTATTTTCATCTTGGGCGTTAACACTTGAATCCCTCATTACGCTCTGGATTCTACTTTAGAATCCCTCGCAACGCTCAGGATTATATTTAGAATCCTTCGCTACATTCTGTATTTAATGTAGCGCCCTCGCCGTAAATACATCATTTTGCTCCCTTGTGACACAAATAACTATTTCACACCTCTCATTCGGAAAAGTAAGCTTTGCTCCCTGTCGAGAGGGAACAAAGTGCAACTTTTCTGTTCTAGGCTTTTCTAAGAATTTTTTTGCAAATGCAATTTTTTAAAGTTGATAATTGTAAAACCACGCCATTTTCTATGCTCGTAGCTCCTGAATTATATTTAGAATTATTTTTTAAGTTTTTTAATGTTCGGTGTGAAAAGCTACTCGGGAACAAAATTATTTTCATCTTGGGCGTTAGCACTTCAATGAATCCCTCATTCATTACGCTCTAAATTCTACTTTAGAATCCCACGCTACGCTCAGGATTCTATTGTAGAATCCTTCGCTACATTCTGGATTCAATGTAGCGCCCTCGCCGTAAATACATGACTCCTTACCTTATAGTTACTAGTTTCTTGTCTCTTCTGTATCTCCGCAATCTGCTCATCGTACCCTAAAGTGGTTATTGTGAATAATGACTCGTCCAGGTTGTCTGTGGTCTTCCGGCGCTTCACGTCTGATATTTTATACCTGGAACAAAAAGAAGTACTTACTACAATACAATATTTATTATTTTATAATTGATAATGTAATGTATCCTGTAATTTGAATGTAATTAATTTGACGATTTTTCTTTTGACATGACATGTATTGATTTCTGTTTCTGTGTAATAATTTATCGTGTAAGTGCTTTGGTGTTATTTTGTACTGTTAGCTTACATGTATCTAAATGAATAAATAAATACAAACTCTTTATTGAACACCACAAATCAGTACAAAACAATACAGAAAAAAAAACAAGGTAGACGATAGCACAGAATAATTAATAGTACTAACGTACAGGAGTCGATTAAATAAATAAAAACTCTAGCCACATACACATAAAGCACAATCTAGCTCGCTCCTGATATATTTACCTACAGCGATTAGCCTACAGCCCCACTCCATCACTTTTCCCGCAAAGCATTTATGCAAAAATAAACCGTATTACTACGCGAGAGCGCTTTTAGTTTAACCGTATCAATCATGGCCGTTCACGACGTCACCGCGAACTAGAGTTGTAGTAGTCATTGTTCGTTTTTAGGTAACTAGGTACAGAAATAACGCGCGACGCCAGCGTGAGAGGCGAGCGGCAACCTACTAACATTACCCTGCCCGGCAGGAGCGCCGGTTGAACGTACCTAAACTGCGGAGTGTACACCCCCTGACAATAGGCGGTCTTATCGCTTAATACTGCCATGGAAGTAATAAGTACTATAGACCGATCGCTTAACGAAGTCCTCGCCCGCGCGGGTAGAGGGGCGCGGGGTAGGACGACAAAGGGGACCGAGAGCGGTGCAGGCGGGGAGTACGCCTGCCCGCACAAAGAGTCTCCCGCTTTTCAGGTCAGGTCAGTACGGTACGCGTCTTGAGCGTCATGGAGGTTCATCATCATCATCATCAGCCTATATTCGTCCACTGCTGGACATATGCCTCTCCCATGGCACGCCACTGAGCACGATCCTCGGCCACTCTCATCCAGCTCGTGCCAGCCGCCTTGCGAAGATCCTCGCTCCACCGAGTCTGAGGACGTCCTACGCTACGTTTGCCGATCCGTGGTCTCCACTCAAGAACTCGTCTACCCCAGCGGTTATCGGTTCTTCGGGTTAGATGACCGGCCCATTGCCACTTCAGCGTGCTAATACGATGGGCTATGTCGATAACTTTGGTTCTCTGTCATGGAGGTTACATTACAACATTAAAATCTAATCTAAGCTGCTGTTTTCACTTCTGCCGGCACTCCCGTCGCTTTTTTATTCATCGAATATCGTTCTAATGGATATTCGTATTCAACGATTATACTAAGTAGGTATACTTACTTGTCCATGGTAGTCATCGGACTCTCCTCCTCTTCTTTCTTCCTCACAACCTTCTCTTTCTTCTTAACCTTAACTTTCTTCTTCAATTTCCTCTTTTTCTTAACATACACCTCACTCAACACTTTATCATCACTATCATTTTCAATCGGAGCATCAACAAAATCATCAGCATTATCACCATTATCTACATCATGAAAATCATTTATATCATCATGAAACTCATCATAAAACTCGGTATTGTTTTTTTCGTCTTTTATTAATTCAACTTCGGCTATTGGTGGTACTTTGTCTTCGTAATCATCTAGTTCCTTTATTTCTGATTTGACAATGATCTGATCGTCTTTGATGTGGATGTGATAGTCGTTGGGATCATAGTATTGATGTGATAGTGATGACCTCAGTTGATTCTGTCGGCGGTTTATTGAACGAATATCACGAATTGTAATCTGTAAAAAAATAGATTTATCAAAACCTTTTAAGATTTTTAAGACTTTTAAGGCATCTTAAGGGAATGGGCGAAAATCTTAGGAATCATGTTATAGGCGATGCGGCTGGCGGCCTTTAGGTCTTGTTACATTAGACTCAGTCTGCCCCATAAAGGATAGACGGGATTTATGTATATATGTAATGTATGTATAAAAAACATGAACATTCTATTGCTCGTTCTTTGTGGCATTAGCTTGGTCGAGCGCGTCATCCTTTGAGACTACAGACCTACCGCTGAGTCCTCTTGGGCGCGGCTGCGGGGCGCGGGGGCCTTTCTCTATGCGGGCGGCAGACGCACTATAGTCTGGCAGCTAAACCACTGCAGCCAGATGACACTTCCAAATGTCATTTTACGAAATAATGATACCACATTTATTTCACTAGTGCTCGACTAAGGTCACGTAATGAATGATTTGATTATAGAACGAATGACATATTTTATGAATGTCACAATACAATACAATACAATACAATACAATAACTCTTTATTGAACACCACATATAACAATCAAAACAGAAAAAAGGTATACAGAAGTAATAAGGTAACAATAGGCGGCCTTATCGCTACAGAGCGATCTCTACCAGGCAACCATAATGGACCGGAGAAAAGAACAGATCTGAGCAGGTGGTGCAATTTAGAATATATATTAATATACCTAAGTAATGAAAATACATACATACACATAATACAAGAAATAATACACTATACATGAAACACATTTATAATAAATGGAGATATATATAGACACATATACACATACATAAAAAGAAAACCAGCTATAAGAATCATGGACATGGACATTCGTAGTTTAGTATATTTTAAATTAAGCGCGATACTTTTGAGGGGTTCAAGGTTCATATTAATTACATATTAATGAACAAAAACGACCTTTCCATTTCCACTCCGCACTCAACCAAACTCAAAACTTTAAAGGCAGAGGTAGAAAAAAATATGAATGTGATGATTGTTGTTTTATTTATGGCTAAATGGGGAATGAGTTGAAAACTGGTAACTGATTTGACATGCTTCCGCACATTTCCAAATCGCGCTCTTACACTACTACTAACTAGAAAACATACAAAAAAACCTCATTGAACAAATCATTTTATTAAAATACGCTTTGAAAATTCTCTATTTCAACATAAATTACGCAAATTAATTCCATTACATCGTTCGTTCTTTCATTCACTCACTAAGTCACATCACTATTTAATATTCGCCAAAAACTGACAACACTGAAAGTGTCATCTGGCTGCAGTGGTTTATCTGCCAGACTATACCCCCCCGCACCGCTCTCGGTCCCCTTTGTCGTCCTACCCCGCGCCCCTGTACTCGCGCGGGCGGGGACTGTTAAGCGGCCGCTCTATAATCGTTATGTGGATCACTCACATATTGATTAGCGTGCGGCAGCCCGGTCAGCAGCTCATGTGTCCTCAGCACCTTAGCTCTGAACCTTGCACCAGCCAGCAGCCGCGAGGTACATTCCCAGCACAACTTCTGTGGCAGTTTGTCTTCTTCGCTCAACTGTAAATAATAATAATAATAGCCCTTTTATGTATTTCGAATTTGTATTTGTATTTGGGGTATAGTTCCCACGCGGGCCCAGTGCGATTAGGTACGCCTGTTTCGTAATTATCAATTTAACCGGTTAATTTCGTTCCCCAAAAACGAATGACGAACGAAAAGCGCACAAACCGGTATCTCAACTGAAAAGTTCTTTAACCGGTAACCGCGAACGGAAACGAAATAGTTTTCGTTCTCGGGCGAGTTCACAATTCCGGTTTCAAAAATTAACCGGTTTCCGGTCCGTGGTATAAATAACTTACCGTCATCCCGCTGACTTCTGCATAGGCATGCTCCAGTTTGTAATCTCTTATATTGTACATCTTGCTATCTGTAGCCAGGCATATTCTGCACACCTATAAATGAGATTCATTACAATTAATTTAATATCCCTATTATTATAAATGCGAAAGTACTCTTGTCTGCCATTCTTTCACGCCTAAACCACTGAGTCAATTTTAATAATAATAATAATAAAGATCAAAACGAATGAATGATTGATTGATTGATTGAATGATTTTGAATGATCATTATAAACATAGACACAGCTGTCTTGTCTTACCCTCAGTGCAGCTGGTGCATCCAGATCATCAGCTACATCCTGAAAAAATAAATTGGTGTCAAATATTGATACTTTTTAAAAACCTACTAATATTATAAATGAAAAAGTTTGTGAGTACGGATGTTTGTTACAGTCGAACTGATCTAAACGAAGGGACAGGGACAGATTATAGTCTAGACTAATAGTTATATTAGACAGGGACAGATTATAGTCTAGACTAATAGCTATATTAGACAGGGACAGATTATAGTCTAGACTAATAGTTATATTAGACAGGGACAGATTATAGTCTAGACTAATAGTTATATTAGACAGGGACAGATTATAGTCTAGACTAATAGTTATATTAGACAGGGACAGGTTATAGTCTAGACTAATAGTTATATTAGACAGGGACAGATTATAGTCTAGACTAATAGTTATATTAGACAGGGACAGGTTATAGTCTAAACTAATAGTTATATTAGACAGGGACAGATTATAGTCTAGACTAATAGTTATATTAGACAGGGACAGATTATAGTCTAGACTAATAGTTATATTAGACAGGGACAGATTATAGTCTAGACTAATAGCTATATTAGACAGGGACAGGTTATAGTCTAGACTAATAGTTATATTAGACAGGGACAGATTATAGTCTAGACTAATAGTTATATTAGACAGGGACAGGTTATAGTCTAGACTAATAGTTATATTAGACAGGGACAGATTATAGTCTAGACTAGACTATAACCTGTCCCTGTACTTTTTATCCCGGAAAATTGCTTAGTTTCCATGGGATAGCTAAGCTAGATAAATTGAGGGCATCAGCTAAGTTGACTTATAAAGATCTATGTAAACAGATATATGTATATTTGTCATTAATTTAATATCATGATTGATACTTTGTTATCATGCTATCAAATTTTGCTTAATTCCCTATTTTGGACTCTTATTCCAGAACATACATTTATTCATTTTATTTATTTATTTATAAAATATCTTACACAATATTACAGTATGACACTAAGGCATTGAGTAAGACAGACAATAAAATACTAATTAATTAAATACATGACGACACACGTACATCCATCGCCTCTCAGAAACGCAGACATTCAACGCACACACTTCTCCAGTTATCAGCAAACAAGTCACGCTCTGGTGCTGATGCGAGGAGCGCGTTGATATGGTGCAGCGCGCGAACCAGCGGCGACTGCTTGCGAGCTACGGTGCGGGCAGGAGGCACCGCCAGGAGATGGCGGTGGAGAGGCCTTAAATTCTCACGCCAACACGCCAACACGCGCACACACACACACACACACACACACACACACACACACACACACACACACACACACACACACACACACACACACACACACACACACACACACACACACACACACACACACACACACACACACACACACACACACACACACACACACACACACACACCTTGATAAGTACGATCATAACTTCTTTTTAAGCTATTTTTAATTTTAACAGTTCTTTTTTTTTGTTTTGTTTTCCTTCTTGTAATATTAGATACCTAAAATGTATTCACGCAGGGGCTGCGATATACCACATAGGGGCCTTTCTGCAAAACAGCGCTGAGCACTCGAGCCCAGCACACGCTGAGATTGGTACCCGTTGCTAAACTTGTGTACTTATTGTTAATTTGATTTGTTATGTCATTTTTGTTTCGTTGTGTACCCGGTCACTGGCAATAAAGATTTTTTATTTTGTTTATTTATTTATTTAAATTAAATTTTGACGGGAGGGGAGCATTCAGGCGCACTAGTTGCGCCCCCAGGACGACACAGTCGGATTCCCCGCGGAGGACACCACAAGCCATAATCAAAAGCGCGTTGTTACGCCTTACCTCTAGAGTTATAACCCAGTGCACCAAGCAGGAATTTTGTAGGGTACAAGATTGGGTAGTAGCCGCAGATTTACTTTATAAAAACCTGAGAAACGCTTTTTGAATCTTCTCTAGAAGTAAGGCATAAGTAGACTCGTGCGGGCTCCAGACCACTTCCAGCTTACTCCTTACCAGCGCAGTATATAGCAACTTGATCACTCCAGGATCAGAAAAATCACGCGCGTTACGAACCACAAAACACAGCCTCCGGTAGCAATTGGCAGCGAGTGACTTCATATGGACATGAAAGTTGAGGTGCGGATCAAAAATTACACCCAAATCCCTAACCGCGTCCACGCGCTCTATGGGCACGGCCCCAAGGACATACGTGGCAAGAAAGGGACTCTGAGCACGGCTGAAAGTCATGACGGAGCATTTTTTTTTTTATAAGCCTTTTTTTATTCCGAATTTGCTACAATTTCAGTAAGTACATGTTGTTGTTGTTGTTGTTATTGTGGTTTCTTCTTTTTTTTATTTACTTATTAAATTGTCGCGTAATTCGGCGTGCCTCATGGCATAGGCCTCCTCCGTGTAGTGGAGGGTTTGGGCTACAGTTCCCAACCGCGCCCAGTGCGGATTGGGAACTTAACACACACCATTGAATTTCTTCGCAGATGTGTGCAGGTTTCTTCACGATGTTTTCCTTCACCGAAAAGCTCATGGCAAATTACAAATGTAATTTTCGCACATAAATTCCGAAAAACTCACGAGGTGCAAGCCCGGGATTTGAACCCACGACGCTCTGCTTGAAAGGCCACAGGTCAAACCACTAGGCTACCACGGCTTTTTTTATTTTATTGATAGGAGCATTTTACTGTGTTGAAAAGAAGTTTATTATCAACACTCCATTGAAGCACTCGGTCAATGTCCTCCTGTAGTACATATATACATAAATCACGCGCCAATACCTTACGGGGTACACAGAGCCTAAGGTAACAAGACCTAAAGGCCACATTTAGCATGCCTGTGGGCGTATAGGTCGAAAATGGAATCAAAATAGTGATGCGTTGCTAGCATCGCCTATAACATGATTCTTAAGATTTTCGCCCGTACCCTCGATGGGCGTTTACCTGCGCGGGAAGAGAAGCAACTGACACATTCTATGTTATTTCTTTACTCCCAGATCTGTAGGCTTATTGTCTAACTCGCTCGCAATCGCTATCGTGTTCATTTTGACAGTTCATGTATGTATGTGACACCTGGCTGACTTCGATGCCAATTGTCAGCCCATACATGAACTGTCAAAATGAACACGATGGCGATTGCGAGCGAGTTAGACAATAAGCCTACAGCACGGAACAATGAAATTTAAGTGGCCCTTATTTTCTTTTGGAAACATGTATGGCGTTTGACAACATTATATTAATATTTAAAAAAATATTACGTAAAAAAATTATTTATTACCAGTGCCACAACGGGAACAGCTCCATTCTTGATCTTCCGCAACCCACAGCGGGTCTCATAGAAGTCCTCGTTCCGGAAGTGCTCGGAGCAGATGGTGCTGCGGTCCTTGGGCTCCCAGTCGGACATGCCCAGGGCCTCGGTCCATGCGTTGCGGAGGTTAGGCTCTTTAGGGAACCTGAAACATACAAGAAGTCAGTGTCTGTAGTAACACATAGAATTATTTATTTACTAGATGAAAACCCGGCTTCGCTCGGGTGAAATTTGAATCATAATACACTTGTAGGTACAAAATGTAGGTAGAATGTGTAGCCATTATTTCGAATCACTGTTTATTATTTTAATACAAAAATAGGTAGATGTGATAGCATTCACAATAACTGAAATTATCTGCAAGAATATATCCGTGCATGGCGTGAACAACTTGATGAGTCCACAATGGCAATTTTACAGGGCGGCCAATTTAAAGTTTGAAAATCCGTTTTTATTTTGAATTGGGAATGCATGATTATTTTAAAAGTGTGTTTGGTGATTTTTCTATTGACACGAATAACCATCCTTAGCTACGGAAAAAAGTTTCAGATTTGACGACCGGATAGTCTAGTGGTTAGTGACCCTGACTATGAAGCTAGAGGTCCCGGGTTCGAATCCCGGTAGGGGCAGACATTTGTATGATGAATACGAATGTTTGTGCCCGAGTCATGGATGTTGTATGTATTTAAGCATGTATTTATCTAAATTATATAAGTATTCTTATCCGTTGCTTGGTACCCATAGCACAAAGCTTTGCTTAGTTGGGGACTGGGTCAGTTGGTGTAATTTGTCCCATGATATTTATTTGTTTATTATTATTTATTTTTCCGTCGAGCCATATATTTTATAAAAATAAAAACATTTTACTCAGTCACTCGGCGGCCTCTATGCGGCTGATAAGCACTACGCCAATGACATATCATTTTTTTTTTAATTGCTGCTTGAATCTGTGGTAAACGATGACATTTGTAGCTAAAAAAAGCAACGGCTAAGTGGCGCCGCCTGTAGATTGTTTGTGTTACTACCATACATGGGGAATTGACATTGTTAATTTTTTTTAGTATGCTCCAATTCGAAAACCATTTCGAGGAAAACCATCAAATAACCGATTTATCTTGTCCGATTTCAAAAATACTTTACGATTGCAGATATTTTTGTAAAAGTACGTAGTAAGTTTTGACCTTTGTTTGATCTAACGACCGGGTTTTATGTTTTATGTAAGAATCGGCCATTAAATGTTTGCCACAAAAATGAAGAAAAAAAGTTTAGCTACGGTATCTGTCACGCTATCACTGTCACGTCTACATCATAACATTACATTCTGACTTAACCTACAAACATTAGAAATAAAAGCAAATTCAAAGTATAAACCTGTAACAAACAATGGATATTTATAAAAAAATGTTTTCTGCCGGGATGCAACAATGACTCGAACTATAGCCCCAACAAAATCATTGTGAAAATCAGATAAGGTTTGCAGAAGAAATGGTGTACGCAAGCTAATGTGGAATATTTCAAAGTTTACACGATGCATTGTTGCGAAGACCATTTTAATGTAAGTAGAAGTCAGGAAAGATGTGCAGGGGTGAAACGAAAAAGCAAAAACAGCACGGAAAACAATAACAACGCCAACGAACGGAAATAATTTCGAACACGCGAACATTGTTGACATTAAACGTGAGTTTGCCGTTAAATTCACACACATCTACAGATCTATGACGTTGACATATAGACAAAACCTTTTTTTATATTTCTGTACGAAGGCGATTGGGATCCTGCCAAAATTATCAAATTATCAAACAGCGAAAAATATTTATATTTATTATTAATAAACAAAGATACGTAGAAGCATAATATTCAAGTTAGTTTCTTAAAAAAGTCCATTCTATCAAATAAAGGTGTTAAAAGCACAGCTTAAAAAAAATGAACAATGCCAATTTCAATAAAAATTACCATAGAAGTTTAGTAACACGAACAATCTACAGACGGCGCCACTTAGCCGTTGCTTCTTTTAGCTAGAAATGTGATGACATTTCTACTACAGATTCAAGCAGTTTTTTTTTAATTTGATATGCATTGGCGTACTGCTTAACTGCCGTATAAGGGCCGAGTAGTGATGTAACGAATATTCGCATTCGCATTCGCGAATATTCGCATATTTCTGGCATATTCGCATTCGCATTCCCATTCGCAAAATTACTGCGAATGTTATGCGAATATAAAAAAAAATTGAGGGTATCTAGTAGTTGTTTAATTATATAATTTTCGCCGCCCGGTAAGGGAGATAGCCCCATTGGCTTGGCGCTAAATTAAATAGCCCATCTGGCAACATAGAGTGGAATGACATTTCAATCAGATGCGTTCGTTCGTCTCAACTCGGCTATTCTAGGAACAAAAAACAAACGGAACGTACTGCGTTTGTACGGGACTGCCACCAAAGTCACCAAGCCATAGACAAATGGTGCCAAATTTTAACAAAAACTGAATATTCGCATTCGCATTTGCATTCGCTAATGTCGAAAATATGACATTCATTACATCACTACCGCCGAGTGACTGATTAAATTTTTTTATTTTTATAAAATATATGGCTCGACGGAAAAAATCGGAAACTTTTTTCCGTAGCTGAGGATGGTTATTCCTATCAAAAAAAAAAAAAACACCAAGCACCTTTAAAATAATCATCCATTCCCAGTTATTCTATTTTTTCTATGTTTATTTTTATGTTGGCCAATCTCAGGTTTAAGAAAAATCGCACGGCGTATGTGCGCTGGCATGAAACGGAACGTTTGTCGTCCTCCGGTGTCAGTTTCGCGCTAGTCTGTGGTGTCCAATATGGCGACTGCGATTTGTCCATCAGCACCGTTAGAATTTTACAAAATACTCGACAATCCGAATTTTGCGGATACATGTTGTCGACTCGAAATCTTTATTTTTTCACGTTCTATCATTCGGGCAACGTTTCGATCGAGTCTACCGTAGCCGGTCACGAAATTATTAATATAGATTTATAAGCCTTTTTATTCCGAATTCGCTACAATTTCAGTAAGTACCACATGTTGTTGTTGTTGTTATTGTCGTTTATTTATTAAATTGTCGCGTAATTCGGCGTGCCTCATGGCATAGGCCTCCTCCGTGTATTGGAGGGTTTGGGCTATAGTTCCCACACGCGCCCAGTGCGGATTGGGAACTTAACACACACCACTCAATTTCTTCGCAGATGTGTGCAGGTTTCCTCACGATGTATTCCTTCACCGAAAAGCTCATGGCAAATTACAAATGTAATTTTCGCACATAAATTCCGAAAAATTCAGAGGTGCGAGGCCGGGATTTGAACCCACTAGGCTACCACGGCTTCATAACACATAGAATAAAGGCCAGTTAAAGGATGCTCCTGCATTTTTACCATTATTGCAGTTGGTAGGAATTATGTTATAGGAAATGCTAGCTGCATCCCATCACAATTTTGATTCCCCTTTTCATTGATACATCCACAATCATGCTAAGCCCATGCTTAATTAGGGTCTTTTTACCCTCTGCTGTCTACCCCATAAGGGATAAAGACGTGATTTATGTATGTATGCATTTAGTTATGTGTATAAAACTTACAAAGCTAGCATAAGGCTTCTTCAGTTAATTTGATATCTTGCAGGCAACCTTTACACAGAGAAGAGGAAGGAACAGATTCAAGCAGCTAAAATATAAGCCTAAGTGTTAGTGACATAAAAACTTTTTTGTTTTTTATTGTACAAATTGTTACTGGCCACTAAATTGCCACATTATATTTTTTATGAATAAACTCCGGCTTCTGCTGTCATAAGCCAAAGCAATGAGTTTTATTTTATGAAACTAATAATTATTAATGTTGTTATAAACATTAATTGGTCCTTCGTTGAGTTAATTATTAATAAAAACCAGTGCGTTAGTAAGTCAACGTGGCGTTATAGCTCGTTGTGCTTTTTCTGAGTGTGCAGTGCCGGCGTTATAGTTGAGCAAAATGTCGCTCGCCAATTTAAAGCGTAGCAAATCCTATTATAAAGGAATTATTACAAGGATTGCAAATTACATAGCAGATGTCAAGTACGAAGAGCCGACAGATCTCGAGGTGCGTATAGACCAAATAAATAAAGCCTATAGTAAATATTCCGATCTTAAGGCGCAGATCCTCGCACTGGACGATAGCGCTCCGGAAGACGGCGCCAAGGAGCTCATTGATAATGACGAGACTGAGGAACTTTACTTGAATGTCCTCTCGCAGATGAAAACAGCGCTAAATGCCATGCGAGAGCCAATAAATATTCAGTCGTCTACGAGATTTGTGTCCGCTGAAAATGTAAATAATGTTGTAAATAAATTACCTGCGATTGATATACCCATATTTGACGGCAAAAATATCTGCAAATATCGGGGTTTTATCGATATATTTAAAGCCGTAATAGGCAACGACTCCAACCTATTGGATATCCAGAAATTGTTTTATCTGCGCAAATATTTATCAGCTGAAGCTCTTGATTTAGTTGACGGGCTGCCTATAGTCAGCGAATCTTATTCGAAGTCACTAGATCTGTTAGACAAAAGATATAACAATACCTGCATTACAATAACGACCCATGTACACAACATCTTGGACATCCCACCGTTATCTCGTGGGACGGCGGCGGGCTTGCGTGCATTAGTCTCCGCGGTTCGTCAGAACGTCGGTGCATTGGAGAGCTTGTCGCAGCCGGTAGAGTCATGGGACATGATGCTGGTTCCCGTGCTCTCGCGCAAGCTGGACCAGTACACGTGCCGCGCGTACTTCGCCGATCGGAACCAGAATAAGTTACCTACTTTGCAAGACTTTCTAGACTTTTTAGAGCGCCGAGCTTGTAGTATGGAGGAGAGCAGCAAGGTAGAGAACAAACTAAATGTACATACGGTCAGTTCTAAATATGTGTGTTCTAATTTAGTTCATAATACCGAACCTGTGTGTAAATATTGCTCATTGTCAGGTCACAAATTGTACAAATGTCAACGCTTTATTATGCAAGCCGTTGAAGATAGATTAGATTTTGTAAATAAAAATGATATCTGTAAAATATGTTTGAACAAGCACGCTAATAAGTGTAAATTTATATTTAAATGTTCTCAATGCAATAGCAAGGAGCACAACTCGCTCTTACACTTGGAAGAGCAAGTGAAAATAACCGCAAGTACTGCGGCGGTGGGCGCTGCGTGCGGCGGCGTCCTGGGCGCGACCGTGCTGCTGCCTACGGTCATTGTGAATGTAAGGGCGAGTGATGGAAGAACACACAAGGTAAGGGCGTTACTTGATAGTGGCAGCCAAACATCCTTCGTAACAGCTGATCTAGCTAAATCGTTGGGTCTTCCATCATTCAAACACGAATTTAAGATCGTGACCGTAGGACAACACTCGCAGCAAGTTGAACGTGCTGTCACTGTAAATATTAATTCATTGTACTCGGATTATTCCGCAGAAGTAAATTGTTCTGTTGTAAAAAATATTACAATGCCCATTCCTCAAGCAAAAGTCAATACTGGTGACATTGATATTCCCAGTCACATTAAACTCGCTGATAGCACATTCAATATTCCTGGACCAATATGTATGTTATTGGCTGCTGATATTTTCTTTGACGCCTTGCTGCCTGAAAGAATCAGAGTAGGCTCCGGTAGGTGCGTGCTGCAAAACACTACCTTAGGCTACATTGTCTCTGGCGAAGTTCACGGGCAGCTAGCTAGTAATGTGTCATGTTCAATGCACTGTAGTAGCCAATCTGTTGATACGATAATTGAAAGGTTTTTAGAATCAGAATCGGTACCTGATCCGACTTCAAAAATGACTGCAGAGCACTGCATTAGTGAGGAAATGTTCCAAAACTCTGTCACTTTGAATGACCATAGATTTCAAGTGCAGTTGTCAGTTAAAGCGCCGGTCGATGAACTCGACTTGGGCGATTCATTCTCAAAAGCATTGCAGAGATTAAATACTCTGCACAAACGTTTTGCTAAAGACGAGTTTGTAAAAATCGAATATGAAAAATTTATTAAGGAATATCTCGATCAAGGTCACGCTGTAATCTATAATTTACGCGATAATGAGTCAATAAACTCACTTTTTTTCTTGCCCCATCATCCTGTATAAGGATTGATAGTAAGACAACAAAACTGCGTGTCGTGTTTGACAGTAGCGCCAAGTCTAGTAGCGGCAAGAGTTTAAATGATTTTCTCTATAACGGTCCGGTTGTACAAAAAGAGCTATTCGATGTCTTGATATCATTTCGGACTTTTGAATATGTTATACTGACAGATGTTCGTCAGATGTATAGGCAAATTTTAGTGTGCCCTGAGCACAGACGGTTGCAGAATATTTTGTGGAAAAGTGAGCCTAATGATGAGGTTAAAATTTTGCAACTACAAACTGTAACTTACGGCCTAAAGAGTTCAAGCTACCTAGCGACTCGGTGTCTTATAGAGTTAGCTAATAAATTCGGCGATAAATATCCACTTGCGTCGCATGCACTGCTTCATAATTGCTATGTTGATGATATCATTTCAGGAAGCATGACGTTAGAGGGCGCCACTGAGCTCAAAAAGCAATTAATTGAGCCGTTGTCTTTAGGTGGTTTTAGCCTTCATAAGTGGAGTGTAAACGATATGCAATTATTAACAGATGTACCTTCAAATAAACAGTATTTTGATGACGTTGATTTCGATAAAGAGTCTCTTGTTATGAAGGCTTTAGGTTTAGTTTACGACGTCAAAGTTGATAAATTCAAACTGTCCTTTCCGACAGCAATGACAACAGAGAATGTAAGTACCAAAGCTGGTGTCTTGTCATGTATAGGAAGGTTTTATGATCCGTTAGGTTTGATTGCACCAATTTTGATTGTTGTTAAGCTTTTTCTTCAAAAAGTCTGGCAATCTAAATTAGAATCAGTTGTTGCCGACCGATTTATTAAATGAATGGAATGAGTTTCATTTTTCCTTACAAAATATGAAACCAATTTATGTAAATAGAAATATGTGTATAAAAAATGCAATATCTGTACAGCTTATAGGATTCTGTGACTACTCTCACTGCTTACGGCTGTTGTATATATTTAACTACATTGTTTATATTTAAATGAAAAAGTTGTTGTAAATTTACTGTGTGCAAAATCTCGTGTTGCGCCATTAAAAAACAAGCTCACGATTCCTAAGCTGGAGCTTAGCAGTGCATTTCTGCTTGCTCAGCTCTATGATAGAGTCAAATCAGTTTTGCCTCCTGTGGATAAAGTTATGTTATTCACGGATTCTCAGGTAGCGTTAGCTTGGATTAAAAATTTGGATGCTACGAAGTTGGGTGTCTTTGTCCATAATAGACATCAAAAGATAAATAATCTTACTGAAGCAAGCATGTGGCATTATGTGCCTAGCGCATTAAACCCAGCAGATTGTCTGTCGCGCGGGGCTAGTCCTCAGATTTTAGCTGAGTGACATGTGGTGGCATGGGCCACATTTTATTCGAAAGCCTGTTATAGATGAAAGCTTCGAACGTCAAACCGTTGACTAGAATTCATTAATAATTTTACAAGATGCTATAGTATTGATGATAATGATCATCCCTGTGTCAACATTAGTTGAGCATTTATTACCAATTTTAAAACTATTCTAATTTGACATATTCTTTAATACCTACAATGATATCTCAAGTTTAAGCAATATTTTATTCAAGACATTTTATGATTAACTTACTCTGTTTAAAATGTCAAGTAAATAAGCGTTATTTTTATTTTGAAAAGAAGATAAGTGTAATTTATTTGTTTTTGTTTTATTATTAATTTGTCTACTTTGTAGTGGGGATATTATGTTAGTGACATAAAAACTTTTTTGTTTTTTATTGTACAAATTGTTACTGGCCACTAAATTGCCACATTATATTTTTTATGAATAAACTCCGGCTTCTGCTGTCATAAGCCAAAGCAATGAGTTTTATTTTATGAAACTAATAATTATTAATGTTGTTATAAACACTAAGCCTATTTTATGAAAAAAAAAAAAAAATGATTTCTGATTATCATAATATGTCACAGGAAGCTAGGCTAGGTTGTGTATATAAAATTTCAACTTACTTTATCCAAAGTATAGAGCTGACTGTGCTGATTATGTATTAAAATTTATGTTATTAAGGTATAGAGGTAAGGAAGTACAGTTTAGACTTATATAATTCTTTGCACGATTAGTTGATGTTTAGTTTGCACACTTTGCACCACCAAAGTTCCAACTAATCAATCTATCTGATTATCATTTTCATTTCACAGTTTCAGTAACTTATGCATACATTTTTATTTTCATAAAACCTAGACTATGCTATAAGATTAAGCATTGAAAACCAATCAATTTTATATTTATAAACAAACACAATAAGTTCGATACGTACATGTGAAATGTGATTCCATGGCTTTTGGTGGTTCTTTTAGTATCGTTGGAGCAATTTTGTACGCTGCAGCGCATTTTCTTGAGGTGTTTCACTTAGGATTATCGTGTATAAACACTAAAACTTAATTAAATTGTATGCTGTGTAAACTACATTATTTTTCCAACAAGACATATTGACGATGGCTTGAACAATGTACAGTAAGAATCAATAGTCTAATTTCTAGTTTAGGCACGTAAATATGCATGTTTTTTGTAATGTTTTACAGATTTCATTTCGTTATTTTGTATGTATTAGAATTTATTTAGATCCAAATAAACCAAACGTCAAACTTGTCCTTGACGCATTCGCCATTTTCTATGTACTTTTTTTTTTCAAGCCTCGCGCCGTCAGGCCGTAGATAGAAGCAAGAAAAATGTATCGAAAACCGGTTTATCGATTAGTCTCAAAACAAGGAGCGCTTCACTACTGCACAGCTTTGCTCATGCATCTCTTTCTGACATACATGGGTTATGTACTGTGCGATAAGGAACGGACATGTTTATATACTTGTGTATATTATAAAGCGACTAATTTCAAAAGTTATTAGTAGAGCAGCGCTCTCAAGTTTCACACCAAGTAGCTATTCGACAAGTGCGAGGTAAAGTATATATCTAAGAGAACTATCTTCTTTTATAGGGTTGGTCAAGCAAAGCTTCTGTCAAAGCTATTGGAATAAGATGGGACTTATTTTATTTATTTAATTTTTGAATGTATAGAAAACCTTTTAATTAATTAATTGAATTAAGGCTTGATCTAAGAATGTTAGTAATCCGTACAAAATATAAATACTCAACGGAAATCGTGTTATAAAATGCATATTATAAAATTTGTTCTCGTGAAGTTCTTGTGAACAATTTTAATATTTACTTAGTTTTAAAATGCGGTGCTGTGTGCCTGGATGTAAAAATGATTCGAGACACATCTCCAAGTCTCAGGGCATCACGTTTCATGTGTAAGTACACTATTCTAAATACTTTAAATGTGAAAAAATGAAATTCACCAAAGCTTGTAAATTAGAAAAAAATACTAAATAAATCTAGATTTTTAAATTATACCTGTATTATAATAAGTCCTGGTTGTATTAAAAAAAAAATGGAAAATTATAGAATACATGGAAAGCTCCTATTTACCCACTACAACATTTCTGTGATATCTTGTAAATAATAAATTAAAATATTATCCTTAGACAAAGTAAAACTCTCTAAATCTTTGTGGAGTAGCTAAAAAATGTCTCAACGGCAATATTATTTTCACTTATCTCTTAGCTTTTAAATAATGAAACGTAAGTCAAAATTATTGTGTAATATAATACACTGAAATAAATTCCTTAGTTTCCCGAATGAGCCGTCTCTCCGGTGTTCCTGGCTCCGTGCCCTTGGCAAGGAAGCCTGGGAGCCGAAGGACCGCAGCGCGGTCTGCTCCGAGCACTTTCTGTCTGAAGACCTTTACGAAACCAAGAGCGGCTTACGGAAGGTGAAAGCGGGGGCTGTGCCGATTGTAGTGCAGGTTTGTCTAAAGTTACACCATCTACTGCAAGGCTAGCATGAGAGTGCAAGAGCTGTGCCATGCGCGAGATAGATTAACTGTCTTTTTCTTACTCATCATCCTAGAAAGAGATGGGGTAGTCCATACGCGAGATAGATTACCTGTCTTTTTCTTACTCATCATCCTAGAAAGAGATGGGGTAGTCCATACGCGAGATAGATTACCTGTCTTTTGCTTACTCATCATCCTAGAATGAGATGGGGTAGTCTGTCTCTTTTGTGCAATCTGTGCTGAAAACCTCAAACATCACAAGTGATTTATTTATTTATTCTGAATATCAGACTAGTATTTATTTTTTAAACTGTATTATTTCCTTAAATATTAGTGAAGAGTTGCATTTGTACGTTAGACGGCACAAAAAAGAAATTAGGTAAATAAAAAATCACATACATACATTACATTTTGCGGGTGGTAGGGCCTTGTGCAAGGTCCGTCCGGATCGCTACCACCATCTTACTCGCTAATCTTGCCGCTAAGCAGCAGTGCTTGCACTGCTGTGTTCCGGTGTGGAGAGTAAGACAGCCGGGGAAATTACGGGCACAAGAGGCATTTCATCTAAGTCCTCTAGGTTGGCAACGCATCTGCAATCCCTCCGGGGTTGCGGGTGTCTATGGGCAGTGGTGATCGCTTACCATCAGGTGACCCACTTGCTCGTTTGCCTTCCTATTCACATAAAAAAAAAAAAAAAAAAACATTAGTTGTCTGGTAGAGATCGCTATTAAGCAATAAGATCGCCTATTGTCTACTTTTTTCTTTGTTTCTGTATTGTTTTGTACTGATTTGTGGTGTTCAATAAAGAGTATTTGTATTGTATTGTGGGTTAGACAGAGCCTTAGGTAGCAAGACCCAAGGGCCTTGTTTAGCATGATTGTGGGTGTATAGGTGGAAAAAATCACAACCTGCATTAAAATATAGTGTAATTGGTTCTACTCTTCATTTTAAACTAACAGTTTGTTTGTAGGTTTTCAGTGGGCGACGTAACACATCATATACAAATGATATATCTTAAATCCCAAAATGGAATAATTGTTAGAAAATCAATTAAATTATTTACTTTATTTACAGGACATGAATAATGGGGAATATGGGGAATCTGCTAACATGAAGGTAAAAAAACACACCTTTTATTTTTCAAAAACCGGTTTTTTAATGTTCTTACCTACAACACTAGAGTTTGCCATTCCGCCATTGGACGATAAAATGGCCATGATTTACCGCAATCAAAAATGTCTGAACAAAAACTCTGAACTCTTGAAAATCGATTTTAGGAATTAGCCTACCTATACCTATGGGGGTGTAACAATGTATTTCCCGGAATATATGGCCTGCTACTGCAAGGATATGAATTACAGAGGTTGTACATTGTCCCTCTCACTCCAATGTAAAACACAAATGATGTGAGCGAGACGGCACGACTCCATTTTTCATTTGGGAGTATAAAGCGTGATTTACACAGGTGTGCCGGATTTGCTTGGCGGTTGACAGAAGATTGGTACCTCTGAAGAAATACAAGCTGGATGAAGCATATCAACATCTTACGGGAATCGCGGTAAGTTGATAATTAAAAAAAAGCTAAGTGCTAGTCGGACTTTACGTAGGTTTGTGTTCCATGTACCGAAAAAAAAAACAACGTTCATGAAAAGGTTCGTTATAAAAACTTATTTATTATTTTTATTTTTTATTTTACATTATCATCACTTACACTATCATTACAGGAGTAAAACCTAAGGCGATAGACTTATTAATGTAAATAACCGGATTACTCACGTTTTATTGCGTCGGAAAAGGTCCGACAGTTTCGAATCATCCGAGATTCTTATTCATGGTGCGACTGGGGCCAAGGCGCGACGGGCGCTGGCGCTGCGCTCGCGCGCTCTTTCCGCCCGGCTCCCCGCCGCCGACGCGTGCGGCGACAGCGAACAACTACCCTCATATTGATCACAATTGTCACTGTCAACATTAGGGTTGCTGCACACAACACTAACCACATCACTTTCAAGGTGGAAACACATTATTAACACGCGACGCGACCCGATGCAACGAATGTATGCGCATGGCGTGGCGTCGGATGTTCATAGTGTGGTTCTGGTCATAGAAAATAATACAATTTGATTCGACTCAACACGCGTCGCGTTGCATCGGGTCGCGTCGCGTGTTAATAATGTGTTTCCACCTTTAGTCTCATCCCCGTTAACTTCACATACAGATACAGCACCACCTAAAACTGTTTTCCAACTAGGTATCCGGTTATTTACATTAATATGTCTGAGCCTCACGGTAGTTTTATATTAAAAAACTTATGAGACTGGTTTTGGAAACATTCTTTTTTTTAATAAAGTGGCAAACATGTGGGTCACTTTTTTTAATGATAACGTCATATAAATCGATGACCGCTGGCTGCACTTACGAAAAAGCATGACTCATTGCGTTACGTTCCGCGTGACGTCAGTGTGCAAGCGAGAGCGCGGAAGGAGCGATAGAGAGGCACGATCTCGCGTGACGTTAGATCTCTATATCTCTCTCATTAGCAGAGCTTCCGGCTTGCCTTAAGATTATTTCACAGAAATTGAATGAAAGTTCCAAATATGCTCCAAATATGTCTGTAGTGTATTAATGTGTCTAATGCAATAATTGATCGTGATGGACTTTTATTTTCTTATTAAACGAGATATAGTATTTTATCCCTTTAATACGAAAATAAAAGTCTATCACGATTCATCATTGCATTAGACACATTAATACACTATAAACGAAGTTCTATATTCAACTTCTGTAAAATAATCGCAAAAAATCACCAAAAATGCGACGTTGCCAGCTCAGTAAGGATGCACGCTCTTAAGTTAAGTCGGACGAGACGCCACTGCTTTCTAGTGATGCGCTAAAAACCGGTAACCCATATTCCAGATGGATGTAGATGACAAGTTGCCACAGAAGCTCTGCGTCGAATGCGCCCACAGGTTGGCTGGCTGCAACCGCTTCAGGGGCAAGAGTCTGCGCGCGCACGCTATCATGACGGAGATAGTGAGAAAGCAGGACAGCGTGAGTATTGACTGGGCTACCGACATTCGATTTTTGAATTTCGTGTCGTACCTTCTCTCTCACTCTCAAGTTAAAGACCATAGAAAAAAGAGGTATAGTAGAAGTGCGATAAGACGCTTTCGTAAGGAAAACCGATGTTGCCAAACTTTGATATTGACAGTTTAACTTAACTTACTTTGAAATCTTGGCAATCATTGGTCGCAGCTTTTCTATTACAAAAATGTTATAAGTTCAGAATTGGTATTATAATTTGAACTTTTTACCCACAGAATATTGCTTAAAGTCCATTGTACAGGTATATAAACACCATCTACCGTGAAGAAGCCAAAAGATATACGTGCCGACACGTAAATCTAGCGATGACGAGTCACGTGGAAGGGATCTGCGCACCCACGGATACCGTATTTTATACTTCTGCGCATACAAGATCATCGCTAGACTTACGTGCCGGCAGTATAACAGTCTGAAAATATCAGTCGTCTAAATAATAGTATTGGCATTGCACAACAGATGTCGTTAAAATAACTGCGTTCCAAAATGAACTCTGCTGAATGGGATTTAGGTTTACGCGATTGAAAATCTAACTGATGACAGCGGAACACTCGAGAAAATCTGATTCTGGCAGAATCATTCTGCTACTCGAACCGTCAAATTCAATTTGACGTTTATACATACGATTTGCGCATAAACGTCTCTTTCACATGCCACTTCTAGGTTTCTCTTTCTTCTATTTATACATGCATACCGTCACGCCTCTTTCCCACAGGGGTAGGCAGAGACTACTTTGTTCCACTTGCTACGATCCTGACATACCTCTTTCGCTTCATCCACATTCATCAATCTCTTCATACATGCTCGTCGGTTTCGGGTACTCTTGACCTGGCCTTTTTCCAAAACGTCCCCAATTTGATCACGGAACGTCCGTCTAGTCCTTCCCCTCCCAACGCACACATTCACACTCCCCATATAAATCTGTTTAGTTAATCTTCTTTCATCCATCCCTACGTGACCAAACCAACTAAGCATACTTTTTTCTATCCTAGTCACTATATCTTCTATGGCGATTTATAGCAAGAAAAATTGATTGTTTTGACCGCGAACCTATATTGACATACTAGTATCACGATATTGTTGACTGTCTAAGCCATGCCAATAAAATATCCTTTCAGCTATCTCTACAAACCATAAGCACTATAAACAGAGAAAACAAGAATCTAACTTCGAACCTAACACCTAAGTACTACGACCCAGACTACTGCGACTTGGCTATGGACCACGATAAAATAGAACAAGAACCGATATACGAAGTTAATTTAGACGAGGTAGTTATAAAAAATGAGAACAACGACTTTAATGATGTTATTAAAGAAGAAAATGATGTTGATGATACTGATAACGATGTGGATTTTGTGACGTCGGAAAAGGATTATTCGACTGACGATAGTCTGCCTCTAGAAGCTAGGAGGAAGAAGAAAGAGAAGGTGAAGAAGAATAAGATTGAGAAGAAAGAAGTTATTAAGAAGGTAAGCCCTAACTTGTGTTGCCGACAAATCGGCTACGGGTCGTGGTTCACCTACAGTTTGTCCGCCTGGTTTTCGACGGAGCTCCGCCCGGCGGAGCTCCTTTTTCTGGGTATTTTACCCTTCGGGCAAATGAAGACCCATCAAAAACATAACTTGTGAAAAACACCAAGTCTCGCAACTCAGTTCTTTCACCGTGAAACGTGTAATACCAAGTTGGTTAATTTATTCAGTCCCTACTAAAGAGACCTCCTGTTTTATGTTATTACGTAATAAGCTAACTTAACAACATACATATAATGACCATATCAAAATTAAAAATCTTTTATGTTTTAAATAAATAAATTGACTTGGTATGCCAAAATAATAATCAGTGATTCGAAATAATGGCAACATTTTTTCCGGGTGGACCAAATTAAGTGGACCACGACCTTGCCTTGAAAAATAGCCTTGAAAAATCGATCATCATCATCATGTCGGCCGAAAGACGTCCACTGCTGGACATAGGCCTCCCCCGCGGCTCTCCACTCGGACCGGCCCTGTGCCTTCCGCATCCACCGCGATCCCGCGATCCTGATCAGGTCGTCGCTCTTTGTTGGAGGCCTACCGACAGCTCGTCTCCCGGTCCGCGGACGCCATTCGAGAACCTTCTGACTAGTGTCCGACCGAAATACGATTTTTAGCCGAAACCGAAACCGAAACCGAATATTCGGTTTTTTTCTAATTTCGGCCGAAACCGAAACCGAAATTTTTGAAGACGTATCATATCAAACAAAATATTCAAAATTACTGTACAAATCGTAAGGAAAAGATTATTGCAAGGATTTCTTAGATGAGAACAGTTACTTTTTTTAAACAAAATAAAAAAACTGCATGCATACTACTGACGCTGGTCTCAGCTGGGCCGGCCGCCTGTGCATTACCTATACCTACCCGGCCGAGCGTACCCGAATTAAGCCGAGCGCTCCCGATGCGAGAGCCGCGAGAGGCCGCGAAGTAATTCCCGAAACCGAAACTTCGGCCGAAATCACTTTTGGCCGAAATTGGCCGAAACCGAAACCGAAACTTCGGTCGGACACTACTTCTGACCCCATCGGCCATCGGTCCTGCGAGCAATGTTCCGAGAAATCTATAGTTTTAATCTAAAAATGTCAAAATATCGATCGTAACACATAGTATCAGTGGTATTACCTCGTCGAACGTCACAGCGACTACAGGGGCCTTACCATGACGTCTTAATGCGATTCAGTTTAGGTTCGCTCGCTGTCAGATTCATACTAAAAGTGTCAGCTAAAACTTGAACTGAGTCGGAATTAGGACGTCATGGTAAGGCCCCAGTCGCTAACTTGTATAGTACTAGTAGGGGCTGGGACGCTCGACAGGTTGAGCATAAAAAAAAACTATTTTCAAAAAGCCGTGGTAGCCTAGTAGTTTGACCTGTGGCCTCAAGCAGAGTCGCGGGTTCGAATCCCGAGCACCTCTGAGTTTTGGGAATTTACATACATACATATCGTCACGCCTCTTTCCCACAGGGGTAGGCAGAGACTACTTTGTTCCACTTGCTACGATCCTGACATACCTCTTTCGCTTCATCCACATTCATCAATCTCTTCATACATGCTCGTCGGTTTCGGGTACTCTCGGGGTTTTGGGAATTTATTAGTTTAAATTTACCATGGTCTTATCGGTGGTGGAAAACGTGAGGAAACCACCACATCCGCGAGGTAATTCAGGTGGTGTGTGCGAAGTTCCCAATCCGCACTGGGCCCGCGTGGGAACTAGCCCAAGCCCTCTCATTCTGAGAAGCCTGTGCCCAGCAGTGGGACGTATCCTACTAATATTATAAATGCGAAAATTTGTGACGATGTGAGTGAGTGTGTATGTTTGTCCCTTCTTCACGCTAAAACGACGGGACGGATTTGGATAAAATTTGGAATGTAGGTATTTGGTACCCTAGATTAATACATAGGCTACTTTTTATCCCGGGAAATTGCATAGTTCCCGCGGGATATTGATAAACATGTGAGAGATCGTAGCTGCCTAGAGTCGCAATGTAAATAATTATTGCTGAATATACCATCAACAACATTTCTTAAGTCTAAATTCGACGCGGACGAAGTCGCGAGCAGAAGCTAGTATTATATAGTCTGGAGATGAGATGAGTTTTCCTTTTGCCAGGTAAGAAAACGTCAAGTCAAGAAAGATCCAGCTTTGCCGAAAATTGATAGAAGAAGAAAACCTTTCCTAAACGATGATCTGAACGAAACTCTTTTCAACATAACAGACCTGACATACTCGGAACAAGTTGCAGAAATACAGAAGAGACAGGAAACTGCCAATTACAGGTAAGAATAATTAAACATGCATACATAGTCACGCCTCTTTCCCATAGGCGTAGGCAGAGACTACTTTGTTCTTGCTACGAATCTGATATACCTCTTTCGCTTCATCCACATTCATCAATCTCTTCATACACGCTCGTCGGTTTCGGGTACTCCTGGACCCTATTTCATAAAGCTACAATTTACAATTTACAAGCGGAAGTACATAATTTTGCTGATATTTTATCTCCACTTCCTTTACGTATTTACTATGAAATAGTTAAAAAAATACAGTCAACTGGGGTGACTTTGATTTACGGGGTGACTTTAAAAAGTAGTTTTAATCACAAAACCATTATTTTTTATTTGTGTTTACTGCTTCCAATCAATGTCTTCGTCGATCGCCTTTGCGTCTACATGCCAAACATTCACCGGATATGAATAATATCGATTTTATAGCAATTTTAAAACGATCAAAGTAGCCCCAAAATTACCAAAGTCACCCCAGTTGACGTAACAAAAATGCGAATTTTGAGGTTAGAATTTTGTTTACCAAATAGGACAGTTAAGAATAAAAATACCACAGAGTTGAATGTGTAAAATTACAGGAATTCAGTGTTTAAATGCGAGGCGTGCTTCAAAGGTTTTCTGGATGAAGATGCTTATAACAGTCACATTATCAGACACACAGACGTAAGTATGAACGTCGTTATAAATTACGTCCCTTTTGCTAAGTGCCTCTTTACAGAAATAAAGGTCCCTATGGCTTAGTCGACGATCCATTTTGCAAAAATTACGGCAGTTTGCAAAAATTGCTGTCCCTTTCGCTAAGTGTCTCTAGAAATAACGGTCCTTCCGTTACAAAAATAATGGTCCTTTACAGAAATTGCGGCCCTTTTTACGAAAATGAGTTCTTGCTAGTTTTATAACAGCATTGTTTGCGCTGCGGTGTTCCGGTGTGGAGAGTAAGACAGCCGGGGAAATTACGGGCACAAGAGGCATTTCATCTAAGTCCTCTAGGTTGGCAACGCATCTGCGATCCCCCCGGGGTTGCGGGTGTCTATGGGCAGTGGTGATCGCTTACCATCAGGTGACCCACTTGCTCGTTTGCCTTCCTATTCACATAAAAAAATGACTTCTTGCGAAAGGTACATTGTATAATAACAATATAATGTTTAATTATACATATTTTATTACTGGGTACGCTGATTAAATAAAAAACCGACACATATCAAAATAAGACACTGTTGCATTTGAAACCTTAGCTATAATGAACGACTCTTGTTTTTGGATGCAAAGGCAATTAATGATTTTGGAATGCGTCCGTTTTGTATTTAGTCAAGAAAATGTAAATTTTACGGACGGGACTTTAGGGCTTGTCTAGAAATCATGTGATCGTTTATGAGTAGGGGGGGGGGGATCACGAATGATCACTATGGGGGGGCGGGGAGAGTCCGAGAACACATCACGTGTAATTTTTTTACAAAGCAGGAAATCAAAAAATAACGTAAAAAATCAAGTTATTGCTGTTTTTTTAATTAATTACCTAAAAAATCCTCCGAAAAGTACACGTCATCTTGAATGGGGGGGAGGGGATAGCGTTAAAATCACCAAATATCACCAAGATTGGTCAAAAGTTGGCCAAATATGATCGCATGATTTCTAGACAAGCCCTAACGTGTCCCTACGTTTTAATTAAATTACACAAACGAATAGCTCTCGTATAAAAGCCACTACTACAGCGTACTTTTGACAATAGTAAAAATGACGCTGAAAACGAGGGTAGTTGTGCGCCGCTGTCAGCTGCGCCGAGTAGCCGCACGAGCAGAGCGTTGGCGAGCGCTCTCAAGAACTACGGAATAGTCCGAAACATATGTCGAGCATTGTTCGGCTTTTATACGTGAGTTATCCGTTTGTGTAATTTATGTTTGAGTCTCACGGTAGTATCATGTTGAAAGTGCCTACAATTTATTATTATTCTAGCAATGCGGCGAGTACGAATGCAGTATATGCAAAACGCATTTCAAGCATCCCCACGCCCTGAGGAAACATATAACCGCCCACCATACACAACGTTTCAGCTGCAACCAGTGTCCCTACGTTACCACGCACAGGTCAGTATCTTGATATGTTCAAAGGTTCAAAATTTGCGGGTGGTAGGGCCTTGTGCAAGGTCCGTCCGGATAGCTACCACCATCTTACTCGCTAATCCTGCCGCTAAGCAGCAGTGCTTGCACTGCTGTGTTCCGGTGTGGAGAGTAAGACAGCCGGGGAAATTACGGGCACAAGAGGCATTTCATCTTAGTCCTCTAGGTTGGCAACGCATCTGCAATCCCTCCGGGGTTGCGGGTGTCTATGGGTAGTGGTGATCGCTTACCATCAGGTGACCCACTTGCTCGTTTGGCTTCCTATTCGCATAAAAAAAAGGTTAACTGGAAGAGATCCTTTTTAGTGATAAGTTCGCCTTTGTGCATTTGTGTTTTCGTGTATTTAACTTTTTCATGTGTTTTATGTACAATAAAGAGTTTTACATACATAATAAGTTTCTGTCAAAAATTACATTTTGAATGCAAGCTTTTTTGATGACTGTACTTGCATTGTCATCTGTTCTACTTACATATGTGTACAAAATTTCTAGTCAATTGACAACATTTTATTTTTATAACACCTGAAAATGTATATATGGTTCGAAAGCATTTTGCCTCCTGATCACTGCAATATGTTTATATAATTTTAATATCGCTTATTATAAAAAAAAAAAATTAAAAAAAAATATGTCCTAATTTTACCAAAACTACCACAGGATAGGTGAATCGCCTTTGCTTTTTTCACGAGAAAAAATAAGCGATCATAATTTTGTATTTTTGACAACTTCAAAGTACAAGGGGGGCAACTCTGAAATTCTATTTTCGAAGTTCGTTGCATACCTTCTCTCTCACTCTCAAGATAATGACTATTAGTATGAGCGGAACAGCACGAAGCGAACCTCGAAAATCGAATATTGGAGAATAGGGCCTGCCTGACATTGACAATTTGAAATTAACGTCAGTTTTTTTTTCTATAGAGAAAAGATAAAGGGATAAGTGTGTATTCTGTGATAGTATCGGAGTTACGCCCTTTTAGAATAAGCACAAATTAATTATAAATTAAATACAAGCCCTAGCGAAAAAATGAAACTGTCAGCTTGTTCATCTTTTCAAACAAAATACAGTGAACCACTAAAATTATAGACTCAGAAATATAAAATGTTAAATACGAATGAATCGCGTTCGATTTTTGAAGTGTTTTTTTTGTTGAGTCGCGGAGCAAAAGTACTTGGGCATCAGCACATTGTTAGAGGTCTGTCAATATAGATAATACGTACGTTTTTTTTGTAAGCGGCCAGTACGGTCCGCGTCTTGAGCGTCTTATCTAAGCAGCTGTTTTCGCTTCTGCCAGCACTCCCAGAGTGCTACCCGTCCCTTTTTTTAACTATCGCTTTTCAAACACCAATTTAATGATGTATTATTATATGTTACAGGCAAACTGCGAGGCTGCACGAGAGATGGCACAAAGGCACTAAGTATCAGTGCCCGCATTGTCAAGATGAATTTGTGTGAGTAAATAATCTAACTAATATTATAAATGCGAAAGTATGAATGGATGGATGGATGGATGGATGGATGGATGGATGTTTGTTACTCAATCACGCCAGAACGGCCCAAAGGATCTGGATGAAATTCGGCACATAGATAGAGAAAAGTCTGGAATAGCACATAGGCTACTTTTTATCCCAGAAAATTGCTTAGTTTCCGCGGGATAGCGATAAACGAATCCTTTGCAGACGAAGTCGCAGGCAACAGCTAGTTGTAACATGAGGTCTTTTCATTCTTAACTGTCCTATTTGGTAAACAAAATTCTAACCTTATTAGCATCAAATGGCAATGGTACAATTTTACCCATACGGTGTAGCTAAATACATATTAGTCATAAGCAAAACAAACATTAACATTAAGTACATCAAATATTACAATAATTATTGCCAATATATAGATACAAGAACCTCAATATACAATATCAATAGTATTATTAAATGTAATTTTTTACACTATACACCAAGAACCATCTATTTAGACTCATATTCAATCAGTATTTAGTCATTTTACACTATCCAATAATTTACTAACATTATAAAATTCATCTAGGTTATAAGGACATAATTCAATTAGGTGCTTTTTCAAAGCAACCACAAATTTGGAATATGTCAAGGACTTTATTTTGTTTGGAAAGGCATTATAAGCTTTAGCCACACGGCGGCCACGACGTACAAAATCCGCGTTCTGAAATGAACACAGGCACGACGTCGTCTGCACACGCGTCAATGTGTGCGTAAGATACACAGGGCTGTCTATCGCAAAAACCTACTACTATAAGTACTACCAATGACATAAATATAGGTACTTATAATGAAGATATGGCTTAGATGAGTGCAAATACTTAATCGTTATCTATTTAAACTTACCTACTTAAAATGTGTCTGTCTGTGTATTTAAGCATTATTATTTTCAATTACCTACAATAGATGTACGAAAGCAAACTTAAGCGAATGATTCTGTAGTTATTTCATGTATTAATCGCGATAATTTCAGAAAGCATTAATTTTCTAATGTTTTATAAAATGAAGTAGGTAGGATAGGTTCCCGAACTTGCGACGTGAGGCCGACATACATCGCGTCGCGAGCCCTACTAGTTGCCAGCAGCTTTCCGGCAGACTGCGCTTGAGGGGTGGGGTAACTCGAATCGGTGCGGGGCGGAGCGTGGCCATTCTGTACGTTAGTACTATTATATATTCTGTGCTTTAGCTGCAACAACCTTAGTATATCAGTTAATAATGATAAGACCTTAGAGATGGGTAAAGTCGCTATCTTTTGAAATTGCGAACAATTTAAATAAACCATATAATGAAATATCTATATTCTAGCACTTGTTTATTGTTTTAATGGTCCAGGCTAATGTTGTGGTAAGTATTGATAAAATAACACACGGATTTAGCAGCATTTGATGAGGGAAAATGGAAATCAAAGACATTTCAAATACAAGCTTTGTTTACATTGTTTGCAATTTTAATTGACAGTGACTTTAGATGACATTTATGCGGTAAGTGAAACGGCGGCGCTCGCACTAGACTCTGGCCCCCTTATTCATAAACGCTCTATAGGCCTCGGCCACAGTATATATATAAGCTAAAGCAGTAGGTAAGATAGGCCTACTTTTTGAAATAAGTACCTACGCTCCAATAAAGCGTTAGGGTTGTCGATTTAATTTTTGTTAAATTGAATAGTTTTTTTTAACCAAGGTTAGCCCTACCTATAGGTATTTGACAAGTTATCCTTCAAGTGTAGTTTTCTATAATATATTAGTAAATATACTATAGATTCAAAATGATAACAATGAAAGTCCGTAGAAAAAAATTTCACCAAAAACACGGTCTATAATATACGGCAACTACTTACTTATCATCTAAACAGCCAAACGTTTTATTTAACAGAAAAAGCATTTGTCGGAGAAGTGACATCTGACATTTCTCGTTATAAAAATAATATATACATTTTATTTCATAATAATATAGTATCATTCTTACCTTTCAACATCAGCAGGGAGTTTAAAAAACGAAAGCTCCGGTTTTGAAGAAGCCGAGTTCAAGCAGCCGTACACTGCGCAATACGCTCTTGGCATGTTTAAAACGAACACGGCCGCTCGTCTCAATGCGCCACTCGCGACTGACGGCACCGCGAGATCCGCTTAGGGGCCGTGTAAAAGCGCGTGTCTATGTGTGCGTTCGTTTCGACCGATTTGTTCGTAGATTCCCTACTGCTTGTGCTTATATGTACTGTGCCTCGGCTAACTTAATAATCGTTTGTCCTTATCTATTACGTTGACATTTACCAAGGACAAACGATTACTAAGCTAGCAGAGGCCTATCGAGCGTTTATGAATAAGGGAGTGGGTCTGTATCGCGAGTGCCAAGGAAGTACTCAAAATACAAGAATAATACAAATAGTAAAAGAGAAGGTAATAATACACTAGAATATCTTTAAATTAAGGTGCGACAACACTGCCGCTTAAAAAACGGTGACGTTACGGAATCGCAACAAAATGTATGAAGAAACTGTGAGAAAACGTGACGCATACGACACGTCACTGCGTATACGCGGCGGTTTGGTCGCACCCTTATCCATGCTTAGGGAAATGCCCATCCATGGTAAACGCCCATCGAGAGAATGTGTGAAAACCTTAGGAATCACGTTGTAGGCGATTTTGAGGCTAATTTTATTTAACGTAGAGCTTATTGACATTCTAAAAATATAGTTAACTAGCTTCTGCCCGCGACTTCCAGCCTTATTCATAAAAAGTTAGAGGCTCGCTATAAGCTCGCTATAGGACCGATGCAAAAAAACATGATTCATAAACGTCAATTAGCGCTAATCAGTCCATCAAGGGTCTGTTAAGTCTTCCGAAAGCTAGCGGACCGTAGACCCTACTTTATCTCTCTGCTAACTCACAAAATGGCCGCCACACATGTGAACAGCTGATTTTGGCAAGAGCAAAACCATACGCAAGACAAGTTTTTTTGTTTTAAGTTTTTATTCCCTCCGGGAAAGGTAAAGGAAACTAGATCCACACTGCCTAGTCTGTCGTGTTAATTCGCTGGTTTCCCGCTAATTCGCTGCCACTGCTGTTAATTTTTTTTTTTAATCAACTTAAAGGCAATTTTTGGTCTACGATTTGTCAAGGTGACAACATAACGCGTCTAATCCATCCATCAGCAGCTCATTAGCTAACAGACTGCTAGCAAGCGTTTATGAATCATACTTTTTAACAACTGTCAAATAAGCTTAATCAGTCTGTTAACTAATCGACTGATCAAACCTCAATTAAGGATTTTTTATGAATAAGGCTGTTCGTCTGCGTATTATACGTATGAACCTTCCTCTCGAATCACTATCTATTAAAAAAATGCGACAGCTTCGGGTCCGGCGGATGGGACTCCGGGAGTGCCGGCAGAAGTGAAAACAGCAGTTTAGATTAGTTTTTAATGTTGTATCCATGATGCTCAATACGAGTACCGTACTGGCCGGTTACAAAAAAAAACGTACGTATTATCTATATTGACAGACCTCTAACAATGTGCTGATGCCCTAGTACTCTTGCTTCACGACTCAACAAAAAAACACTTCAAAAATCGAACGCAATTCATTCGTATTTCAAATAAAGCTCTTAGAAGATCCTGATATCCTGTTACTTAAAAAGCGCTCAGCGCCGCTAAAGAAATTTTCACTTCAAAAACCGCATCAAAATCCGTTGCGTACTTTTAAAGATTAGACAGACAGACAGACAGCAGAAAAGCGACTTTGTTTTATACTATGTAGTGATGTAAGCAATAGTAATAATATGTATATCCAATTCAAATCAAGTCTTTTTTGCAATCATATTGCTTCATATGTCTCCAATAGATGGCGCTTTACTGGAAATAAACAAAGTATTGTTATGCTGTTACAATTTCAATAAGAAACTTGCAAAATTTCAAACGAATATGTGATACTAGTTGTAGTTAACTGTAACTTATTCGTAATATTAAATTTGATTATACTTTCAACAAATTTTTGAAACGTATCCTCATGAGTACCAGTGAGGGTACGTCTGATATTCTGCGTTGCCCCCGAACAGTAAAGAGGTAGTTACCGCCCACAAAGCGATCAGAATATTTCCACTTCAAAGCCAGGGAAAGACGTAAAATTACAAGGATACGTTGTGTAGTTTGATTATAACTAGCGACCCGCCCCGGCTTCGCACGGTATATTATGCATGTGTTAACCGCATCAAAATCCGTTGCGTAGTTTTAAAGATTTAAGCATACAGGGACATGGGGACAGAGAAAGCGACTTTGTTTTACTATATAGTTTTTTTGTTATGCGAATAGGAAGGCAAACGAGCAAGTGGGTCACCTGATGGTAAGCGATCACCACTGCCCATAGACACCCGCAACCCCGGAGGGATTGCAGATGCGTTGCCAACCTAGAGGGCTAAGATGAAATGCCTCTTGTGCCCGTAATTTCCCCTAGATAGTGATAGTGAAATTAAAAAGTGACAATACTGTAGTGTCGTCCCGTTTTCTTATACCAATAGATTAGGAAGGGACGACACTACAGTATTGCCAATTTTTAATTTCACGACTGTATAGACAAACTGTAGGTACCGAAACGGTACCACACGGCGGCCACGACGTTCAAAATCCGCGTTCTGAAATGAACACAGGCACGACGTCGTCTGTACACGCGTCAATGTGTGCGTAAGATACACAGGGCTGTCTATCGCAAAAACCTAGTACTATAAGTACTACCAATGACATAAATATACTAAAGATATGGCTTAGATGTGTGCAAATAAATGTACTTAATCGTTATCTATTTATTTAAACTTACTTAAAATGTGTCTGTCTGTGTATTTAAGCATTATTATTTTCAATTACAATAGATGTACGACAACAAACTTAAGCGAATGATTCTGTAGTTATTTCATGTATTAATCGCGATAATTTCAGAAAGCATTAATTTTCTAATGTTTTATAAAATGAAGTAGGTAGGATAGGTTCCCGAACTTGTGACGTGCGGCCGACATACATCGCGTCGCGAGCCCTACTAGTTGCCAGCAGCTTTCCGGCAGACTGCGCTTGAGGGGTGGGGTAACTCGAATAGGTGCGGGGCGGAGCGTGGCCATTCTGTACGTTAGTACTATTATATATTCTGTGACGGTACCGAGTACTCGCAGCTGAAAAACGAGACGAGCGAGATAGTTTGTAGGGTAGTGTGTCCCTTTCTAACGAATCGACTTTGGAGTAAAACAAGTACACATACATACACACATATATACTTATATTATACTATTATAAATAAAATAAATAAATAAATATCTTGGGACAATTGACACCAATTGACCTAGCCCCAAACTAAGCAAAGCTTGTGATATGGGCACTAGACAACGGATAAACATACTTACTCGTATAAATGTATAGATCAATGTAAATACTTAAATACATATTAAACATCCAAGACTCGAGAACTCACTTTCGTATTTTTCATACAAATATCTGCCCCGACCGGGGATCGAACCCGGGAACTGAAGCTTCATAGTCAGGTTCTCTAACCACTAGGCCATTCGGTCGTATACTTATATATGCTTATATTTGTGACATGCATGTTTTTATATAATGTAATTTTTGTTGATAAATAAAACACACACACTGTCTGTGTTAGTTTTAAGTATGCTTCGCTTAACTGTATTTCTGTGGTCATCTGTCAATTGCTTTTTGTGTAGTACCTAAGTCTCATTATAATACTGTATTGCTGTTGATGACCCAAATAAAATAAAATAAAATAACAGGGTGTCAATAAGATTATGTTATGCGGGACAAAATTCGATCCTGCAATCTTTCTGCTACAAATACAAAAACATTTATTTCGTAATCACAATAATAATAATTGCTATATGTATTGCTATATGTATGTATGTTGTTGCTAATTGTTATAAATATGTTTAGTCTCTAAGGGTCTGTCTTACCACTCTCTAACTATCAGTTATCTATGACTAGCTTGTGCCCGCGACTTCGTCCGCGTAAGATTAGCAATTAACATGTTTATCGCTATCCCGCGGGAACTATGCAATTTTCCGGGATAAAAAGTAGCCTATGTTTCAATCTAGGGTACCAGCTATCTCCGTTCCAAATTTTATCCAAATCCGTTCAGTCGTTTCAGCGTGAAGAAGGAACAAACATACACACTCACTCACATCGTCACATCATCACATCGTCACTCACAAACTTTCTCATTTATAATATTAGTAGGATTGTTCATAGGATTTCGTTGAACTAAATGTATATAATATCCTGTTTTTTTTCCTTATCCCGTGGGAATTTCCAAAAATTCTGAAATTAGTTTCTTAGTTTTGTAATCACCTACTTGAGTATCAAATTTGAAGAGTCTAGTTATTATAGTTACTGAGATAGGGTCACTCGGAATTGAATATATAAATCCCGTTTTTTCCTTATCCCGTGGGAATTTTCAAAAATCCTTCCTTAGTGGATGCCTACATTGTATAAGTTATCTATGTGCAAAATTTCAAGTCTCTACGTCCAGTGGTTTGGGCTGTGCGGTGATATATAGTTAAGTCAGTCAGTCAGGACTTTGAATTTTATATATATAGATGACGTCTCTGTCTGTTTCGTAGTAATAAATAGAGACGGAATCATAGATACTGACTGTTAAGAAGTGGTGAGACAGGCCCTACATGTCGGAGTAACTCTCTACCTAGTCCCTAAGGTACAGGTGTTTTTTACCTAGTTTAGGGGTCAGAATCTTGGCTATCATCCACGACACAGGTGTACGGTCGACCAAAGAAGTGGTCTATCACTTTTCGTCCAACTTCCTATCAAACAAAATAGTCGTAACTTTCAATTTCTAAACGACACTGAAAATTAGAACACATAGAAAAATCCGAAAAGTAAAGCTATGGCCGGGAATCGAACCCGGGTCCTCGTCAGTTGGTAACAGATAGAAAAATTCGGAGGCTTACTCACCTGCTATGGGGTAGGGGTATACAATACAATATGGATCATGGTTATCTGAAATAAAAACATTTTATATGATATAGCGAAAGAGGTATGTCAGGATCGTAGCAAGTGGAACAAAGTAGTCTCTGCCTACCCCTGTGGAAAAGAGGCGTGACGATGTGTATGTATATATTTTTCGCTTCCAGTAAGTTTACCACGTACATGGGACACATACGTATCAAGCATCCTTCCGACTTCGTCTGCCAGCTGTGCGGGTACTCCTTCGTGAGCGAGAAAGGGATAGAGCTACATAAGAAGCTGAAACACAGGCTCGAAGACCCGCACGTGAGATACTGACACATTTTTCGCTGTCAACAAATGCCATTTTTAATGCAAGCATTCTTTGCTGACTGTTCTTTTTATTGACTTTACTGGCGTTGTATAATCTACATTAAAAAAAAACACCGGGTAGCACTCCTAGAGTGCCGGCAGAAGTGTAAACAACTGCTTAGATTAGATTCTAATGTTGTATACATGACGCTCAATACGCGTACCGTACTGGCCGCTTACAAAAAAAAACGTACGTATTATCTATATTGACAGACCTCTGACAATGTGCTGATGCCATAGTACTTTTGCTCCGCGACTCAACAAAAACACTTCAAAAATCGAACGCGATTCATTCGTATTTCAAAATAAGCTCTTAGAGGATCCTGATATCCTGGTACTTAAACTCTCCCTTCGTCTTACGCCTGACGCGAGTCATTTTTGCTCAGCGCCGCTAAAGTAAGTAGGTAGTTATACCTAAAGTCGTCACAATTGAAAAGGTCCGTTTTGACAGTTCACGCCCATGAAGTCCTCTATTTTTTACCGATCGAAATGTTCTGAAGGTAATTGTATTTTTCATTGATGGGTATCGCTCACTCAGCTAAGTGCTGTGCATAACGATTTTTTCATATTGTCCACAGACTATTAATAATCGGTTAAGGAAAAAATAAATCGATCTAGATATTTTTTTTTAGGCCGACTCGCACTTGGCCGGTTATATTTACTTTATTTAGACCAATTAATTACTGAATTTCACCAGCTGTGTAGTGATCTTTACTGAAGATTATGACCTTGGAGCTCAAAGCCAAAGGCAACACTGATTTCAATAGAATGACTCGTCTTCATCATCTGAAGAAAATGATTGACTGAAGATTCACGTTTTCTCGATTTTTTTTGTGATTAAGTGAATGTTTTTGTAACAAAAATATTAAATGAAAGAAAATTGACCTTTCGTAACATTGTAGGTATCATTTCAAAATACCTACAATATCAATTTAAGTTAAGTAACAATACATATTCAAATCGGTCAAATACTCATGCAAACTTATATCGATTTATCGTGAGTATCGAGTACCGAGTCATATGGTTACATCACTTGTTACGTCGGGAAGACAAATGTCAAAACGGGCCTTTTATTTTGCGACGACTTTAGTATAAGTTAAACAACAATTGTTATTGATGTGTATCTTTCAACATGAAACTACCGTGAGACTCAAACATAATTATAACAAACCGGATAACTCACGTATAAAAAGCCGAAAGAATGCTCCGAGAATTGTTTCGGACTATTCCGTAGTCCTTCAGAGAGCGCTCGCCCCGGCGGCAGCGGAACGAACACTGCGCGCCAACGCTCTGCTCGCGCGGCTACTCGGCGCAGCTGACAACGGCGCACAACTACCCTCATTTTTATCGTCATTTTTATTATAGTCCAAAGTAGGGCAGCACACAACACTGATCACGTCACTTTGTAAAGGTTCGCTCACACTCACCGTTTGGTCAATATTTAAAACAGCAATTACCTAATTAAAATATTAAAAATAATTAAATCAATTATTATTATTTAATTATATTTTTAATATTCAAATATTTTAAACATTTTTTATCTGATGAAGGACTACGGAATAGTCCGAAACAATTGTCGGAGCATTATTTCGGCTTATTATACGTGAGTTATCCGGTTTGTTGTTATTGATGTGTATGTTTGTCAGATACCAGAGGACGGTCCGTTGTGCGAGCTGTGCAACGTGCGCTTCGTGTCGGACGACGCCCTCAGGCGGCACGTGCACGTGTCGGCGCGGCACAGCGGCAGCGACAAGTGAGTGGTCATGCCAAAATACCATCAGCCTAATGTGTGCTCTACTATGCTTGTGCTTTTCCAGTAGATTATTTTTGTGAGGATTGTTTAAATTAAAATAGAGATAATTTACTATAAATAACTATTTGTACATAATTGACAACATTTCATTTTTATAACACCTGAAAATGTATATGTGGTTCGAAAGCATTTTGCGTCTTGATCACTGCAATATGTTTATATAATTTCAATATCGCTTATTATAAAAAATAAAAAGTAATGAAAAATATGTCTTAATTTTACCAATACTACCGCAGGATAGGTGAAATGCCTCTGCTTTTTTCACGAGAAAAAATAAGCGAACATAATTTAGTATTTGACAACTTTAAAGTACAAGAGGGGTAACTCCGAAATTCTATACTTTCTCTCTCACTCTCAAGTTAAAGACTATTAGTATGAGCGGAACAGCACGAAGCGAACCTTGAAAATCGAATATCGGAAAATAAGGCTTAACATTGACAATTTAAAATTAACGTGAGTTTTTTTTCCACAGAGAAAAGACAAAGGGATAAGTGTGTATTCTGCGGTAGTACCGGAGTTACGCCCTTTTAGAATAAGCTCAAATTAATAAATTCATTATAAATTAAATACAAGCCCTAGCGAAAAAATTCAACTGTCAGCATGTTCATCTTTTCGAACAAAATACAGAGAGCCATTAAAATTATAGGCTCAGAAATATGAAATGTTGTCAATTGAAAACATTGAAATAGAAACGGATTTTCTTTTTTTTATCTATGGATGTTTGTCGCAGAGATGACAAGGAGTCGAACAAGCCGAAGTCCCGGCGCTCTCGGGAGCCGAACGCGGCGCGGGACCGCAAGCGCGACCGCCGGGACTCTTCCGGGGACCGGCGCTACCCCAGCCAGCTGCGCAAGGCCGAGGGACCCATACCGTGCGAGCAGGTCGGTACTATACACCGCTTGGCTGAACCCTAGTAAAAGAGAGAGTACGTTCACTGCGAACAAAGGTACATCGCGCGGATTAAATGTGTGCGTGCCAGTAAAGTTGGCGGCAGTACGAACGCACCCGCCGCACGCACACACTGACAGCCTTATTCATAAAAAATCCTTGATTGAGGTTTGATCAGTTCATTAGTTAACAGACTGATTAAGCTTATTTGACAGTTGTTAAAAAGTATGATTCATAAACGTTTGCTAGCAGTCTGTTAACTAATGAGCTGTTGATGAATGGATTAGACGCGTTATGTTGTCACCTTGACAAATCATAGACCATAAATGGCTTTTTAGTTAATTAAAAAAAAAATGACAGCAGTGGCAGCGAATTAGCGGGAAACCAGCGAATTAACACGACAGACGAGGCAGTGTGGATCTAGTTTCCTTTACCTTTCTCGAGGGGATACAAACTTAAAACAAAAAAAACTGTCTTGCGTATGGTTTTGCTCTTGCCAAAATCAGCTGTTCATAATTGTGGCGGCCATTTTGTGAGTTAGCAGAGAGATAAAGGAGGGTCTACGGTCCACTAACTTTCGGAAGACTTAACAGATCCTTGAAGAACTGATTAGCGCTAATTGACGTTTATGAATCATGTTTTTTTGCATCGGTCCTATAGCGAGCTTATAGCGAGCCTCTAACTTTTTATGAATAAGGCTGTGATAATTTAAGGATCATTAAGTTGTCTTTAGTCAAGGCTGCGCTAGCGCCGGTGCCGCACGTTGATCGTCTCGCGCTCTCTTTGCGATCACCGATACGTCAGTGTACTCGTTTTTGCGTTTTTTTTTTTATGTTAGGTATATTAAATTTAGTCACAGTGTAAATAATAAGTAAATAGTATTTGTAAATTTGTAATTTAGTAGTAAGATATAAGTGTAATAGTTTCGTGCAAGGAAAGGACACAAAAACAATAATACCTATTTATAATGGCAATTGATCGCGAAGGTATTGTTCTGTTTTCGGCTGCCTCAATAATTCAGCGAATCCAGCATTGTTCGTTCTTTAGCATACCCACACAAGGGGAACGGTAAGAAATATTAATAATTAATTAATAGTTATGAATAATGTTGACCATTCTTTATTTACTTTAAGTACCTATAAGATTAATAACAATAATATAGCAGCTGTCTAGCTAGACAGAGACAATTACGTAACGTAATGACGTAAGACAATTATTTGCCGGTAGGTAGGTACTCGTAATTAATTTAAAATAGACGTCGACAACCCTAAGCGTCCGCGCCGGAGTAGGCAGTTGAGTCTCCTAAAGGGTCGCAGTGAATGTACTTCTCCCGCTTTTACTATGGCCACACGGCGGCCACGACGTACAAAATCCGCGTTCTGAAATGAACACAGGCACGACGTCGACTGTACACGCGTCAATGTGTGCGTAAGATACACAGGGCTGTCTATCGCAAAAACCTAGTACTGTAAGTACTACCAATGACATAAATATAGGTACTTATACTGAAGATATTGCTTAGATGTGTGCAAATAAATGTACTTAATATTTATCTATTTATTTAAACTTACTTAAAATGTGTCTGTTTGTGTATTTAAGCATTATTATTTTCAATTACAATAGATGTACGACAACAAACTTAAGCGAATGATTCTGTAGTTATTTCATGTATTCATCGCGATAATTTCAGAAAGCATTAATTTTCTAATGTTTTATAAAATGAAGTAGGTAGGATAGGTTCCCGAACTTGTGGCGTGCGGCCGACATACATCGCGTTGCGAGCCCTACTAGTTGCCAGCAGCTTTCCGGCAGACTGCGCTTGAGGGGTGGGGTAACTCGAATCGGTGCGGGGCGGAGCGTGGCCATTCTGTACGTTAGTACTATTATATATTCTGTGCTATGGCTGAACCCTCGCCCGCGCGGGTAGGGGCGCGGGGGGGGTGGGGCAAAAGGGGCCGAGTGCGGTGCGGGGGGGAGAGCGTCCGCGTAAGCCTACCCCGCGCCCCGCAGCCGCGCCCAAGAGGACTCAGTATCCATTCATCAACCCACCATTTTTCTTCTTTCTCTAGAATACAGGTTATTAGAGTGAGTACAATAACTCTATGCACATGAACATAATAGTACATTACAGACCTAGGGCGGTGAATTCGTAATTGTCCCAGATCGCAGGTGTTTGTGGCCCGAACCGAAGGTGAGGGGCATAAATATGCGATCTGGGGCTTTACGAACTACCGCCCGTGGTTTGTATAAAGTTTTACGTCTTGCCTCGGCCAGGAAGTGAGATTTTCTGTCCGCGAAGCGGGCGTAAAATCCCTATTACGGCCAAGGGTGACGTAAAGTTCAATTCATCCTCTTCATAAAAACATACACTTTATAAAACCGCCTATTGCATACTTTGTTCATTGTTTCTGTATTTTTGTATTGATCTGTGGTGTTCAATGAAGAGTATTTGTATTGTATTGTATTATTACGCAGGTGATTGCCGGACGAGCATGCGCCAGGAGGTCGAGCTCAAGCGAGGCCTTCTAACGTACTGGTCAGGCGATAACCGTGCCGGATGACGTTTATAACAGTGCTGTTCTTACTAAAAAATAGAACGATGTGACAGCTGTCATTATAACCGGCGCTAGCTACTCGTGCGTCGTAGTAGTTATGTAGAGGCTAACTAGGTGGCGCTAGGGTCGCTACACTTACAACAACTTTTTGCGTCGTGGGTTATACATGTTTTTGTTTGTTTGCAGTGCGGTATGCAACTGGAGGACTCGCGGGCGTACCACGGCCACTTCCGCCGGATGCACCCGGACAAGAACCGGACCAACTATCCGTCGATGAAGTCGCCTTGCATGTGCGAGGTCTGCGGCCGGATGTTCCAGGTTAATATTACATTTTAAACAAAAAACATAGAACCGCCTTCGAATGCAGCCTGAATCCGCCTATAGATTTCATAATAAATTGAATTAATCTTTTCATTTGTAGTAATTTCGAATGCTTCCATTTTGTTTCTGTGGCAAGACATACACTTAAAATAATAATAAATAATAATAATAAATATTAGGGAACAATTCACACAAATTGACCTAGTCCCAAAGTAAGAGCTAGTAAGGCTTGTGTTATGGGTACTAGACAACGATATACATACTTATATAGAGAAATACATAATTATATAGATAGAAAACATCCATAACTCAGGAACAAATATTCGTGCTCATCACACAAATATATGTCCTTACCAGGATTCGAACCCAGGACGCTTGCTTCGTAGGCAGGGTCACTACCAACTAGGCCAACCACGTCGTTTAAAAAATATTTCATTTGGTCCAATACACAGTAAACTATCCGAAATAAAAGATTTTGTTTACAAATTAACGCCCATTGGTGTAATATTGACAAGCTATCAAATTCTGGGTATTTTCATATTTTTATTAAATTTTCAATTAAAAAAAATAAAACAAATTTCGGCTAAGACATGTATGGCTCAAAATGCTCAAAAATACCTCGGCTATCACCCCCTTAAGGCTTTGCACCTGGCTACCAAACACCCTGTATAAAATAATTTCTATTTCAATTCTCATTAAATTTATGTATAAAACGGTTTGCCCTAAAAGGGGTCATGTCTTGAATCTTATTATTATAAATCTAACACCTCTATCTTCTGCTTCTTGACCAAACCAACTAAGCATACTTTTTTCTATCCTAGTCACTATATCTTCTTTCACACCAGCACGTTCCCTTATCACACTATTCCTTATTCTATCTTTCAGTGATACACCTTCCATACTTCTTAACGCTCTCATTTCTACCGCATTTATTCTACTAGGTAAATATACGACATGATTACTATGGAATAAATTAATTATGAATTATATTCCAGAGCTACGCCCTCCTAAAGGACCACACGTGGACGCACACGGGGGAGCGTCCGTTCAAGTGCGACGCATGCGGCAAATCGTTCCGCATGAAGCAGCGGCTCGTCGCGCACCGGCGCGTGCACAGCTCGCAGCGCGCGACATACGTGTGCGGCGTGTGCGGCAAGCAGTTCAGCACGCACAGCAACAGGCAGCGGCACATGTTTGTGAGTAGTACGCGTATACAGATACTTAAAATAAATAAATAAAAAATAATACTTGTCTTAGCCAAAATTTTATGAAAATACCCAGAATTTGATAGAAACGAGTTAATATTGCACCAATGTGCGTTAATTTATAAACAAAATCTTTTATTTCGGATAGTTTAATGTGTATTGGACCGAATGAAATAATTTTTAAGTGTCTGTCGTCTGTCTTGCCACAGAAACAAAATGGAGGCATTCGAAATTACTAAAAATGTCTTATTTTGGAACAGAGTCATATTCTCTGCCATAAAAAAAAATTAAAAAGAAATCCTGGGAATGTTCAAACATTTTGAAAAACATGCCTGTTTATTGCTCTTTCTTTTAAGGTATCACTCATTCACATCGCTTGCTAAATCTGAGATAAAAAGTTAAAACCAAACTCGGGGGAGCACTCGCTAAGAATGCACTAGTATTGAAATTTCGCGTTTTTTTCATGCAATTTACTAGGTAAGTACCTACACTTACCTAGTAAATTACACGAAAAAAAGGTAAAAAAACTTTTCACCTTTTTCATGTAATTTACTACTTAAGTACCTACCTTTAACGTGAAATTTCAATACTGTTAATGCATTCTTAGCGAGTGCTCCCCGAGTTTGGTTTTAACTTTTTATCTCAGATTTAGCAAGCAATGTGAATGAGTGATACCTTAAAAGAAAGAGCAATAAACAGGCAGGCTTTTACTTTAACAGTCGCGTTTGTACCCGATCCCAATCGGCACAGAAACAGTGTCAACGGTGCTCCCATTCCTGCGTACACATAAAGCACAATCTAGCTCGCTCCTGATATATTTACCTAAGCGATAATAGCCTATACCATATTCATTCTTACCTGTCCTATTTGGTAAACAAAATTCTAACCTCCAAACGTCTCATTTTTGTTATTTTTTAACTATTTCATCGTAAATAAAGGAATTGGAGATAAAATATCAGCAAAATTATTACCTCAGGTTTATTTGATAACATAATACACCTTATTCTTTAAAAAAAATTGCATATTGAGGTTAGAATTTTGTTTACCAAATAGGACAGGTAAGAATGAAAATGGTATACAGCCCCACTCCGTCACATTTCCCGCAAAGCATTCATGCAAAATTAAACTGTATTTATTACTACGCGAGTGCGCTTTTAGTTTAACCGTTTCAATCATGGCCGTTCACGACGTCACCGCGAACTAGAGTTGTAGTAGTCATTGTTCGTTGCTAGGTAACTAGGTACACAAATAACGCGCGACGCCAGCGTGCGAGGCGAGCGGCAACCTACTGCCATTACCCTGCCCGGCAGGAGCGCCGGTTGAACGTACCTAAACTGTACTGTACACCTCCTGACACAGCCCTGATTGTTATTTTAGATCCACACCGGTCTGAAACCGTTCAAGTGTGAGATGTGCGGCAAATGCTTCAAACACGCGAGCGAGAAGCGAGCGCACATCACATACGTGCACCTGAAGAAGCCCTGGCCCAAGCGGGCGCGCGGCAAGCGCCGCCCCGACACCAGACAGGTAACACAGCCACACACACACGCACACACACACACACACACGCGCACACACACACACACACACACACACACACACACACACACACACACACACACACACACACACACACACAACACTCAACGCTCAAATTTCTAAACGACACTGAAAATTAGAATACAAAGAAATCCGAAAAGTAAAGCTATGGCTGGGAATCGAACCCGGATCCTCGTCATTCCGTGATGCGTGCTTTACCGCTACACCCATAGCAGGTGAGTAAGCCTTCGAATATTCGCATAGCAACAAGGTCACGTGACAGTTAGTAACAGATACAAAAATTTAAGTATTTGTAATTTTTAAACTCGCTCGTCCGTCCGTAATATAATATTCCTCTCATCCACTCAGGTCGACTGGAAAAGATCTCTTAACCCTTAAATAGATTTTGTCCGTTTCAAAAGACACACCAATGAAACTCACACAATTCAAATTTGAGCGAACTCTCGCGCAGTTTAAGTACCACGTGACGTTAGTTAGGCTATCTTTTTCCTTCTTGCGTATCAAGAAGCAGTGCGCATGCGACGGTTGTCAAAAAGCGAGCAGTCGTTAAAATGCAACGGCTGAAACGGTGTCGGGCTCAAAATAAAATAGTTGTATTCTTAACTATTACTATGTTTTACGTTACTTTTTTGCGTAAATGAGAAGTAGTAACAGTTAAATAATAGTATAAAGTAGTTATTTTTCAAAAAATACTTGTATTTTCTTGTTGATGTTTGAAATAATCAGAGTGTCACTTAAAACGGACTTTTCCCGTTATACCTTAGAGTTGTGATTTTACTGTTTGTCATTTATAACGGACTTTGCCCATATTCCCTAAAAGTTGTAATTTTAACGTTTGTCATTCATAACGGACTTTACCTGTGATGCCTTAAAAGTTAGTTGTCACTTATAATGGACAAAGTCCAGTGCTAGAAACAACATTTTACTTCGTATTAATGTTATTGTTTTAGTATAATGGCCGCAAAAGGGTGGTGATCTAGTAAAATTCTTACGCTTGTACCACCCTTAGACAAACAACATCGCCCGAACATTAAGATCCTAAAAAAAGACAGTCTTCATCTCCTCGAGTCACCCATTTTCGATGAGGCCATTCCTCCACTTTTGAGAAAATCAATTACTAAATTTAAAAATTATTCGGACCGCCTCACTAAAATTAGCAGTCACTCTGCTTTGTTTGTTTTGAAGTTCTGCCTACTTGTTCCTAAATTTATTTACCTGCTCCGCTGCTGTCCCGTTTGGAAAATCCCCATCTGATAAAACCTATTGATCTAATCTTAAAATCCCAAATTGAATCGATTTTGAATATCCGTTTTAGCGAGCAGGCATGGACTCAAGCCATGAGTCTTCTATATCTAATAAGATGTGGTGGTTTGGGAACACGCAAAATTTCAAGTACCTACCTATTTCTATACCGGCGTTTTCGGCATCAATCCTCACCTCTGACCTCTGACCACCTCTGACAAAATCCTTAACGCCTCACCGGCTACAAACTGTGAGACTGCGTGCTTGGTTGAAGCCTCAAATGCCTGCCCAAATTTTCTATCTCAACCTAAAATTCGACGGGCCTGGGATTCCATAGCTTCAGAAAACAGCATTCATTTCTTCATTGGCACCGCGACAGGTAGAGACCGCGCCAGACTTTTGGCGGTTTCCAAACCAGAATCAGGCCACTGGCTTCATGCCTATTCCTCACCGAACCCAGGCACCCACATGCTTAGACCAAATTACCCTCCGTATAGCCGTCGGTCTAAGACTTGATGCTGAGGTTTGCGTGGACCACAATTGTGCCTCTTGTGGGGCCCCGGTAGATCGCCTCGGCCACCACGGACTCGCTTGCTCCTCGGGTGCCGGCCTCCTGTCCCGTCATGCTGCCCTGAATGACATCCTCAGAAGGGCGCTCGTTAGTGCCAACGTTCCTGCTGCTCTGGAGCCCCAGATCTCACGGAACGATGGCATGCACCCGGATGAGATGTCATTGATTCCGCGAAGGTACCTACGGACGTGCGCTGGTGTGGAACCCTACTTGCGCCGACACCATGGCTTCGTTGTACCCCCCAATGCCGTGCAAGTATGCCGGCGCGCGGCGGAAACCCGATAGTGGGTAAAGATGACAATACTTTTGTAATCATTTATAAAATAAGGAAGTTTATGTTCATAAATATGTTGTGATTGTTTTTTGTCCTAAGAATATTTTATTACGTTAAGGGGGCAATGTCCGTTCTGTGTGACAGGTCTGGGTATACACATAAATAGGCAATGTCACTTATAAGTGACATACTGAAAACCATATAAAATATATACATAATTGAAAATTTCAAAATCATATTTCTTTTCCATCCCAAATACCAAAGTATAATCATCATTTTGTAAAAAAACAACAAGCGAAATACACTTTGCCCGTTTAAGGGTTAAATCTATCAAGTCCGCCTTTGTGCGTGTATCTCAGTGTTCGTCAATTGTATTTGATTTATGTTTATTTTGCACAATTGCTTAAAAATGTATCTGCGTGTGATTATAAGGAATAAACATACCAATTATTTAGACCAGAGGTTCCCAAACTCTTTTGTTCCATAGACCACTTTCAAAATTTTGCTGGATCCGGTGGACCCCCTGCAGCTACATTACCACTAATTTCTAAACTAAATCTCGAAAAAAAAATTAAGATTAGCTCTATAATCTATGGAAACTTGCGCTGTTGCTGAGTTTCAACGATAAATTAACAGTTTTCGAAAAAATTGGTTAGAATTGATTGCTTGATAGGGTTAATTATTTGAAAATAAAGTCGACTAAACAAATTTTCAATTAAATTATATTTTTGTGCTGCGAGTGACTCCATCCTACTTTACTTTCTTGAAATCTACAATGAGTCACAGCACAAGAACCAATCAATTCTCACAAATTTTATTCAATTTTCATGCACCCCCGCTTGGCGATTGTGGACCCCCATTTTTGGTCACGCCCAACGTAGACCCCCGTCGAGTCTTCCGTGGACCCCTGGGGGTCCACCTGGACCACTTTGGGAACTACTGATTTAGACTGAAATAAATATTTTATTTTTAAACAATATTTAGTAAACGTTGATTTTAACTAAAAATTTACTCAATTCAATTACACACACACACACACACACACACACCATACACCGCAGATACTACTTTCTAATTATTTCTATTTCCATTTTTATCATTCTTGTATTTTAGTAGTTCACTTGTCTAGTGTGAAGACATCTGTCCCCTTATTCATAAACCCTCTATAGGCATCTGCTAACTTAGCAATCGTTTGCCTTTATCTGTCACACTGACATTTACCTTTCACAGATAAGGACAAACGATTGCTAAGTTAGCAGAAGTCTATAGAGCGTTTATGAATAAGGAGGTTGATTTACAGCATAAACGTCATCTATATGTTTTGCCTCAGGGCATGCAGCACCCGCAGATGGCGGTCGCGACGGGTGCGAGCGAGATGGATGCAGTGCAGCCGCTCTGGCCCTCGTGCGATCCCAAATTGGCCGATATCAATGCCATGATGGAGGACAAGCCTATGTATTATAATCTGAAGATATAGTGATATTTTATGTATTTAAAATGTCTTTTTTTATTGGATTTTACTGAACACTAGAATCTTCGGCCTCTATAGTATTGCCATTAATTTAGTATTTATTTCAAATAAATTTGAATAAATAGAATTAAATAATAAATAAATAAAGTAGCTTAATACTCGATATTTATGTTATTTTAAATCGTCCTCTCTTCGTCTTTTGAAGAAATGTTTTGATATTTTTTTGAGTGATGAAAAAAAAACTTTTTTTTGCAAATTTTATTTTTATTTTAAACGTGACTTTTTTTAACTGTAAAGAGCGTGATCGTGCACTGTGTTATATTGTAATATTTAATAAAATATATTTAATATAAAAATGGTTTTATTTTCTACTAGCTTTTGCTCGCGACTTCGTCTGCAAAAATGTTTATCGCTATTCCATGGGAACTGCTGTTTTCCGGAATAAAAACTATCCTATGTCCTTCTCCGGGATTGAAACTATCTGAATATAAAATTTCAACTAATTCGGTTCAGCTGTTTAAACAGACAGACAGACAGAGTTACTTTCCCATTTATATTAGTAAAATTATCATCTGTCCGAATTGAAGGTTAAAATAATATATTATTTTGTGGAGTTGTGATATGTCAATTTTCTTTTTGTTAGTCTCTCCTGACAGACATTTTTCTTAGACTTTAACTATGATCCCCTGTCTGTCTCTATGTCTCTCAATGCTATCTCTTGAACCGTAATATATAAACACTAGTAAATTTTTGTAGTGTGCATTAGGTACTATGACTTCTACTACTTGTTGCACAAATGAAAATTAAGTTAGTAAAAATCAGTGTTATTTCTCACTTTTACTTCATCTTAATTATGGTAATTGATTAATTCAACTAATACTGTAATATATACTCTAAGAACTAATATTATAAATGCGAAAGAATGGATGGATGGATGGATGGATGTTTGTTTGTTACTCAATCACGCCAGAACGGCCCAACGGATCTGGATGAAATTCGGCACATAGATAGAGAACAGTCTGGAATAGCACATAGGCTACTTTTTATCCCGGAAAATTGCGTAGTTCCCGCGGGATAGCGATAAACGAATTCTTTGCCGACGAAGTCGCTGGCAACAGCTAGTTATTAGTTATAAATAATAGTGGTACGTAGGTCGTCGAACTTGACCAGTTTTTTATTACATGTTGTTGTAGTCGTAGTAGGACCATGATATCTTTTGATGGTGATGATGATGATCATTATCCGAACTCTCTGAAGATACGGAAGCAGGTATCATGTTCAACGTTCTTTGTATTTTTTTTCTTGTCATTTTCTTTCGTGGTCTCATTTTAATGGCTGTTGGAGATATCTGAAAGAAAAAAGGGGATTCAAGCGATGATCTTTTTTGCTTTTAGCTCGTCAAAGTCGAGTGAAATGGGGTAACGTATAAACAATAATAATATATAAATAGATAAATAAATATCATGGGACAAATTACACCAATTGACCCAGTCCCAAACTAAGCAGAGCTTGTGCTATGGGTACCAGGCAATGGATAAAGAGACTTATATAATCTAGATAAATACATACTTAAATACATACAACATCCATGACTCGGGCACAAACATTCGTATTCATCATACAAATGTCTGCCCCTACCGGGATTCGAACCCGGGACCGGGGGGGGATATAAATAGTGACATATTGACTGCTAAGATATCTGCTACTGACGTATTTTTAGGTGTGTTGGAGCTACAATGTGGGAAACGTTTTAATAACGAAGATGACGGTGATCGTGTTTAACGCTCAACGGTGTTGACTTGTGGAGTATATTTGCTGGCAAACTATTCTCTGTTCTGGGTGTCTCTCTGTCTGTTCCCATGACCATCATCCAATTTACATGCTAAAGCAAGTCGCTATAACACAACCAACCACACGATAGTGCCTGTGTGTGTATATTGTTGTACTATATGTCGCAATTTCGGACTTGCAATGCGACAATTGACAACATTTCATTTTTATACAACTTAAAATGTAGTTAAGTATATATGGTTCGAAAGCATTTTGCCTCCTGATCACTGCAATATGTTTATATAATTTTAATATCGCTTATTATAAAAAATAAAAATTAATAAAAAATATGTCCTAATTTTACCAAAACTACCACAGGATAGGTGAAACGCCTTTGCTTTTTTCACGAGAAAAAATAAGCGATCATAATTTTGTATTTTTGACAACTTCAAAGTACAAGGGGGGCAACTCTGAAATTCTATTTTCGAAGTTCGTTGCATACCTTCACTCTCACTCTCAAGATAATGACTATTTGTATGAGCGGAACAGCACGAAGCGAACCTTGAAAATCGAATATTGGAGAATAGGGCCTGACATTGACAATTTGAAATGAACGTCAGTTTTTTTTTCTATAGAGAAAAGACAAAGGGATAATGTGTGTATTCTGTGATAGTATCGGAGTTACGCCCTTTTAGAATAAGCACAAATTAATAAAATAATTATAAATTAAATACAAGCCCTAGCGAAAAAATTAAACTGTCAGCTTGTTCATCTTTTCAAACAAAATACAGAGAACCATTAATATCTCAGAAATATGAAATGTTGTCAATTCAATGGTGTGTGAAGTTCCCAATCCGCACTGAGCCCGCGTGGGAACTATAGCCCAAGCCCTCTCATTCTGAGAGGTCTGTGCCCAGCAGTGGGTCGTATATATGCTGGTGAGAGAGAGAATGCGACAGACACTATACTTGGTACCGGGCTTCATATCTTGGTTGTAACGTTCGACAGTATTGATTTGTGGAGTGTATTTTGGAATAAGAATAGAATAACTTTATTTCGCTTGAAATATGGTACATAAGGTGGTAAAGCATAATACATATTAGCAGCTCGCATATTTCACCAGCATCTGGCATGCAAAATCATAGTTTGATTATTTTTTCTTTAACTTATAAAGTGAATTGCCAGTGAACTATCCTCTGTCCTGTGTCTGTCTGTTCCCATGTCCTCCGACTCACATGCTACATGAGCGAGTCGTCGTAGTATGACCACGCTATCGGTCGAGGCGGCGCGAGACGGTCTAACCCCAAGGGTGAATCCGTTGTGATTTGGGAGGACAGTATCTGAGTCAATACTGTCAAGATGTTCGTTATAAAATTTGATGAGTAAATCACCTGAAAAGAGAAAAGTGCTTAATCTGAAAACCTTGCAGCCCGGCTAGCATGACAGCGCACAAGAGTCGCGTCGCGCGCGAGATAGATTACCCGTCTCTTTCTAGAAAGAATAGTAAGAAAAAGACGGGCAATCTATCTCGCGCGCGACGCGACTCTCGTGCGCTGTCGTGCTAGACGTGCTGAAGACACTGACCAACTACTATGCTGAGAAACTTTTTTTCTTTAAGAAACATTAACGTTAATTTTCCAGAAATCATGCGATCGTTTAGGGGGTCAGCAAAATATCACGAATGATCACAACGGGGGAGGGGGGGTGTCCGAGATCACATCACGTGCACCTTTTTTACACAGCAGGAAAGTCAAAAAATAACGTAAAAATCAAGTTATTACTGTTTTTTTAATCAACTAACTTAATTTCATGATTCATACTAAGTCCCGAAAAATGTACGTGATCTTGAATGGGGGGAGGGGGTAGAGGGGCGTAGCTACCGCCGTATCTGCCGTATCAATTATACGGGGCCCCCGACGTGCGTAAGCAAAAATAATGTGAGAAATCTTTACCCTTCATAAGGGCCCCCAAATAATTTTTTATACGGGGCCCCACCAAGGCACGCTACGCCCCTGGGGGTAGCGCTATAATTACCCGGGGGGGGGGGGGGGTCAAAAGTAGGCCAAACATTATCACATGATTTCTGGACGAGCCCAAAACAGCTGTAATGTGTTGCTCCGCCATCTCGAAGACTTACCTCCTCGTAGCCTCTCAAAAGCTCTATCGTGTCCACATTATACTTATTCTCTTCTATACTTCTGTACAAACTCCTAACTCTCTTTTGTAGTTGACTGATAAACGTGACCAAATAACCGATTCTGTACATATGCTTCATTTCATACAACTTTTGTAAGGCATCTAATTTTTTAACATTAAAGTCGATACGTTTCTTCGTTAACAGTAACGATGCCACCAATTTGTCTATGGCTCGTCTATTGTTTATTCCCAGAGCGAGCGCATCACCATTCACCGATTTATCGGCCAGCATCGGTTTTTTGGTGAATGTGTTGGGAGTGTTTCTTCCGTCTTGGATATTCGCTGTTATTGGAGTGAGAACTGAAACTAAGCAAAAGGTTAGAATTTAGAAGATAATGAAGTGAGAATAAACTGTTCAACAGAACCTTTTTTCTTAATATGTCAAGAGAGCAGGGGCCTTACCATGACGTCTTAATACTCTTAATGCGATTCAGTTTAGGTTCGCTCGCCGTCAGATTCATACTAAAATTGACAGCTAAAACTTGAAGTTCAAGTTTTAGCTGTCACTTTTAGTATGAACTAGCGACCCGCCCCGACTTCGCACGGTATATTATGCATGTATTATACATATAAACCTTCCTCTTGATTCACTCAATCTATTAAAAAAACCGCATCAAAATCCGATGCGTAGTTTTAAAGATTTAAGCGTACATAGGGACATAGGGACAGAGAAAGCGACTTTGTTTTATACTATGTAGTGATCTGACAGCGAGCGAACCTAAACTGTTAAGACGTCATGGTAAGGCCCCTGTTCATAGCGTTAGGACGCATTAGCGAAGTTGCCTATGGGCCACGATGCGAAATAATGCCTCAAAATGTTCCATAATAAATTGCAGGAAATTTTGTATCTACTTTAAGACAGCTCGAAGAGTGTATACGTTGAACTGGCAATGGACAGGCCATATCGCTCGTAGAACAGACAACCGTTGCAGGAGAGTTCTCGAGTGTTGACCACGATTCGGAAGACGCATTGGCTGGCCTCCCACTAGGTGGACCGACATCGTGAAAGTTGCGGGAAACCGGTGGATGCATGGCGAGTTGTCGTCCATTATGGTGTGCTAAGGGGGAGGCCTTTGTTCAACAGTGGACGTCTTCAGGCTGATGATAATGATGACTGGTAGACCAGACAACCGGATGGCCTAGTGGTTATAGAACCTGACTACATAAGTAAATTCAGATCTCACGGGGATATCAGGTCAATTCTACATCTACATACATGGCAAATTTCATCCAAATCAGTCCAGCCATTTTATCGTGAAGGAGAGACAGACATACAGACCGATACTCTCTCACTCAGATAAAAAACTGAGAATAATCCATGTTTTATCGATTCCAAAGTAAATACAACAAGTCTATTAAAAGTGCCAACTCGTTTCGCCTCTATACGAGGTTTCATCAGTCACAACTCGTTTTTACAATCTATTTTATTTTGAAAAAATGACTTTCTGCCAAGTTTCTTGCGGCGCATTCTTCTTGGCAATGATGGTCTTTCCGAATGCGCTGGTAGATTCAAAAAAAGACATGTAAAAGAGCCCTTGGCGGCCTATTTGCAAAATAAACTTTTGACTTTTAGGGTTCTCCGTACCCAAAAGGGTAAAAACAGGACCCTATTACTGAGACTCCGCTGTAACTCATGAGCCGTGATAGCTAGACAGTTGAAATTTTCACAGATGATGTATTTCTGTTGCCGCTATAACAACAAATATTAAAAACAGAATATTTATGTCTGTATGTCTATGTGAGTAACCAATATAAACTGACCTCTTGCTTATGTTTAGGAGCAGGGCTCTGCTTACACTGGTATTTTATGGCCGAATTTGTACGAAACCGTCGGTGCGCGAGTCCGACTCGCTTAGCCGGTTCTTATACTTTATTTAATTTAGAATGAGAAACCACTATAGCATTATATTGCGTCAGGTCAACTATTTCTTACCTAGCAAATACTACAGTGCAATAGTTTGGCAGCCGCAAAATAAAATTGTTTTAATGTCCACTTTATTTGCGTGTCGTCAATTGTTACTCTAGTACAAATTGTAAAGAGATTACAGTTCACGAACCGCAATATAATGTTGTGGTTTCTCATCCTAAATTAAATGAAGTATAGTAATATCAAGCAGTGTATTAAACTTACCTAAAACCATGAAATACAACATTTTATCGCCGCTACATCTTTTAACTGATTGCATCAAGGTGCATTAAAAAAATGATGATGATGATGTGATGATGTTAAATTAAAAAGCCGATAATACAAAACACGACGTTCCAAATTACTACAACGTTCAATTTAATTTAATTTCTTCTAACATGATTTGTTTGTCAATTACTTTAAAAACATACCTAATACAGGTTTTCTTATTTATAATTTTTACTAGCAGTTGCCAGCGACTTCGTCTGCAAAGAATTCGTTTATCGCTATCCCGCGGGAACTACGCAATTTTACGGGATAAAAAGTAGCCTATGTGCTATTCCAGACTTTTCTCTATCTATGTGCCGAATTTCATCCAGATCCCTTGGGCCGTTCTGGCGTGGTTGAGTAACAAACAAACATCCATCCATCCATACTTTCGCATTTATAATATTAAGTTAGATTACCTAGTTTTAGTTTAGTTTTATATTAGTTAAAATTTTATTTTATCGACAGTGGTTTGTGAATATTAAAGAAAAATAGATTACTTCTATAGTACCAATGAAGCCAATTAAAGGATCTCACAACTAGAAAATATACCTATAGGGGAGAGTGGGTAGGATTCGTACACCGGGAGCATTCGTACAGTGGTGATATCTCCGCTATTGAATACAGTGGCGTGTTCACGTTTGTGTGGGTAACTCCCACTCATGCGCATACGCTACCCGCGGGGCGGCGCAACAGTGCGGCCGCCGGCTTCGACACGACAAGTTCATTCATGTTTTCGCTCCAGGAAAACTGATTTTGTATTCACCTTGAAACACGTTTAAATCTTATAAGTTTTGCTCGAATTAGATAAACTGATCAATATAGTTTATGATTTGATATCGAGGTTTTATATATAAACAGCCATTTTGGAATATCTAGAACGGTTAATTTTATTTCAAATTTATTTGTTAATTTGTTGGGTTGGGTTACCTTCGTACAGATGTCAGTGGGGCAGATTCGTACAGTACGAATGCTCCCCACTTTGAACTGCGTAACTAAAAAGATCTTATTCCATGAATATTATTATTATTATTTCAGAACCATTATGCCGCTAGTAGGTATATGTAAAAAAGGGACAAGATCGGAAGAGGTAAACGAAGATGTAAGAAACGAAGATAAAAGATATCTTCTATAGCTGACTTGCATCTTCGTTTATCTCTTATAACTAACTAACTAACTCTCTTATTGACCCTGCGTGTTCCGCTGAATATGGCCCTAAGCGTATATAATGTCGGATATACAGGGTGTATCAGATACCCCCTAACAATAATCAACTGGGGTATATAACCATAGCTATAGAAGCTAAAAAAATTTTTTTTTTTTAAATTGGAGTAAATTTTTTTTATGTTTTCTATAGGAATGATTACAGTTAATACTACCATTCCTATAGAAAATATAAAAAAAAATTACTCCATTTTTTTATATATTTTTTGCTTCTGTAGCTATGGTTATATACCCCAGTTGATTATTGTTAGGGGGTATCTGATACACCCTGTATATAATATCGCACTGGGCCTGCGTAGGGAACTATATAGCCCAAACCCTCTAATAAACGGAGGAAGCCTATGCCATGAGGCACGCCGAATTAAGCGATAAGTAATTTATATAAAAAAAAGAAGAAAAAAAGACTATATTGTACTGCAATTTTAGCGGATTCGAAATAAAAGGGCTATATTATTATTATTATTAATGTCGGTTGCATCTATTATTACCTAAAACTAAGACTTGGTACTGTAACGGTACAATTTATAATGTTGATTAATTATTTATCTATTAATAAGAGAAAAATTAATCACGAGTTTTTTGTTACTACAAATAAGTAGTTATTATTAGTACTCAAGTACTTAAAAAATAATAATCGTTAATTGTTACCACATAATGGCTGATTTAGTGTTAAATTTGACCTCAAGAAATGATAATATTACATTGAATAAATGGTTTTTTCTTTGATTGTACGAAGGTTCCCCACTATGTACGAATGTACCCTACAGCATGTACGAAACTACCCTACGTGTGGGGCAGTTTCGTACGTTTCCCATTTTTGAGAAAATCACCGTATCATCGCCATGCTGCTTAATATCCAAAAGACACTTAATTATTATTAAAGCTAGATAAGTGAGGTATATAGCAGCATTGAATTTATTATGACATTGTAAACAGTTATTTTTTTATGTGGCTTACAAAAAAATGTGTACGAATCCTACCCACTCTCCCCTACTATGCTGTGATATTTATGAGAGTTCTCTCGGTGCGGGCTGCGGGCGGGGAGTGCGCCTGCCGCCCGCACCTCTCTCGGCCCCCGCGGTCGTCCCACCCCGCGCCCCTGCACCGCGCGAGCGAGGACTCATAATAATAATAATAATCATTTATTTGCATTGAATGGGTTAAAAACAAAAGGTGATAGACATTATTCAATACAGCACAGCCATCCAGCCATTTCTGGCGTACAAACATTTCTTAATCTAGGTATTTAATTATTTATAAAATTTTAGATTTACTAATTAAACATGTTTATAATGTCACTAATTGTCATTTTTTATAAGAATAAAAATAAAAACTCCCTACAACTTATTCACAATCCTCAAAAAACTCTGTTGAACAATAAAAACATTTCTCTTTCAACCATGCTTTAAGTTTTGCGCGAAACCGGCTACCAGTTAAGAGGCTGGCAACACCTAATATTGTTGAAATTGATGGTATTTAAGCACTTTTTTAAGAAAAACTACACACAAAAAAAATACAAAAAAAATATAATGTTAATTTTCATCATATTTCAAACACCGCTAGACGGACTCGATACATAATTGAACAAAATCGGCTCGATAGAAAATAATTGCAAAGATTGGTCTTAAAATCATCATTAAACGGTTCTATGTCTTTATTTTTTCGACGTATGGGTCTGCAATTAAAAATATGAAGTCAACATACCTACACGGCTAACGAGTCATATTTCACAAATAATCCATACTTTTTTTTATTTCTTCTTATTTGTGTCTTATTTGCAAGATTTTAAACGCGCGCCAAGCTGCCGGGATAGTTTCTTCTCTTTCACTCACAGGCACGCGAACCGTATGTGTGAAGAGTGGCGCTGCTCAAGGTCATTTGCTGTTGACAGCGCCTTAAGTCTGTTATATGTAGATTTTGGCACCTCATTGTAAATTTTGCTGAGCATATAGTAAGTTTTTTTTAAATATACTGTCTCGCTGAAGGCAGTACTAATGGTTTGTGGGTCATTTAAAGCGGTCGGTCTATACCACCGTCTTACTCGCTAATCCTGCCGCCAAGCAGCATTGCGCTGTTCCGGCGTGGACAGTAAAACAGTCTGTGATATTACTGGCAAGAGGTATTCCATCTTATCCCTCTTGGCTGAGAACGCTGCAATGCTCTGTACTTAATTTAATTTAGAATGAGAAACCACTATAGCATTATATTGCGTCTGGTCAACTATTTCTTACCTAGCAAATAGTAGTGCTATAGTTTGGCAGCCGCAAAATAAAATTGTTTTAATGTCACTTTATTTGCGCGTCGTCAATTGTTACTCTAGTACAAATTGTTAAGAGATTACAGTTCACGAGCCGCAATATAATGTTGTTGTGGTTTCTCATCCTAAATTAAATGAAGTATAGTGTTGCAAAGTAGTCTCTGCCTACCCCTGTGGGAAAGAGGCGTGGCATGTATGTATGTATAGTGTTGCATTGCAAGTGTCCGTGGGTGGTGGCCACATATCACTATACAGGGTGTATCAGACACCCATAGCTATAGAAGCTAAAAAAAATATTTAAAAAAAAATTGAGTAATTTTTTTATGATCTGTAGGAATGATTACAGTTAATTCCTATAGAAAATATAAAAAAAAATTACTCCAATTTTTTTCAATATATTTTTTTTTAGCTTCTATAGCTATGGTTATATACCCCAGTGGATTATTGTTAGGGGCTATCTGATACACCTTGTAGAGTCAAAACGTCTCTCTCTCTCTCAAAAAATCCTTGTCTAGGGATTATTCCAAGGCGTTTTTGATGTGTGTGTACATAAGTGCATAAATCATATCTTTATCCCTTACGGCGTAGACAGAGCCTAAAACAAGACCTAATCAAAATAGTGATGGGTTGCTAGCCGCATCGTCTATAAAATAACTCCTAAGATGTTCACCTATTTTCTCGATGGGCTTTTACAATCGGAAGAGAAGCAACTGGTACATTCTATGTTTTTTTTCTTTACTCTCAGATCAGCATGGAAGAAAAAAAAATGCATGTTATATAAAATTAAATATTTTATTATGAAAAATACAACAAAATACTGAACTAGCCGACTAGCAGCTGAAAGCACTTTTTAAATTCAAATTCTTGTCAAAGAATTTAACAAAAATCAACATTGTTTACAAATGAAACGGCACACTCAAATCAAGTTGAGAAAAATGTGGCTAATTTAAGATTATCGATATTTTGACATCAGCGCCATCTCTTGACCCTAAGGGCAGTATAACGATCTATACTCGTCATAATTAGATTTAAAAAAGGATATGTGTTGCCATTAAAATAAAATAGTTTTACGCCAGTAAACTTCCACTTTTCTAATTGGTGCACGTACATTTTAAATTAAAGAATTTGTAAATTGTAAAGTTAAATTAAATTCAAGTAACCAATGACCAATTGGTCCAAAATAGGCCAAATATGATCACATGATTTCTGGACGAGCCCAAATAGGCAAATTTTGGTTGGTTACATCTGGCACAATGGCAATGACATTTGTGTGACACATATTTGTGACAGAAATTAAAAAATAAGATCGCTTCAACGTGATTTGATTGTACCGCTGTCAAAATGGCTGAAGTCAATTGCTTAACTCTAATACTCCGGACCCAGAAACGATATGAAGCAGTGGACAAACGTTTGCACAAATGTTTGTTCTTGCAAAAAGTTACGCATGTATCACATTTTTTAGTACAGTTTGACAGTTGACAATTGCTCCGATGTTTGTACAGGTTTGATCATACATACATATTTACACTGGGTCTTATACTGGCACTCGACTTGGGGTTGCGTATTTTCTCACTGCAAATAGTGTCCCACACAACTTTGTCCACTACTTAGAATCCAGGACCGGACTTTAAGATACTATAAAAATAAGACGTATGGCATTTAACGACCTGAGAAAAGTTCCAATAATCAAGGTAAAGGCGCTAATTCTTAAATTTAATAACATCTCAACAATTACAAAAAGCTTTATCCCAGGTCGCGATTCGTTAATACTTTGCAGTCGAACTCAAAATCTATTCTCGCGTTTCGTTAATAAATAATTGAAGCAACTTTGTCATAATTAGATTCCAAAAAAACTACCAATGTTGCCATTAAAATGAAATAGTTTTACGCCAGTAAATGATCACTTTTCTAAAAAGTACATATATTTTTAAGGTATTTGTAATTGCAAAAGTAAAATTAAATTGAACTATGAGAAAACAATCTTATTTAAATATTAGTCGCACCAACTGATATTTAATTGAAGCAATTATAGAAGAAAAGTTCATTATAATGGCAATGTGCCAGGTAAACAGGTGAATTTTGGTTGGTTACTATTAAGTTATTAAAAAACTCGTGACGAGGCGATATGGACTCCGACCCTAGCCTATCCGTATGGACAAATTTAAAAAAAAAAAATTGTTGGTTACATCTAGAACGTCACAATGACACTGACATTCGGCCATCTTTGGTAACTTTTTTGAAATCTAATTAGAACGCAGAGTATAGTAATTTTTTGTATAATTCTGCGTCAATGAAGCGTCCGGTCTGTGCAAGTTACGACGATTCCGAAAATTGGGAAATGTTTTCGGAAACTTCCGGAAAATTTCACAGGAAACTAAGGAAATTTCCATAGTGCAAATAGTAAGTTCCGATCCCCACAGAGTTATCAATTCAACTTTTCAGAAAACTTCGCAATTATGGAAACTTCGCGCACTCATCAGAACATTCAGAACACATCGGTAAGTCTTTAAAAAAAAAAACATCATTTCAAATACACATAACGGAAAACAGGAACGCATGTATGGCATTGTTGCCAGTATATTATTTAAAATACATAGTTGTAAATTGGTTCTATATTATTTCTGATAAAGGAAAAGGATATAAAACAAACAGTCAACTGTAACAAAATTTTAAAATGTTCGATTATAATAAAATACGCTCTCGAAAAACAAGATGAATGCCTCTGGCAACATTTCTAACAAGCTAGTGAAAAAAGAACAACATTTGCATTTTTAAGCCGAGAAAACAATTTGGGTAGTAACATAGCCATTTCAGAAGCTTAGCTCTTTGGCAATCAAATATTTTTTTGACGCGATAACTTCTTATAAATCGATGAACGCCGGCCGCACTCACGAAGCATAACGTTACTAACTTCAGTGTGTCGCAAATAGCGACATCTGTTGCTTGTTGCCGCAACCACTTTGTACCTCACTTTGAGGGTCGATAGATTGGTTTGATAGATACTAAGCGATTTAACCAAGCGCCGATAGATGGCGTAACTTAGCCTACCCCCAAAAGCGACCATTTATCGTTATCACGTAAAACTAACGTCAGCGAACCGACTTTATAGACAACCGGTTATTAAATATAATTTTGTCAGCAACACACAGTGCACGATTTACCATCAGATAAACTCAGAAATCACAACTACTCAATCAATACTTAAATCGATCATTTATAATTTATAATCAAGATAATGTTCCGGCAAATAGAGTTGTCGCTCAAGAGTGATCTATTGGGATGACTATCGATGACGATTAACCCATGGCAAGTCATTATTTACATATATATATTGTATTACATGATCACATATTGGTACCGTGTACGACGGTAGCGCCATCTTTGTAACGCAGCTTAAAGGGCGTTTGTCAAAATAGTGAATGACAAGTGCTTATTATTTTATATAAAAAGAAATACAATAAGTCTAGTTTTTAATTATTATTTTTTAGTTATGTTAATATTACTGTTTAGTAAAAACCTCTTAATTTCCAGCCCGTATGCATAGAATAGATAATAACAGGGTAGAACGGAATCTCTTTTGACCGCATCCAAAACGCCGCCATTTATATACCTACTTCCCCCTTCACGTCGTTACACCCCTCAGTCGTCCAGGCGTGTTGCTAGGGTTGCCTACCGTTAAATATTATAATTACGTCTAAAGATAATATCGCTAAAATATAAGTTTTTATTTACTTTGAAATCATTATTTTATTCTAGTTTTACAAAATATTAAATTTATAAATCATTAGGTACCTACGTACCTGTACCTACAATACCTACATATTATAGATAGGTACTTCAAGAAGTTATTACAAGTGCCATACTAAAAGAAGCCATTTAAGATGATTTAAGTAAGTATTACTTACCGACGAATATAAAATAAAATACATACAGGCTCACGTAAAACTAGTAGTAGTTTAAGTGCCAAACGCGCGCGCGGCGACGCCGGCCGTGGCAGCCTGACTGAGTCGCTCGCTTAGCGAGTACTGTAATGTCGTGACCTTGTGTCCGGCCGGAGCGGGAGATTCCGTTCTACTATGTTCTTACTTATTCTATGCCGTATGCTGAAAGGAACAAATTGGTTTTAGCAGAACACGCAAGGAATGTAGAACAACTAAGAATTAATGGCAATAGTTACTTAATATGAGCCAACATAACTCGCCAAAAATCGACCTTAACACCTTATAAAACAAGTTTAACAATGACCCATTTTCAAAGCAACATGTCTCACTAAGCTCTTGTTGCACATTTCTGCCGCGGCATGCGCTGTGATCGTTTCCTATACCCCCACTACACTTCGCACGTTCCCAATCACGTCTGTCCCGGAGTAGACAGAGTCTAAGGTTACAAGACCACGCCACGTATGTATAAACATATACATATAATCTGAACCTCGGGCGCCAACGATTTTCATGTAATTTAGTAGGTTTCGGGGGTTTCAAATCGATCTAGCTAGGGTTAATTTTTAGATAACGTACCAAAAAACGCTCGGTCATCAGGTACTAATATTAAACAATAAAAATTATATAAAAAAATATAGTTCGTAATATCTATCTTAGCTATACCACTAACATACGACGAATGTCATGTCATATCTCGGGTACTCATCTCATAGTAACCAAAAACCCTGGTGTGGTGTCGCGAGCCTGCCGCGAGCGGAACGACACATCCACACTAAGGTTTTTGGTTATACCGTGCAGTAGTTAAGATGACAACTCGGAGATGAGTATGGCTATTAACGTGAATAAACCATTTTTTTTAACAATTTCCGATGTGTATAAAGCTGCCGTACAAGACCAAGGAAAACATAGATATGGAGTAAACTTAGTTACATTAAGATGGTAAAGATACCTAATACCTATGAGGCTTAGTTACCCTTCTGGGTTTGAAGGTCAGATGGCAGTCGCTTCTGTAAAACTAGTGCCTACGCCAATTCTCGGGATTAGGTTGTCAAAGCGGACCCCAGGCTCACTGAGCCGTGGCAAATGCCGGGAGAAACGCTAAGAAGATGACACCAGCAGTATGTAACAGCCTTATTCATAAAAAATCCTTAATTGAGGTTTTATCAGTTCATTAGTTAACAGACTGATTAAGCTTATTTGACAGTTGTTAAAAAGTATGATTCATAAACGCTTGCTAGCAGTCTGTTAGCTAATGAGCTGTTGATGAATGGATTAGACGCGTTATGTTGTCACCTTGACAAATCATAGACCATAAATGGCTTTTTAGTGAATAAAAAAAAAAAATGACTGCAGTGGCAGCGAATTAGCGGGAAACCAGCGAATTAACACGACAGACGAGGCAGTGTGGATCTAGTTTCCTTTACCTTTCTCGAAGGGGATACAAACTTAAAACAAAAAAAACTGTCTTGCGTATGGTTTTGCTCTTGCCAAAATCAGCTGTTCACATGTGTGGCGGCCATTTTGTGAGTTAGCAGAGAGATAAAGTAGGGTTTAACGGTCCGCTAACTTTCGGAAAACTTAACAGACCCTTGAAGGACTGATTAGCGCTAATTGACGTTTATGAATCATGTTTTTTTGCATCGGTCCTATAGCGAGCTTATAGCGAGCCTCTAACTTTTTATGAATAAGGCTGTAAAAGTATAAATGGTTCACTCACGTTTTTTTGGTATTTAAATAAACTATTCAAGACTGGGTACTTATATACTTAGTTTAATTAAAGGGCAACGTGAACGGCCTCTTGGGGATACTCCTCTTGTTCGGCTTCTTCATCGAATTCAACATCTTCATCCTCAACGCTGGCTTCCTGTAAGGTATAAAACAAACCGCTTATTCATAAACGCGTTTATGTATATAATATAGTGTAGGCCTCTGCTAACTTAGCAATCGTTAGTCCTTATCTGAGGCAAAGGATTGCTAAGTTAGCAGAGGCCTACAGAGAGTTTATGAAGGGGGTTAGAATCTATATAAGTATACCACTACAGAGGCGGTGAAATAATTCCTATTAATTTAATTTTCCTGGCGAAGTATGCATAGTGCATTTATCAAATATATATCTTCTTCTATTACATAAAACCGGCCAAGTGCGAGTCGGACTAGCGCACCGAGAGTTCCGTACCATTATCTATAAATATCTATAAACCAGTGTAAGCAGAGCCCAAGCAAAATGTACGCAGTGTGGGGTCACTTTATATTAGTCACTGACATACATGCATATTTACGGTTTTCGCAATTTTTCCTTCATCTGTGCTATGAGACGTTGCTTCATACCAAATTTCAAGATTCTGAGTTCATGGGAAGTACCCTGTAGGTTTTAATTCCCTTGAGTTTCGAAAACTTGCGGCTGTATCTTTTGATTGCGTTGGCTTAGAAGTTTGATTTTTTCACAGCTTCAAGGGACAGTAGACAGTAAGTAGTATTTGATATAAATTTCAGTTTGATACCTCCACGCGTTTCTGAGAAAAAGGATCTTGACAGACAGACGGACGGACGCACGGACAACAAAGTGATCCTATGAGGGTTCGGTTTTTTTGGGTACGTATTAAAATCCATAAAGATTAATTAGATAAGATAAGAGTTAAAATACATAATAGTTCAAAATATATAATTCGATTTACTTAGAAAATTGCAAATTAACAGAATTTCTATAAACTAAACCTATTTATTTATTTATTTATAAGCCTTTTTATTCCGAATTCGCTACAATTTCAGTAAGTACATGTTGTTGTTGTTATTGTCGTTTTTTTTTTCTTTATTAAATTGTCGCGTAATTCGGCGTGCCTCATGGCATAGGCCTCCTCCGTGTATTGGAGGGTTTGGGCTATAGTTCCCACGCGCGCCCAGTGCGGATTGGGAACTTAATACACACCATTGAATTTCTTCGCAGATGTGTGCAGGTTTCCTCACGATGTTTTCCTTCACCGAAAAGCTCATGGCAAATTACAAATGCAATGTTCGCACATAAATTCCGAAAAACTCAGAGGTGCGAGCCCGGGAATTGAACCTACGACGCTCTGCTTGAGAGGCCACAGGTCAAACCACTAGGCTACCACGGCTTTTTACTAAACCTAACCTAACCTAAACCAATCTATAGATCATGCTATAAAAAAAATCATATACCTAATAGTTTCACAGAAAATGGCATTATATATTTTGAAACATTATGCATTTGAACCCATTATACATTTTAAACTTTATATATACTGATGCGCTTCCCGTTTTTTGTTTTCCTTTTGAGGTACGGAACCCTAAAAATGCGTGTTAAAACATATGCTTACCTGGTACTGCTGGTATTCGGAGACCAGGTCGTTCATGTTGCTCTCAGCTTCCGTGAACTCCATTTCATCCATACCCTCGCCAGTATACCAGTGGAGGAAGGCCTGCACAAAACAATTTTTTTTTTATTATTATTTTTTTATTGGTAAAGCAAACAGCCTACAATAATACATTAATTATTAACACATAACGGTGAAACATAAGCCAGTAAAGTTTCCACTAATAAATCTACACATAATCAGAAATTGGTACACAAAATCTAACGATCTATTGACACCAAGCCAAAATACACTTTGGCATGCATAAATTTACGTTATATTCTATATGGCATCTAAAAATATGCACAAAATACAAAAAGGAAAAGTAAAAATAACTATCCACTTATGTGGTATTTCTTACCGCAGTCACATAAGTGCTATATTTTTGATGAAATATATCAGTGTGTGTATGTTGTATCTACTATTATGAGTGGAGTAAGCTCTTCTTAGGAAACTATTCTTTGAGTAATTTTTTCTACAAAATTTCACAGCAAAGGTGTTCCTGGAGCGAGTACATAGGCCAGAGCATCTTAATAATATAACACTACATAGTAAAAAAGATAGTCGTTTTCCGTTGTCTGTCCCTAACTATGTACTTAGATCTTCAAAACTACGCAACGGATTTTGATGCGGTTTTTTTAATAGACAGAGTGATTCAAGAGATTTATAACTTACTAGCTTCTGCCCGGGACTTCGTCCGCGGATAATAAGACTTAAGAACTGACGTTGATATTTTACAATAAGTATTTACGTTGTGACTCTAGACAGCTACCTGTCACATGTTTATCGCTATCCCGCGGGAACTGCAATTTTCCGGGATAAAAAGTAGCCTATGTTTTAATCTAGGTTACCAGCTATCTCCGTTCCAAATCTTATACAAATCCGTCTGGTCGTTTCAGCGTGAAGAAAGAACATACACACTCACTCACATCGTCACAAATTTTCGCATTTATAATTTAGTAGGATAAGTACACATATTTCATGCATAATAATACCGTGCGAAGCCAGGGTGGGTCGTTGTGAATAAAAAAACAAGCATGTTTGCTGAGTGTCCTTTTTGGGTGGCGTTGTCTGGAAATTTCATTCGCTACCAGTACTGTTTTGGTGAGCGTATTTATGTATTACTTAAGCATGCTTAAGAGTATTCTGGGAATGCTTATGTATATGTGGGCGTGGTCACCTATATGTGGGCGTGCTTGCTTGTGTGTGTGTGTGGACATGTATAAGTATTGTGGGCGTGGTCATCTATATGTGGGCGTGCTTGCTTGTGTATGTGTGGGCATGCTTATGTATGTGTGGACATGTATAAGTATATGTGGCCGTGATGATTTATTTAAATGAATCTATGTGGGCATGCTTATGTATATGTGGACATGTATAAGTATAAAGGCGTGGTGATGTACATATATGTGGGCGTGCTTGTGTCTCTTAAGTGAATGCTTACGCTTTTGTGAGCATGCTTGATTCTCTGGACATGCTTATGTATATGGGGGTGTATTTGCTTATATATATATGTGGGTGTGCTTATGTAGATGTGGGCATGCAATTGTAGAAGATCCTGTGAGTGTCTTAAGTTCGATGTGTGTGCTCACCTTGCGCCTAAACATAGCGGTGAACTGTTCCGAGATACGTTTGAATATCTCCTGTATGGCCGTCGAGTTTCCGACGAATGTGGCGGACATCTTCAAGCCGCGCGGCGGTACGTCGCACACTGACACCTTCAGGTTGTTGGGTATCCATTCCACGAAGTAGCTGATAAAGAAATTAAAATATCAACTAGAGCAGGGAAGCTAATGGGTAGTGATAGTATGAAATCCCGGGATTTATTAAATTTAGTAGGAGAAAGGCCAGGTCAAGAGTACCCGAAACCGACGAGCATGTATGAAGAGATTGATGAATGTGGATGAAGCGAAAGAGGTATGTCAGGATCGTAGCAAGTGGAACAAAGTAGTCTCTGCCTACCCCTGTGGGAAAGAGGCGTGACGATATGTATGTATGTATGTATTTATGTATTAAATTTAATCCCGAAAATTTCGGGACTAAAATAGGACCGGGATCCTCTAACCTGAATATTCTAACTACGAGTCCCTTTCTAGAAGGAACAGTAAGAAAAAGACGCTTAGTCTATTTATTCATACTAGACGTCATTATCTGTGTTGCCTGTTTTTTGCAATTCAAAAATAGTGATTTGCCACCAGTATCGAAAGTTAACGATAAATTAAATTTAGTATAGGTTTTTTGTGTGTATAAGCTAGTGTAATAAACCTTTAAAGTTGTTTGATTATGATAATCTTATTTCTTTTTATTAAAATATAACATGACCAAACCACTTGTATCCAGACCACAAACATTGTCGATGGTTCCGAGTACACCACTAAACAAAGCTGGTATCATTATTTCACAATTTGACATTTGCAATTGTCAATTTTGTATCGAGTATGAAAAGCCGTGGTAGCCTAGTGGTTTGACTTGTGGCCTCTCAAGCAGAGCGTCGTGGGTTCAAATCCCGGGCTCGCACCTCTGGAGTTTTTCGGAATTTATGTGCGAAAATTACATTTGTAATTTGCCATGAGCTTCTCGGTGAAGGAAAAACATCGTGAGGAAACCTACACACATCTGCGAAGAAATTCAATGGTGCGTGTTAAGTTCCCAATACGCACTGGGCGCGCGTGGGAACTATAGTCCAAACCCTCCAATACACGGAGGTGGCCTATGCCATGAGGCACGCCGAATTTCGCGACAATTTAATAAATAAATAAAAAAATAAAAAATAAAAACGACAACAACAACATGTACTTACTGAAATTGTAGCGAATTCGGAATAAAAAGGCTTTTATATATATATATATATATGAATAGACTATACAGTATACTAACTAACCTGGAGTTCTTGTTCTGTATGGCTAATACTTGGTTGTCCACCTCTCTCATAGACATCCTGCCTCTAAACATGGTGGCCACGGTCAGGTACCGTCCGTGGCGAGGGTCGGCAGCCACCATCATGTTCCCAGGGTTGAACATCTGGAAAGTTACGGTTGATTGAGCAAAGCGCCATCTAGCGGCGGGTAGCTGAACTATTATAATAATAATACATGCATTTATTTCTATAGTATGAACCTTCCCAGGTGAACTTTTCGCTTCGTGCACTAATCTTTCAAACCAAGGCCATTGTCTGTTATCGCAAAAGCGCAAGCTACCGTACGCACGTGCCACTACAACATTCTTATTGAAAAACAAATCATTATTATTTTTGCGTAATTTTATTGTGTCATTTGATATTTCTATTTTTATTGTATTGGTATTTTTTATTTTTGTGACATTCACTTTGTATTCTCTATTATTAATTTTCTGACGACTTCAATATTAATTATCATTGCTTGAAATTTTACGTAAACCAATGTATTTTTTGTATTGAATAAATAATAAACTAAACTAATCGTATCGTCATAGTATTAAGGTTCAAATTAAACGACGAGCATTTATGAAGAGATTGATGAATGTGGATGAAGCGAAAGAGGTATGTCAGGATCGTAGCAAGTGGAACAAAGTAGTCTCTGCCTACCCCTGTGGGAAAGAGGCGTGACGATATGTATGTATGTATGTGTCAAATTAAAAATATCTAGAATATCAGTAACATTTAATTTGAACCTTGATACTATGACGATACAGTTTGTTTTTCAATATGAATGTTGTAGTGGCACGTGCGTACGGTAGCTTGCGGTTTGCGATAATAGAGACAATGGCCTTGGTTTGAAAGATTAAGGCTCGAAGCTAAAAGTTCACCTGGGAAGATTCATACTATAGCCGAACTATAATAATAAATGCATTTATTTCTAACAATGATTCATTTTGTTAGTTACATAATATGTCCCTTATGGCGACTAGCACCTTCAAATGCTGTAAATTATGTACTTTCTAAAGCCTACTCCTCTTAAACGGCTGAGCCAAAAAAAAAAAAAAAACAAAAATACATGAATTAACAACTCTTAAAGCCGGCTACGCACACACCTTGCCGCAGGGGCAATACCGGTCGCACGGCGGTCGGAGCAATTTCGGCTGTTCTAAAAATTGCCCCTGCTTGCCTATACACATCACAATTAAGTACGCAATATTGGTCCTGCTTCCAATATTGCCCCTGCGGCAGGTGTGTGAGTAGCCGGCTTAAACGAACCACAAAATCGAACTACGTTGCAAAAGTTGTATAAATTGCCCCGACCGCCGTGCGACCGGTATTGCCCCTGCGGCAGGCGTGTGAGTAGCCGGCTTTAAATATCAGCAAAAGTTCAGTATTTAAATAAAGTTCAACCGAATGGTGTTTTTTGGCTTGCATTCCCTATTGCTCCTAAAGCCGGCTACTTCTTACCGGCTGACAATATTTAAATTTTTTAAGTGCTACTTTTTCTTGTCTGGCTGGAAAGAGCGCACAATTTTAAGACACCCATATTTTTTTATATTTGTGGAAATATTTTATTTTCGTGGAAAAATCCATTTAATTTGTTGTTTGAGCAGAAAGGGCGTATGTAACTAACGTCAAAATCAGCAAAATGACGTCACTGCTTGGTTTCGTACACTTAAAAAAACGTTGAAATAATTGCATTAATTGACTGACAAATCCTGTACTTAAATAGTTTGACAGTGAATGCAGTTGTCAATGTCAATGAACGTCAAACCGAGCTGACAAACTCAAACAGAATACTTCACAAAAAATATGACTTGCATGAACATTATCATTATTGCCCGGCAAACAGTTATCTAGTGTTCCCGATGGCAACAAAGCCGAGTGGTGTGCGAATGAATTAACCGTCAGCTGTCAGTAGTGTTGTGTTGTGAAAGTTGTAAATGTCAAACGAAAATCCGGAAGACAAGGTTTTTTATAATGGCAGTATTGGACCGACCACTGGACGTCATTTCCCGTTTTACATATTTTGCTAATTTTTCCAAAAAATACTGTACAAAAATATCCAAAAATATAATTTTTGTGTTCTACAAGCGTTTCTCTCGAAATGGTTTTTGATTTATGGAAATTAAATATTTGAAATATTGTCAATTGTGATATGTATAGGCAAGCAGGGGCAATTTTTAGAACAGCCGAAATTGCCCCGACCGCCGTGCGACCGGTATTGCCCCTGCGGCAGGTGTGTGCGTAGCCGGCTTAAACGGTAACGGCTCATGAAAACCTGCCAGTTGGTTGGTTGGTTTCTAATCTCACCTTCTTACAGTACACTTAAAGCACAGAACTCACCTGGACCATCAGCTCGGAGACGTTCTGCGCGCGGTAGTCAAATGAGTTCTTCGCTGTCAGAGGCGCGAAACCTGAAACAAATAACAATGCTTATAATATAGTGGTTTTTGTACTGAGCACTGTTCTTGAAGACCACGGCCAGGGGGTGTACACTCTGCAGTTTAGGTACGATCAACCGGCGCTCCTGCCGGGCAGGGTAATGGCAGTAGGTTGCCGCTCGCCTCGCACGCTGGCGCGCGTTATTTGTGTACCTAGTTACCTAGCAACGAACAATGACTACTACAACCCTAATAAGTTGGCGGTGACGTCGTGAACGGCCATGATTGAAACGGTTAAACTAAAAGAAGCACTCTCGCGTAGTAACACGGTTTATTTTTGCATGAATGGTAATGTGATGGAGTGGGGCAGTAGGCTATTATGGCTGCAGGTAAATATAACAGGAGCGAGGTAGATTGTGCTTTATGTGTAAGCGGAGTTTCTATTTATTTAATCGACTCCAGAGATAGCCTTCTGTACGTTAGTACTATTCATTATACTGTGCCACTGTTTCCACCATTACGCAATCAACGTAGGAGTACTTTAAGCGATTTATGAAAAAGCAAGCTGTGTCATCATGTCATCAAACATTTCGTAGTATTTGGGGTTCCCCTTTTTCTTACTATTTGTTATAGAAAGTGACGGGTATTATGTCGCGCGCGACGCGGCTCTCGTGCTCTCTCGTGCTAGTCGGGCGTACCTGGCATGAAGAAGTGCAGCCGTGGGAAGGGCACCATGTTGACGGCCAGCTTGCGGAGGTCCGCGTTCAGCTGTCCCGGGAAGCGCAGGCACGTGGTCACGCCCGACATCGTCAGCTGAAACGACAAACACTATAAGTGCCGGCACGTAAGTCTAGCGCTGACCTTGTATGCGCAGAACAATGATATTAGGTATACAAGACAGCATCAAGACAGCATCAAGAATATTGAAAAGGACCTGCCGTTCTTTAGTCAATTAAAAAAATGGCCGACTAAAATCACCTTTTATGACATGTCAGAATATAGTAACGAAAATGTGACTTAATTTTAATCTAATTTTTATATTTTGTTACATTAATTTGAATTTTTATTTTGATTATATTTGGATTTGGATATATATGTATTTTGAGTTGACTTGACATGTAATATGAATTATTATGAATAAATAACTATGAACTATAAACCCTAGATGCTCCGCCACGTATAAAATCACTGCCAAAACTTGTCCCAAAAGTACATTCCAAAAATATGAAAGTCGCAAATGCCAAATGATATTTCAACCACATTTTAAAATATTCGAAATACGACTGTATAACACAAACATTACAGTTTTATTTCAAATGCACGTGTCCGGAATATACGACATTATTAAAATTTAAACTGACAGCACGTCGTAAATCATATTGACAGCTCCATAGGGCCAGAGAGTGCTTAATGACAGATTCCAAGCACTCTCTGCTCGGGACGAGTTTTAGGAGGGGGTTCAGCAAAATATCACGAACTAGCTGTTGCCTGCGACTTCGTCTGCAAAGAATTCGTTTACCGCTATCCCGCGGATTTTTTCCGGGATAGAAAGTAGAATATGTGTCATTCCAGACTTCTCTATGTGCTGAATTTCATCCAGATTCGTTGGGCCGTTCAGGCGTGATTGACTAACAAACAAACATCCATCCGTCCATAATTTCGCATTTATAATATTAGTTAGATAAATAAGGCAAGAGGCATTTCATCTTAGCCCTCTAGGTTGGCAACGCATCTGCAATCCCTCCGGGGTTGCGGGTGTCTATGGGCAGTGGTGATCACTTACCATCAGGTGACCCACTTGCTCGTTTGCCTTCCTAATCATATAAAAAAAAATGAATGTATGTTTTCAACATGAAACTACCGTGAGACTCACACATAATTACAACACAAAAGATAACTCACTCCCTGATGAAGGGCTTCGAAATAGTCCGAAACAATGTCGGAGCAATTCTTCGGCTTTTATACGTGAGTTATCCGAGTTATTATGTAATTATGTATGTATGTAGTAACAGATGGCGCTCACCGATATGAGATGGTTCAGGTCCCCGTAGCTGGGGTTGGGCAGCCGCAGCGTCCGGAAGCATATGTTATAGAGAGCCTCGTTGTCGATGCAGAACGTCATGTCTGTGTTCTCGACCAGTTGATGGACAGACAGCGTAGCGTTGTAGGGCTCTAAGACTACCTCGCTGACCTAGAACAAAAAATAATAAAAGTTAAAAGTCAAAAGTTTATTTTGCAAATAGGCCGCCGAGGGCTCTTTTACATGTCTTTTTTTGAATCTACCAGCGCATTCGGAAAGACCATCATTGCCAAGAAGAATGCGCCGCAAGAAACTTGGCAGAGTCATTTTTTCAAAATAAAATAGATTTATAATAGTACTTTAATTCTACTTAACTTACCTATAATACAATTAATACATTTTATAAAAGGGATGTAAAAGGTCCCTAAGTTAAGTCCGTACCTTAAATAACATTGGTATATAGTAGAGATGTATAAAGTCTCTACTGGTCAAAGCGAAACAAAATATGCGATAATGAAAAGAAAGAGAAAGCAAAAAGTGAATAAAAATAATTTAAGTTCAGTGGAGGTGTAAAACGCCTAAATGGACAACATCAAAAAAAACCACAATACTTCCTATTATTTGAAAAACAGCGCCTTCTCTCGTCCCTGGAGACCGATTTTTGAATCTCACCGATGACTCTTAAGTCACCGGTGATATATTATGTCACTGATGACTTTTTGACGTGACAACGTCTTATAATTCGATGGAGCCGGCTGCACGCACGAAAAAACATAACTCATGCGGCGTCACCTCGCTCTGAGGCGTTCCAATTAAGGCTTGAAGTGCAAGCGAGAGCGCGGAACGAGCGACAAAGACGCACAATCGGGTAAGTAGTTAAATATCACACATGTTTAAAAGTTGTAAAAAAATTGGTTGCCTGTAAAGTCGGTATACGGGCGAAAGTTTTACGTGACAACGACTTTGAGTGGTAAAATAATTTTAATGTGAATATTCATTCGTATAGTAGGAAGAAGGACGTGTAAACTTGTATGCAGGCGCCTAAGCGAAATAGAAGCGCAAGACATGAACCGGTGTGTATGCCTATCTCTCTCACTCTCTCTCTCTCGCTCTGTCTCTCTCGCTCTTAGGCGGGCTAACTGTGCTCGAGTGGAAGGGACGCGTGCCTTTCACTTTTTATGTCTGTCTCTCTCGCTCTTAGGCGGGCTAACCATGCCCGCGTGCCTCTCACTCGCTCTCATTGTGAGCGCATAACGTGAGCGGAGCGTAACGCAGTTTCTTGAAGTGTCACCCGGCAAACCAATTTATAAGACGTTGTCACGTCAATAAAAGTTGTAAGACAATTGCTCAAAGCATATTCATACTTGTAAAAACTATGTACATTGTAAAAAAAATTGACATAATTGTATTTATGCGTACAAATAAATGTAACTTGATCAATTAAATTGTGATTAGCCGCGTATTCACTGAGCGAGCCGCCTCGCGAGGCCGCCTCGGACGTTTGCCGCGCGAGGCAGCCTCGTGCAAGAAATCCTACTGATCGAGGCTGCCTCGCGCGGCAAAGCGGAGCCACGGCGAGGCTGAGGCAGCATTGCACGCTAATATTTCTCCACGCATCTTCTCTTAGTCCTCTATTTGTATAATCGGGACATTGCGCATCCCATAATCGTCTATATTCACCATATAGTTGTATTAATTTAAGACACCGCTCTTTATCCATGACGCTAACACGCGACGAACAAGCGAGACACAAAACAACCGTCCTGAGTGAGCGCGGCAAACGTGCTGAGGCGCCTTTGAGCATGGACAAAAACCGACACCGCGCGGCTCGGGTCGAGGCACGCTCGCCCGAGGCAAGACGTGCGTTCGCCTCGGGCGAGGCACGTCCTGACAGGCCGAGGATTTGCCTCACGAAGCTGCCGCGCGAGGCGGCTCGCCCAGTGAATACGCGGCCATTTCCATTTACCTTCTTCTCTTTATCCATACAAAATATCTATCAAACAAATAAAATTAAAATTTTCTTTCGAAAATTGCAACCATTCCATCAGTTCTTTCTTATGACGTTGTCACGTTCAACTATCGTCAGTAAACCGACTTTACAGACAACCGATTTTTTTGTCAGTGTTTATAAGTCGTATTTTTGGGTATGTATTAAAATCCATAAAGTTTAAAATGTATAATGGGTTAAAATACATAATGGTTCAAAATATATAATGCGATTTATTCAGAAAATTGCGGATTAACAGAATTGTTATAAACTAAATCTAACCTAACCTAAACCAATCTATAGATCACGCTATAAAAAAAAATCATATACCTAATAGTTTCACAGAAAATAGCATTATACATTTTGAACTATTATGCATTTTAACCCATTATACATTTTAAACTTTATATATTCTGATCCGCTCCCCGTATTTTTGAATCTCACACTGTGTACCAACATGCAGATATCTCGCAGTTGTTCACACGAACGCATGCTTTTTAGGATATCTTTCAACAGCTGTCTCAATATTTTAGTACTGAAAGATACTCAAAGAAAAAACAAAGAAACTTTGAACGGCCCATCACTTTCAACATTAAACTACCGTGAGACACATAATCTCTGATGAAGGACTACGGAATAGTCCGAAACAATTGTCGGAGCATTCCTTCGGCTTTTATACGTGAGTTATCCGGTATCACAGAATATATAATAGTACTAACGTACAGAATGGCCACGCTCCGCCCCGCACCTATTCGAGTTACCCCACCCCTCAAGCGCAGGCTGCCGGAAAGCTGCTGGCAACTAGTAGGGCTCGCAACGCGATGTATGTCGGCCGCACGTCGCAAGTTCGGGAACCTATCCTACCTACTTCATTTTATAAAACATTAGAAAATTAATGCTTTCTGAAATTATCGCGATTAATACATGAAATAACTACAGAATCATTCGCTTAAGTTTGTTGTCGTACATCTATTGTAATTGAAAATAATAATGCTTAAATACACAGACAGACACATTTTAAGTAAGTTTAAATAAATAGATAACGATTAAGTACATTTATTTGCACACATCTAAGCCATATCTTTAGTATATTTATGTCATTGGTAGTACTTATAGTACTAGGTTTTTGCGATAGACAGCCCTGTGTATCTTTCGCACACATTGACGCGTGTACAGACGACGTCGTGTCTGTGTTCATTTCAGAACGCGGATTTTGTACGTCGTGGCCGCCGTGTGCCGGTATGTTGTAATAAGGTCCATCCATTGACTTGCGATAAACAACTAGACTCCCGATCGCAAACAAAAGTGCCTCAAGAAACGTCCGAGCGGCGTTGTCTATGTATTGTGTGTGTCAACACATCAACTTACACAGATAACATTAACATATTCGTTCAAATTAACACCTTATTTCGTGGCAGTAATGTTTAATGTCAATTGCATACGATCGTGAGAAGTAATAACACGACGCCACGCGCTGGAAACCTGTCTGTCTCTTGTTCTTAAGCGTTTGAGATTACGGTGCGAAAGAGACATGTACATTGTTATCGAAGCGCGGTCGAAACACGACTGAACCAAAACTCTGCACAATAGACGCGTCGTGCAGACTTTTGCTTCCGACAGTTTTTGATCTAGTTGTTTATCGTAAGTCAATGGGTCCATCACTTACTTTGGGTGAAGGCACCACGCTGAAAGTGCTCATGATGCGGTCCGGGAACTCCTCGCGGATCTTGCTGAGCAGCAGCGTGCCCATGCCGGACCCGGTACCGCCGCCCAGGGAGTGCGTCAATTGGAATCCTGGTGAAGGTTCACTAGTTTTAACCCATTAACCCTTTATCTACGAGGACCTGTAAGCCAAGTCACTCCTCAATACGGGCATGTTTTGGCTTACGTACGATACTTCCTGATACATAGACATATGGTGCCATGCATGTCTTGTGGTGATTAAAGTTTTTTATCTATCTATCTATCTATCTATCTATCTATGGTCTATTTTTGTCAGAAAAAAAACTCTCCGGACAACTATAGATGCCAGTACTATACTTCATTTAATTTAGGATGAGAAACCACAACATTATATTGCAGTTCGTGAACTGTAATCTCTTAACAATTTGTACTAGCTAGAATAACAATTGACGACACGCAAATAAATCATTTAATCATTTATTCATTGTCAAGTCATGTACATACATTATAAAGATGTTAACATTGTTCTAAGTCAGTCCATGACGCCCTGTAAGGGCACACAATAATAATTAATGCCTAAATCTAAGAACATAATGTCAAAGCATGCCATGACATTAATTAAAGTGACATTAAAACAATTTTATTTTGCGGCTGCCAAACTATTGCACTGTACTGTTTGCTAGGTAAGAAATAGTTGACCAGTCGCAATATAATGTTATTGTGGTTTCTCATTCTAAATTAAATGAAGTATAGAGCGGTTCTGCCTTACTGGCAACTCTGGTTGACACCCGTAGGTAAATGGGTAACATTCTTACATACACATAGATACACAAATCACTTTATGCCTTACGGGGTGACAGGGTCTAAGGTGATAAGATACAGGGGCCGTACCATGACGTCTTAATGCGTTTCAGTTTAGGTTCGCCCGCTGTCAGATTCATACTAAAAGTGACAGCTAAAACTTGAACTGAGTCGGAATTAGGACGTCATGGTAAGGCCCCTGGTCACGTTTAGCAAATGATAGATACTGGAAATGGACTGTATAACGAGTAAATGAGGATGATGGAAACACCTTTTAAAACTATTAATAGATTTTGAGTTGGTTTCGTGAAGGGATTGCAAAATCCGATTTTTTCTCAAATTCGGATTTACAAATTATCAACTTGTACAAATCCGGATTATCCGGTTCTTTTGGATTTTTGTTAATATTTTGAAATTTACATGTAATTACGTGTTTTTTGAAAACCTAATGGTGTTAAATTTTATTGTTTTAGAATTTCCCTAATATATAAAATAAAGTTGCAAAAATCTTTATAATCCGCGTTTAATCAGTCCAGTACTGCTGTCTGCAGTAAGCAGTACAGTACTACCGGACCGGCCGACTAGCTAGATCTAAAGCTAGGTATGAGGTAGCCAGTAAAGCGCGGAGGGGAGAGGGATAGATATGCTACGAGGCGGGGAACGAAACGAACGCATGAATGAATGAAATGAAACGAAATTCAATAGGAAATTATGGTTAAATGACAACTTTGTCAACTGTAATTGAAATCCGAAAAAACCGGGTTTTTATGTTAAAAATCCGAATTTATAAAAGGCGACAAAAATCCGGATTTATCCGGTTATTTCGGATTATCCGGATTGCAATCCCTAGTTTCGTGTCTCACCTTGGAGGCAGTCGCAATTCTCAGACTCCTTCCTGATGACGTCTGTTCAACTTTCATGCTATTTTCCCCATTTGTTTCGTAATGGCAACAATCGTATTTTTACTTTAGCTTCCGTTTCGTATAGGGCAACACTATTTTCCGGTGTGCGCCATATTAAAAAATATAAAATGTCTTCTTAGTATCGACCTCCATGGCGGACGGATCGAATTATTGATTTATTGAGTAAAAGTCACTGTTCTTATCTTAAATTAGATTTAAAATAGTAGTGGTAAAGTGCTAATCCACCTCCACTTAAAGAAGTTGTGGGCAGTCTGTCAAATAAGGCTTCAGAGGCAAAAGCGGTAATAAGCGAGCTCGTGAAAAAACCTGTAAGTAGCCGATGTGCCGGTCTTGACTGAGGCCCGTTAAACATCACACAACCCCGAGGAGACCAGGTATGTGGATGAGCACTTTTATAACTTCATATCGTATTTTCGATTAATTGTCGGTTTACAACTTTGTTTCAAAATTAGCTTAACTACAGTTCATGTTTTGTAATTATTGCCCAAAACATTGGTCCTTCAGCCGGATCGTGAAAAGTTACCTATTTAAAGCTAAAATAATCATAACTTTATCGAAATTTTAGTTTTGTTTGGAAATTGGAGGGTAAATTTTAACTTGTCGCCATTACGGTACAAATAGGAAATAGTGACTTGACTTGCTTAGTTTTTGTGTTGGCAATATTGTGACGTTTCTTGTCATAGACGTTCAATTCCGGTTCACTCATTATTCTCGTTAGTGTGGTAGACCTGTGAATCTGTCACTTTGACAATTGACAGTTGACGTTTAAATTGGATTTGAGGTTAGACAAAGTTTGTTATTTTCGTTATCGGCTTATCGTTCGTGGTTTGTTTTTGTGCAGGCTTTGTTTAATTGTTTATTTCATATTTGAAACATGTCGGAAGGTGAGCATTCTGAGTCAAGCGACGCAAAGGCTGATCAAAACAGAGTCGAACGTGATTATGCTATGATGCGTTTAGAATATATAATGGGAACGGATTTACTTGGCTATATGGAAAATGACCTGAAGCCTATATCGGATAGCTTTCATAGCGCTCAGCGAGCAATAATGTTGACGTGCTCTGATAATAGGTTGGAGTTTAAAGTGACAGTGGATTTCGAGAATAAAATGAAGTCAGTTCTTACACGGTTACGGGCACTATCATCTGTCCCGGTCAAGAAAAATAATGAATGCGTATCGGCCAAATTACCTAAAATCAACATTAAACCTTTTGATGGTAAACTGGAAAACTGGATCTCTTTTATTCAGTTGTTTAATTCATTAATTCACCAGAGGGAAATTCCGAAGATTGAAAAGTTGCATTATTTATTAACAAGTGTTCAAGGTACAGCACTAGATTTAATAAAGAATTATCCCGTATCAGATGAAAGCTATATGGATGCATACAATGCACTAAATTTGCATTATAATAAAAAACGACAGATTGCTTTTACCTACTATGAAAAAATGTTGTACTGTGAGCCAATTAAATCAAAGTCAGGAATTGAATTGGAAAGAGTGTCTCGAACATTTAAAGAAACTTTACAAGTCTTAGACAAACTCTATCTGCCAGATGAAAACTTCATGTTGGTACATTTACTTTGGTCCAAATTAGATAAATCAACACGTGAGGCATTCCAACTTGAATTCAATTCTAATGAGATTCCAGAGTTTAAATATTTGCAAGAATTCATTGAAAAGCATATTAGAGCATTAGAAGTAATAGATGTCAAACCCATACCAAAACACAATTTGCAAAACAAAACCAATAATAGTGCAACTTTCAATCAAAAGAATATGAAAACTACTCTGGTGACTACAGCGTCGGTTTGTGAGTCTTGTGGTGACCAGCACAGTCTTGCCAGCTGTGATAAGTTTTTGCAGTTAGATGCTACAGCTCGGTTTAACTTTATAAAAAGTAAAGGTTTGTGCATTTGTTGTTTTTCGAATAATCACAAAGTAAAACAATGCCGCCAGTCAGTTGGTTGTAGTGTGTGTGGGTATTCGCACCACACTCTATTGCATTTTGATAAGATAGCATCAGTGGCTCCAGTTGCTAACCCGGCGCCACAAGTCGGGGTGAGTGGCCCATCTGGCACTAACATTGCTTTGACTACTGTATCCAATAGTAACACTGTGTTATTTGCTACAGCTAAAGTAGCAATCAGGGATTGTGTTGGTCAGTATCAGCCAGCCCGTGCCTTGCTGGATTGTGCGAGTGCGTGTAACTTTATATCTGAACAGTGTGCGAAACGCCTGGGGTTGCAGATAAATCAAATTGGTGAGTGTATCTCTGGTATTGGAAATGCTGTAGCTCAGTCTCGAGGATCATTGTCGTGTTCCATGAAACCTATGGAAAAAAATGAGACTGAATTTAATTTTGAAGCCCTTGTTTTACCATCCATTTGTGCCGATCAACCATGTCAACCAGTAGATTTTTCTAAGTGGTCTCATATAAAAGATTTGAATCTTGCTGACCCAGACTTTGCAAATCCTGGACCAGTTGATTTATTACTTAATGCAGATATCTTCGTGTCGTGTCTCACCAGCGGTCGCAGACATGGAAGTATGGGTCAGCCTAAAGCTATCGAAACCATATTTGGGTGGATCATCATGGGTGAGTGTGATGAGAGCCATTTGCGATCTTTTAATAGTTGTCGTCGGAAAGATTGTTTTTTCGTCTCGGGGTCTACACAATCAAACTTGTCGTTGGATAGTTCTCTGAAAAGGTTCTGGGAGTTGGAAAATGTTAGTAGTCCTAGTCAACCTATATTGTCGAAAGAGGACCAACTTTGTGAAGACACATTTATTGAAAATTTCGGTCGCACGAGTGAAGGCCGTTTTGAGGTACCTTTACCTTTCGTTGATCCTACAAATAAGCCTATATTTTCAAACACTCGTGAAATTGCAATGCGAAGACTCTTTTCGTTGGAGCGCAAGCTCTCTAAGCATGCAGACTTTCGTGCGTGATGAGACTAGTGGTCACATGAAGGAAGTAGAGCAACCCCCTGTTAGTGTCGGAAAATTTTATTATATCCCACATCATGCAGTTCTTCGTCCCGACTCTGTCAGCACGCCGCTTCGGGTAGTCTTTGATGCAAGTTGTAGAGACAGTAATGGATTGTCCCTCAATGAGGCACTCTTAGCAGGTCCCAAGTTGCAAACAAACATCTTTGACGTTCTTTTGCGATTTCGTTGGCACAAAGTAGTGTTTACTGGAGACATCAAAGCTATGTATCGTCAGATCCTTGTACCAAAAGAAGACGCAGAGTATCAGCGGATTGTATGGCGGCGCTCTATCGACGAACCTGTCAAGGATTATAGGCTAGCGACCGTAACATATGGGGTCAAATCTGCCCCGTATCAAGCGCTCCGGACAATTGCGCAGTTAGCTAAGGATACTGCAGCTGCTTATCCCTCTGGTTCGATGGTGCTAGGTAGAGATATTTATGTTGATGACGTCGTAACAGGTGCTGACTCTATCGAACAGGCTCTACTTTTAAGATCAGAACTTTCGAATATTTTGTCGTTGGGTGGGTTTCATTTAAGGAAATGGACCTCCAATCATAGAGAATTTATCGCAGATCTACCTTCCTGTGAATTGTACTCAAGTGATTTTAAACATTTCGATGAAACGTCAGATTTATCGCTGAAAATTCTGGGAGTGTCGTGGCGTCCACAGACAGATTCGTTTCAATTTGAAGTTGTTAAAACTAATGATCAAAGATGTACTAAACGTACAATCCTTTCAAACATCGCACGCATCTATGATCCGTTAGGGTTTTTGTGTCCTGTAGCGTTTCATGCGAAGTATTTGATGCAGATTTTGTGGTCGTCAGGAATCCCATGGGACGACGACGTTTCGGAAGCAATTGCTGCGGAATGGACTCGTTTTAAATCACAATTGTCAATGTTGCGTTCTGTTGTGATTCCTCGTCGCATCGTTCATTCTTTCCTTTCGTTGCAACTGCATGGTTTCTGCGACGCCTCAGAACGAGGTTATTCCGCAGTTGTTTACTGTCGTGTCGTTGCTGCAGACGGCTCTACATTTGTAGAGTTTTGCTGTGCTAAGTCTAAGGTGGCACCTCTTCGTAAATTGTCAATCCCGAGATTAGAACTTCAGGCTGCTGTCCTTTTATCGGACTTAATATTGTCTGTTCATGAAGCCTTGAAACCTTTATATATCATCCAGGAGGTCGTCGCTTGGTCGGACTCCACTGTAGCTTTGACGTGGATCAAGTCTTGTCCATCTAGATGGAAGACTTTCGTGGCCAATCGTGTGAGTCATATCCAGGAAATTATCGCTCTTGATCGTTGGCGTCACGTGGGTACTCTGTCCAACCCCGCTGACGTAGGATCTCGGGGTATGCTCCCTGTTGATCTGATCGAGTGCGATCTGTGGTGGAAGGGTCCTGCTTGGTTGTTGAAAAGTGAGTGTGATTGGCCTCCATCGGCCCTGGACTTGCCAGCAAACAGCTCTACATTGGAAGAGCAGCGGATTTCGACTTTGTTAATTACAAACAATTGTAATTTGATTGACTTACTTCTCGACAGGTTTTCCTCTCTTTTCACTTTAAAGCGAGTGTTAGCTTATTGTTTTCGTGTCTTTCGATCGACTCGAGAAAAAGTTATCGGACCTTTACAGGCGTCAGAAACGACTGCAGCGCTCATGTTTTTGGTGAAACATGTACAGCTCGCTTCGTTTGCTGTGGAGATAAATCATTTGAAAAATGATAGTGTAAACTTGCTGCCGAAAGGCTTGCGCAAGCTCTCGTTGTTTATTGACGCGGCGGGTATTGTCAGGGTGGGCGGTCGCTTGGCTAATGCTTCAATTAAATTTTCGGTAAAACATCCTATCCTATTGCCTCGCTCCCATCGACTGACGGTTTTAATTATCGATGAATATCATAAGAGATTTTTACATCCAGGCTCGCAAACTCTACAGAACTTACTTGCGCAATCCTTTTGGATTTTGTCTCCCAAGCGAGCTATACAGGCAGTTATTGGTGGTTGTATTAAGTGTTTCCGTGCTCATCCATCGCCTGCATCAGCACCGCTTATGGGAAACCTTCCATTATGTCGTATATCTCAAATTAAACCTTTTTCGAGTGTCGCCATTGACTATGGCGGACCTTTTGATATTGCTCTCGGACGTGGACGTGGTGTGAGAACGTACAAAGGTTATATATGCGTGTTTGTCTGTACAAGTACGAAGGCTTTACATATCGAACTCGCTTCAGAGTTGTCGACAGATGCGTTCCTATGTGTGTTAAAGCGGTTTATTGCGCGTCGGGGTCGGTGTAATAATATCGTGTCAGATCAGGGACGTAACTTCATTGGCGCTAGCAACTATCTCGGCTCGCTCATGCAAAGCGCTGCCAATGCGCAAGAAATAAAGTTCTCGTTCAACCCACCTGGTAGCCCGCACTTTAATGGTTTGGCTGAATCCGGAATTCGTTCGGTTAAGACGCATTTAGCTAGAGTCATTGGAAAGCAACGGTTAACTTTCGAGGAGTTTTACACCGTCCTCACGCAGGTTGAGGCCATGCTCAACTCGCGTCCTCTCACCCCTCTTAGCACAGACTCTAATGACTTGTCTGCCATAACACCAGGTCATTTCTTAACCCTTGAACCTTTGTCAATTCTTCCTGAGGAAGATTTTACTAATGAGCACATCAGTGCTAATCATCGCTGGAAATTAATTCAGAAAATGCACCAGGACTTTTGGCGTCGGTGGCATACCGAATACGTACACACATTGCAGCAAAGGGCTAAGTGGAATAAGGTTAGCACAAATATTCTCGTTGGCACGTTGGTGTTGTTAATCAACGAAAACACTAGTCCCTTGATGTGGACTCTTGGTCGAATTTCGGCTTTACATCCGGGATCTGACGGAGTGTGTAGAGTCGTCACGGTTCGGACTGCGGCTGGTCATTACAAGAGGCCTGTTGTGAAGCTGTGCCCATTGCCTCTCCCTAATTAACTGTCACTAAATTCCTGGTAGAGTCATAGTATTAGAGTAGGTAGTCGTTTTAGCTTAATCTTATTATTTGTATCGTAAATATTACATATTTAGGTGAGCGGTATGTTCAACTTTCATGCTATTTTCCCCATTTGTTTCGTAATGGCAACAATCGTATTTTTACTTTAGCTTCCGTTTCGTATAGGGCAACACTATTTTCCGGTGTGCGCCATATTAAAAAATATAAAATGTCTTCTTAGTATCGACCTCCATGGCGGACGGATCGAATTATTGATTTATTGAGTAAAAGTCACTGTTCTTATCTTAAATTAGATTTAAAATAGTAGTGGTAAAGTGCTAATCCACCTCCACTTAAAGAAGTTGTGGGCAGTCTGTCAAATAAGGCTTCAGAGGCAAAAGCGGTAATAAGCGAGCTCGTGAAAAAACCTGTAAGTAGCCGATGTGCCGGTCTTGACTGAGGCCCGTTAAACATCACACAACCCCGAGGAGACCAGGTATGTGGATGAGCACTTTTATAACTTCATATCGTATTTTCGATTAATTGTCGGTTTACAACTTTGTTTCAAAATTAGCTTAACTACAGTTCATGTTTTGTAATTATTGCCCAAAACACATGTAATTACGTGTTTTTTGAAAACCTAATGGTGTTAAATTTTATTGTTTTAGAATTTCCCTAATATATAAAATAAAGTTGCAAAAATCTTTATAATCCGCGTTTAATCAGTCCAGTACTGCTGTCTGCAGTAAGCAGTACAGTACTACCGGACCGGCCGACTAGCTAGATCTAAAGCTAGGTATGAGGTAGCCAGTAAAGCGCGGAGGGGAGAGGGATAGATATGCTACGAGGCGGGGAACGAAACGAACGCATGAATGAATGAAATGAAACGAAATTCAATAGGAAATTATGGTTAAATGACAACTTTGTCAACTGTAATTGAAATCCGAAAAAACCGGGTTTTTATGTTAAAAATCCGAATTTATAAAAGGCGACAAAAATCCGGATTTATCCGGTTATTTCGGATTATCCGGATTGCAATCCCTAGTTTCGTGTCTCACCTTGGAGGCAGTCGCAATTCTCAGACTCCTTCCTGATGACGTCCATGACTGAGTCCACGAGCTCGGCGCCCTCCGTGTAATGCCCCTTGGCCCAGTTGTTTCCTGAACACAGATACGAATACAATAGATATTTCTATCACAAGGGAGCAAAATGATGTATTTACGGCGAGGGCGCTACATTGAATCCAGAATGTAGCGAAGGATTGTACAAAAGAATCCTGAGCAAAATTATTGTCATCTTGGGCGTTAACATTTGAATCCCTCATTACGCTCTAGATTCAATGTAGCGCCCTCGCCGTAAATTAATAATTTTACATCCCTTGTCACACAAATAACTATTATTGAACACCACAAATCAGTACAAAACAATACAGAAACAAAGAACATATACAATACGCGGTCTTATCGCTTAATAGCGATCTCAACCAGACAACCAATAACACAGAGAAATAAGTTGAAGACAGTTTAAATACAGTCTGGCAAAAAACAGTACAAATTAAAAAGTGGCAATACAATAGTGTCGTCCCGTATTCTTCTACATATAGATTAGAAAGGGACGACACTACAGTATTGCCATTTTTTTATTTCTACTCTTCTTTGCCAGACTAGCACAGCTAACATTACAGGTGGCGGCAAATAAGTAAAACGTGGAGGGGATATGCGCAGTATGAAAAACAACATTTTCATACTGCGCATATCCCCTCCACGTTTCACTTATTTACCACCACCTGTAACACCATTTGATTCTGCTATTCGCCGCTAGATGGCAGCTAACACAAAGTAACTTCAAGTAGTCCCGCTATTCGCCGCTAGATGGCAGCTAACACAAAGTTACTTAACGTAGTTCCGCTACTGGCCGCTAGATGGCACTCACCGGCTCCGCTTTGCCCGAACACGAAGTTGTCCGGCCGGAACAGCTGGCCGTAGGGGCCCGACCTCACCGAGTCCATGGTCCCCGGCTCCAGGTCCACCAGCACTGCCCGGGGCACGTATTTACCTGGAAAATGGAACCAGTTGCAGATGCCATACCCCATCGATCGATGCGATGGTTTCGCCAATGTCGAAGTAATAAACACAGTATTCAAAAATCTTGTGACAAAAATGTCGGCGACGTTGTACGGTAGAACACGTCAAAAGACCCCCCTCCCTAAACAAAGTACCTATATGTATGAGAGAGTCAAATTGAAGTACCATCAGCCAAATATGTGGTTTACCACCCTAAGGTTAAAATTCCTTTGCACGTCACAATATACAACGTCGATAAGACAGGCTGTCAACTTGAAAGTTCGACTTTAGCGACATTTTCATTTGATAGGAACTTGAATGAATAGTGATAGACCACTTATTTGGGCGACCGTACCCTTATTTTTTTTGTCAAAATGAGTAATATCTTAAAACACAAAATATGTGAAATAAAAGTGTCCTATCATTGCTTGAACCTTGATTAAAAACGCGGAGTTTAATTGAATAAATTAAGTTCACTACATGCCACTTTGCCCCCTTTTCTGAAAAAGGGTTTATTACAGCATTTTCCGATTTAAACAAATGATAATCTATCGATTTTGCGACAACTATCTACATCTATTCTTACCTCCCGAAGCCTCTGTATAGTAGACATCAATACGCTCCAGCTGCATCGGGTTCTCCCCGCAGTAACTGCCCGTGGGGTCCACGCCATGTTCGTCCGATATGATTTCCCAGAACTGCACAAAATGCAACGGAATTACAACACAATCTAACTTAATATTATAAATGCGAAAGTATGGATGGATGGATGGATGGATGGATGGATGGATGGATGGATGGATGGATGGATGGATGGATGGATGGATGGATGGATGAATGGATGGATGTTTGTTTGTTACTCAATCATGCCAGAACGGCCCAACGGATCTGGATGAAATTTGGCACATAGATAGAGAAAAGTCTAGAATAGCATATAGGCTACTTTTTATCCCGGAAAATTGCGTAGTTCCCACGGGAGAGCGATAAACGAATTCTTTGCAGACGAAGTCGCTGGCAACAGCTAGTATGTAGATACATGCAGACAAATCACGTCTATATCTACGGACTAGACGGGTACGTGGTTGTTATATGCGGTGTTCAATAAAGAGTTATTGCATTGTATTGTATTTGGGGCTGCCACCACTCCGGGTTTCACCCGGAGTGTACGGGCTAGCATGGTGCATGTCTGGGCTACGGGTTTAACATTGTCATCTCCGGATCAGACCGAGCGGTGACGGTGACAGCAAGAAAGACAGCCGACCATCACGGCGCGGGGCGCGTGACCGAGTGCTATACTGGTTTTGAAAGATGGCAGCCCTAATTTTATTGTATTGTAGACGCCTAAAGTAAACCAGAAAGCCACATTTAGCATGGTTATGCTTATGATTATGGTGTGGATAGGAGAATCAAAATAGTGATGGATTGCTTGTCGCTTCGGACAGGAGGAGCAACTGGAACATTCTATGTTTTTTCATTGCTCCCGACCAGTGTGGAAGTTTAGCATCAGCAATACAATACAAATGACTCTTTATTAAACATGACATAGTATGAAAAAAACTGGTACGTAGAATTTCTAAACGACACTGAAAATTAGAACACAGAACCATCCGAAAAGTAAAGCTATGGCCGGGAATCGAACCCGGGTCCTCGTCATTCCGTGACGCGTGCTATACCCCAACACCACCCATAGCAGGTGAGTAAGCCTTCGAATTTTTCTATCTGTTACCAACTGTCATGTGACCTTGTTACTATGCGAATATTTGTCGCTAAGCATCCTCTGTTTGAATGATGTGTCTGTACGACACAATTACAAACTACTACTGCCACTACTACTGCTACTACTACTACTGGTACTGGTACGTAGAGAAAATTATTATTAGAATATTGATAACAGACATAGTTTTTGAATATGTTTAAATCTTGTCAGTGAAATAAATCAAGCAGAAGAATCCTCCCGCTGCCTCACAGATCTATTGAAAATCTCATGCTTCTTTACATTCTTCAAGTATATAAAAAATACTATTGGTTTGGCATAAAGGTCCAAATACCAAGCCGTATTCTACAAAAAAAAAGTGACAAAAATGAAATTTGCAAGATAATGATGAAATGCACAGAAATCGTCATTGATTGCAATATCATGATTTTAGCATCCTCTTAGTAACATAGGTATATTTTTATTTTATTATACAGGATTGTTGTACTATATAAATGCAGACCTCACACATTCATAGCAACATGTCACTTGTCAACTCACTTAGAGATGTCAACAGGATGTGTTGTTAATTAAATCTTAAAAAGATAATTCATAGTAAGTGACAAACATGTTTATACAAACAAGGAGTCTCAGAACTTGAAGACACTGCGTATAACAGAATGGGTGTACATAACACAAAGATGAGCTATAACTTTGGTACACCAGCAGTATTCAAAACCGACCAACAAAATTTTTTTTTTTTTTTTTGAGGTTAATTGTTGACATGGGCCATCTTAAAGAAATCCTTAGGTAATCTAAATCTATGACTAACTATGACATGACGCGCTTCTTATATCTGGTAATTGAGACCAATTAGACCCTATTAGGTACATACAATGAAAACACTTTGGAAGTGAAGACGTAAGTACAATCCTAAAATCCGAACCAATTAAAATTTGAGGGAACTCTTTAAAGCAGTTTATAATGATGTTCGTACTGGCCACTTGCAGGCAATTTAATTTGATTTCAAATTAGGAATACACTAACACTTGTTGCCGCTTAAAAATTTCGAATTTTCGAAAATTTCGATTATAGTTGATTACATGCATTATTTTATTAAGTGCAATCAGGCTAATTTCCTCAAAGTCTGCAGTTCTCGCAGTGATCCCGAATTTGCATGGTAGTATTGGCAGTTCCGTGGGTTCGTCTAAAGTTTGGTAAGATTAAAGAAGTTTTAACACAGAATAATCTAACCTTGGATCCGATCTGGTTTCCACACTGACCGGCCTGTACGTGCACTATTTCACGCATTTTGATAGTAAATTATGTAATAATCTAGAAAACTATTACTTAAATGCACGCCGCGTTATGTACTGTACTGACTAAGTAAGTAGATTATGAAACGTTATCTAGACGATATCAAGTTTCTAGAGATCAACCGACACTAGTAAATGCGTAGCACGGACGATTGAATTGATCACTTTGATCAGTGTTGTAATGTTGTTGCGAGAATAATGTATTTTGCAAAGAGGGTAACTAAAATTAAAGTGGTTTCTAGATAAATTTTACGGTAGTTATGTAACCTAATGATTATTGTAAAGGTCTTTCATACTCAGTTAATGAATTTGTTGCGGCTAAACAAGCGTTAAGTGCGTTTTTGCGAAGAACTTGTTTTTTTTTTTTAAGTTAACGTGAGGGTTTCCAGCTCTGAAATGGATTTACCCATCAATTTAAATTATTTTCGATATATTGTGTAAGTTTTAGCTTTAGTACTATTACTTATTCTGTGGTTTTAGTTAATCCACTCTTTATCACGTTATTTGTAAGTTAATAAATAAAATCAGGATTTTTTAAATTGTATACTTAGTCGCTGGAGTACTATTTCAATCAGACCAAATGTTCTTTATTATGAAATCTTTTCTATGTAAACTTTACCGTTTAAAAACCAAAACGCTACAAAAAAACTAGCTGTAAACTAGCTGTCAAAAATATGAAGAACCCCTTGAAAACAATACCAGAATCAACCTTCACTTTTCATAATAAACGACTGATAACACCCAGCGGACTTATTTAGCGATAGTGATAAGCACTGATAGCATTTTTAAATGCGGCCATTTTAACTTGATCTCCAAAGTTTTGAAATTGCATTGACTTTAATGAAACGAGAAAGTCTTATAAAACTGGATATTGTGTCGCCGCTCATTATAACGTTCTAATTTAGGGTGTGGTTATTTTGGTCATATGTATTTTTAAATTAATGGTTGTATGCCAAGTACAATTTTCTATTACTCGAAGCATTTCCTCGAATTACATTATGGGGGCATTAGCATTGAAAATTTGGACTAAATAAAAAGCAGACGGAGCTTTATGAACGGCGAACTGAGGCCATTAAAACTATGCCTTGTCCTGTGCATGCAATTGCAAATTAAAGCATGCAAGTGCAAAAAGTTGAGCTATGCGAACACCGACGAAGTGACGTAGTTTAGTTTTGTCATTACTTTTTAACTTTTTAGAGTCGTCACAATTTAAAAGGCCCGTTTTGACATTTGTCTTCCCGACGTAACTAGTGATGTAACCATATGACTCGGTACTCGATACTCACGACAAATCGATTCAAGTTTGCATGAGTATTTGATCGATTTAAATATGTACTGTAAACTGGCATTGCATTAAAGTTCTAATTAGAAAGTGAATCTTCAGTCAATCATTTTCTTCAGATGATGAAGAGGAGCCATTCTATTGAAATCAGTGTTGCCATTGTTTACGGCTTTGAGCTCCAAGGTCATAATTTTCAGTAAAGATTACTACACAGCTGGTGAAATGCAGTAATTAATTGGTCTAAATAAAATCCAAATAAAGGCCAAGTGCGAGTTGGCCTTAAAAAAAATTATCTAGATCGATTTATTTTTTCCTTAACCGAGTAACTATTAACAGTCTGTGGACAATATGAAAAAATAGTTATGCACAGCACTTAGCTGAGTGAGCGATACCCATCAATGAAAAATACAATTACCTTCAGAACATTTCGATCGGTAAAAAATATAGAACTTCATGGGCGTGAACTGTCAAAACGGGCCTTTTAAATTGTGACGACTTTATTTGGTCTGAGTAGCGATGCCCGATACGTATCGATTTTTTAATGTATCGATACAAGGGAAGGCAATATCGCTATATTTTGTATCGATACACGTCAATACGATATTTACCTGTATCGTATCGCTTCGCAGCAATATCGGATCAAAAATATCGACTACTGCTTGGCCAAATTTTATTGCTTTAGCTCTCAAATATTTATCTGTAGTTACAACATCAGTACCTACTGTCAGAGCGTTTATTTTCTTCCGCAAAAAATACGCTCACAGAAAATCGGAATAGACTAGACCCACGTTTGTCTAAATTACTATTTCTTAAGTGTTTAGATGTTAAATATTGGATTTTGTAATAATATTTATATTCGATATAAATATAATCATGAATTTTATTTAATAAAACCTATGCGATATTTTCGATACGATATTTGCAATATCGATACAAGGGCTAACGATTTTAAAGGGGTATCGATTCAAGCAATTGCGATACACATTACGATACAATATATCGATACAAAGCAACATAATCGGGCATCCCTAGGTCTGAGAGACTTAACGAATTGAGTTTGGTATTTATTTAATAAATTTTGTCCGGCTGATAATTTGTTAATGCACATTTTTCAGCTTTCGGTCGAATTGATTAAATTGGGTCCCAATGAAAACGTGATAGGCTGTATTGATAAGGAGAATGGCTTTGGCTTTGATGACAAGTTTAAAAAGTTTGAGAGGGAACGTTCAGAAACAAGTCGTTCTTGGTTTTTTTTTAAATCTGAAACCATTTTTTATTTTAATTAGAAAACAACTAAACAAAAATAAAATGTATTTAAAGTACAAAAATTAAAACAAAATATTTTTAAATAAACAAAGAGGAAATGAAAAAGCACTATACAAACAGCGCATTTTTCTTTTTTTACTAATAAATCCAAGGCCTTTTTCTCATCTGCCAACTAAATAAAGTTTCAGAACGGCCGACACAAGCATCACTTTGGGAGGCAATAAATACCGTCCCGTATTTCCCGGCCTGGAAAACCCGACCAGATATTTGGCAGCCAAAATGTACATGGAATAACAGGTCGGTACTTCCACGTACACGAAATATCACCCCGGTACGCTCTAATACCGAGGTGATATTTCACGTACATGGAAATACCGAGCTGATAATCGGAAGCCAGTCGAATCGAAAAACCATAGACATTTTTTTTTTCTTACAAAGCTATCAAATACTCTAGTGCTGTTCTAGTGTATCGATAGCGTGGTGACTAGTGTTTGTGTTGGTAACGTTATGTTGTATAACTTGATTAAACGTAACAAAAAATTCAATTTGTATTTAATTATATTTTAAAAAAACCGGCCAAGTGCGAGTCGGACTCGCGCACTGAGGGCTCCGTACAAATTCTCTCAGTTATTATAAAACCCAGTCTTAGCAGAGCCCTGCTCTTAAGCAAAATGTAGGCAGTGAGAGGTCATTTTATATTGGTTATTATATAGACAAACAAATATTTAATAAAAAAAAACTACTTACTAGATCTCGTTCAAACCAATTTTGGGTGGAAGTTTGCATGGCAATGTACATTATATATTTTTTTTTAGTTTTATCATTTTCTCATTTTAGAAGTTACGGGGTGGGGGGAGCACATTTTACCACTTTGGAAGTGTCTCTCACGCAAACTATTCAGTTTGGAAAAAAAATGATGTTAGAGACCTCAATATCATTTTTGAATACCTACCTATCCATAGATACCACACACGTATGGGTGTGATGAAAAAAAAAATTGAGTTTCAGTTCTAAGTAGTTATGGGGAATTGACCACATTTCATTTTTATAACACCTGAAAATGTATATATGGCTCGAAAGCATTTTGCCTCATGATCACTGCAATATGTTTATATAATTTTAATATCGCTTATTATAAAAAATAATTAAAAATATGTCCTAATTTTACCAATACTACCACAGGATAGGTGAAACGGATTTGCTTTTTTAATAATAATAAATAATTTTGTATTTTTGACAACTTCAAAGTACAAGGGGGGGGGCAACTCTGAAATTCTATTTTCGAAGTTCGTTCCATACCTTCTCTCTCACTCTCAAGATAATGACTATTAGTATGAGCGGAACAGCTCGAAGCGAACCTCGAAAATCGAATATTGGAGAGACATTGACAATTTGAAATTAACTTCACTTTTTTTTCTATAGAGAAAAGACAAAGGGATAAGTGTGTATTCTGTGATAGTACCGGAGTTACGCCCTTTTAGAATAAGCACAAATTAATAAATTTATTATAAATTAAATGCAAGCCCTAGCGAAAAAAATAAACTTCATTCATCTTTTCAAACAAAATACAGAGAACCATTAAAATTATAGGCTCAGCAATATGAAATGTTGTCAAATTTGTTTTTTTTTTTTATTTTTATATGAAAATCTTAATGCAGAATACATCTACTTACCAAGTTTCAACAGTATACCTATCAAAGTTTCGGAAAAAAGTGGCTGTGACATACGGACGGATAGATAAGGGTTTTGTTTTTGTCATTTGGCTACGGAACCCTAAGAAGGAGGTATTAAGCAAATTACATCAAATTAATTGTTGTAACTGGTATTTTAAATGTTTTTAGGGTTCCGTAGCCGAATGGCAAAAAACGGGACCCTTATAGATTCGTCATGTCTGTCTGTCAGTTTGTCCGTATGTCACAGTCACTTTTTTCTGAAACTATAAGACTTATAGAATGTTTTTGTATTGTTATGAAATATACAATAGGTATTTACACGGCACATCATCATATTCAGCCTATAAACGTCCCACAACTGGGCACAGGCCTCCTCTTTGAATGAGAGGGCTTGGGGCTATAGTTCCCACGCTGGCCCATTACGGATTGGGAACTTCACACCACACCATTTCTGTATTCTATATTATACCTACTTGTTGACATGAAATCATTATTCATATGAATGAAAATAGCCAATTGTGACATTCTATCTTAGTCATTTTATTTTATTTTGAAATTTACTTATTTTTTTATTATATTGATTATTTAAAGTTATTTTAATGTTAACTACTATGAATTTTGATTTAATTGATTTAAAAATTAGTATGTAAAAATGTATTATTTTCATTAGAAATAAAACAACTAACAATAGGTTAAGGCACTGTAAGGCACTTACATTTTTATATGGATCTCGGTCTGAAATAAAATGTTTTTTTTTTTATATTATTAAATTGCTTCGCAAATGTGTGCAGGTGTCCTCACGATGTTTTCCTTCACTGAAAAGCTCATGGTAAATCAGACTTTAAGAGTATAACAATAAGAACTATGATTCATATTACTAACCGGCGGGTTATAATGAAATTCAGTACAATTTTACTACCCGGCTAAAGCCAAGGGTTATAATGAGTTTCTTTGAGTAAGGTTTAGGTATATGATATATAATGGCCATTGTGGTGGTGTGAAAAGATATTTTATATAGGTACAACTTGTAATGTAACGCAATAAGAACTTTGAGTTCAAAATGTAAAAGTAAATATAATCTACAGCGATGTCTTCGTTTTACTTAAAAATGTGTGTGCGTGGCCGTTGAATGTCAATTCCAAAATTAACGAAGTACCTACTGTCACTGCTGTGTCGCGTGTAACCCCTAATTTTTTTCATGTAACTACAAGAATCCTTCGTTACGCCGATGATATAGTCTTCTTCTCTTCATCAGCTGCCGACTTAGACCACATGCTAAAAGACCTAAGCAAAGGAAGCCTCGAAATTAGACTTAAGATGAATAACTATGTCGAAGACCAAGCTAATGACAAATAGCATCGAACGTTGGATCGACATAAACAGAGAACATATATCGCATATGTCCAGGAGTACTACATTTACTTGGGCCAATTAGTTTCCTTCCAGGCTCGACAACAAAAAGAAGTCGAAAGACGGACAAAAAACGCCTGAGCTATTGGTCCATGAAACACCTGATGAAAGGCAACTTTCCACTTTCTTTGAAAAAGAAGCTTATGGACATGTGTGTACTTCCAATTCTCACCTACGGTGCTTAAACTTGGTCTTTGACACAGGCTCTCAAATCCAAAATCGGGGTTTGCCAGCGAGCCATGGAACGCAGCATGCTAGGTGTAAAACTAGTGGATCGAATCCGGTACACCGACCTGGGGCCCGATTTTTGAAAGCACATGTGTGAAAATACCACTCGAAAGTGGTGAAAAATTGTGCTGAATTTGAAATACGAGTAGCTTAAAAAATACTTACGGCCCTCATTAATCATGTCATGTGGACTATGCAAAAAGGGTGCGACCAAACCGCCGCGTATACGCAGTGACGTGTCGTAGGCGTCACGTTTTCTCACCGTTTCTTCATACATTTTGTTGTGATTCCGTACCGTCACCGTTTTTTAAGCGGCGGTGTGGTCGCACTCAAATTTGATAAGAGCCGTAGTTTTGAAGATATAAACAGATTTATACCACTTTCGAGTGATGTGCTTTCAAAAATCGTGGCCCTGCGCTCCATGACTCAAGTCACAGACGTTGGTCAAATCAAAAGGCGGCAAAGCTGAAATGGGACTGGGCTGGTCATGTTTGCCGTATGCCGGATGAGTTATGGGCCAAGACAACCACCAAGTTGAGTCCCATTAACAAAGCGGCGGCCCGGTAGACCTAAATGGCGATGGCGGGACGAGTTAGACGCCTTCTTTAAAGACTGGACACTTACCGCAGCAGACCGGGAGCAGTGGAAGAGTTGGGGAGAGGCCTTTGCCCAGCAGTGGGACACAATAGGCTCATAATAATAACAATAATAACTACAAGAATATATCGTGCTTTACGGGTGACCATGACTCAGGTAATATTGACCTTCAATATTTAATTCGTCTATATTTCGTAGTTTCTAAGTAAAATGATAAATTTTTAAACAAAGTTTCACTTCCATTCAAGAGTAAGTATAAATTTCCTAAACTTGTTTTTTTCTATAGGTCTATTTATCTATCTCTTTAACTAATTTCATAAAATTTGTTAAGAAGTGCTTTAAGCGTGAAGACACTTTGTTTTAAAAAATCGGCCAAGTGCGAGTCGAATTCGCGTATCGAAGGTTCCTTACAAATTTAGCAAGTGAATATTGTATCCAGTGTTGCAGAGCCTAATCCTATATAGACAGACATAGAAGACATATACAAACATTTTTAGTTAGATTTGATTTTGGCTGTGCTATGCTATAAGAGCAACCTTCACACACCGAACAAACGGGATCCCAGTCAGAACCCAGTTCCAGACAGTATATCTATTGACTCCAGTAGAGATACTGATACGCGTTGCAGCCTACGTGAACTTTTTAAACGTTTCTTATTGAAATTGTAACAGCATAAAACAATACCTTGTTTATTTCCATTACGGCGACATACATTGGACACATGAAATAATATGATTGCAGAAAAGACTTGATTTAAATCCTACTAATATTATAAATGCGAAAGTTTGTGACGATGTGACGATGTGAGAGAGTGAGTGTGTATGTTTGTTCCTTCTTCACGCTGAAACGACTGGACGGATTTGGATAAAATTTGGAACGAAAATAGTTGGTACCCTAGATTAAAACATAGGGTACTTTTTATCAGGAAAATTGCATAGTTCCCGCGGGATAGCGATATACATGTTAAAGGCCGTAGCTGTATAACGTAAGTCCAATTCTACGCAGACGCAGTCGCGGTCAGAAGCTAGTTGGATATATTTTTTAACTGTTGCATGATATAACTACCTATATTTTAAGAATATCAATAAACCCTACATTAAATAAAAACAGACTTAAAATCACATCAAAATATTATGATACAACTCGAGCCATCTGTTGACCAATAGATAAAAACTTTATTATGATTTGATTACATTTACATAGCTTTACTGTTCCTTGTTCTATGAATGTGCTTAATATATTATATAATTATACCTTATACTACCCAAATTTCAAATATCTAGGACAACTGAAAGTACCTACCCCACATTTCTTGATGGCAAGGCATTTGTATAAAAACACCGTTTCTAATCGCTGTACCTTGTGATTACCTTGACTTCAAGGGTTGGTTTTTCCACATCTCTAAGAAACCACAGACCTAAGTAATACCTAGTTAGTATAATTTCAACTTTAACTTTTAATTACGCGTTACTGATAAAAGGGGTCTTGACAGACAAACGCTCGGACCGACAGACCGACAACACATTTTGAGGTACAGAAGCCTGAAAATAGATATATTATTATAATTACTTCATTTAGTTAGCCTTGGGAAAAATGACGTGCATAAAGCGACATCTATTAACAAATAGCGGAACTAATTAACCCATAGTAAACTTTATTATTATTCTATTGCTTAGTATTATTATAACATATTACATGTACTACATTTTTGAACTCAGCACTTCTTCCTCTTTCATTTGGTATCCCAATAAATAATGTATCAAAAAATATTTTTGGTGGACCCCCCTTTTTCTTTTATATCTCGACTTCTAGGTGGAACGCGACATGGGAGTTTAAGTTAGACCTCCAGCAATACAATTAAAAAAACCGCTTTCATTTTGGTGCAGTAGTTTTTGCATAGCGCGGTAACAAACATACAGACAGACAGACAAAAATTCTAAAAGTTGTATTTTTGGCTTCTGTGGCGCATATAGAGCCCCCTCAATTTATTTTTTCTGTAATTTCTCCTATGTACAGACATCGACCTGTTACAATTTTATTATATGTATAGATCTTAGCAGTTCTAATACGTAACTATATTACAGCGTCAGCAAACACTCGCGGCTTTTGTTTTATTTGAAATTTGTTTCATTCGTTTGAAAATAGAACGCCGCCGCTTGCCGTGGCATGGCCATCTCTATTTTCGGAGCCGTGCGATTTTTACGAAATTAGACTTAATGAGTATAACAATAAGAACTATGAGAAGTGAGATTTATATGTATTACTAACCAGCGGGTTATAATGAAATTCAGTACAATATTACTACCCGGCTGAAGCCGAGGGCTATAATGAGTTACTTTGAGTAAGGTTTACACGATATATAATTAGCCATTGTCGAGCGTCAAGGCAGAGGCGGTTCAGTGCGCGCCTGATGACCCCTCTGGCAGTGTTGAGGTCGGCGACTCGGGGAACTCCATCCGATCCGGGATAGAGCGTCTGCACTCGCCCCAGGCGCCATAGCAGTGGCGGCGCGCCGTCCTCTTTTATGAGTACTAGGTCTCCCTGCTGTAGATCCCTGCTACGTGTTCTCCACTTGTGGCGTTGCTGCAGCTCTGTGACGTATTCAGCTTGCCAGCGCTTCCAGAAATGCTGTCTCATTTGCTCCAGCAGTTTCAAGCGAGCCCTCTTGGTGATAGCGGTGTCCACCAGGTCTGGCCCCGGGAGCGACGTCAGTGGCCTGCCAAGGAGAAAATGCCCGGGTGTGAGCGCTGCGTAGTCATTGGGAGAGGAGAGGGGGGCGAGAGGACGGCTGTTTAGGATAGGCTCAATTTGAGCAAATAAGCTCCTCAAATGTAAGGTGAGTGTTGCCCAGTATTCGTTTAATGTGGAATTCGGCGAGCTTTACGCTAATTTCAGCTAAAGAATTAAAGTTTGGAGCGTAAACCGGCGCAAATTTGAATTTGATTATTTGCAAACTCTATCATAGACTCCGAATATTGCTCAAAAAAATCATTTATTTCCCTTGCAGTTGCTACAAAATTTCTTCCGTTGTCACAGAATATTTCCCTGGGCTTGCTTGCCCCTGCGTGAAATGAAGCGGCGCAGGGCCAATACAAAGGCATCCTTTGACAATTCGCTCACAGCCTCTAGATGGACACACTTAAACCTAAGCCATATAAAAATACATAGGTAGCATTTAGTAATCTTACAGCCACGCCATCGCCGATCAGTGATCAAAAATGGTCCGGCAAAGACCACAGCTACACTGTGAAACGGGAAGTCAGGCCTGACGCGTTGCGCAGGCAGGTTACCCATTATGTGTCATGGTTCTGCCATAAAAGCGAGTGCAGATGACGCATTGGCGGGCCGTGCGTCGTGCCAGGTTCCTACCCCCAATGGGCCAGAACTGCTCGCGCACAGACGTTAACATAAGCTGCGGTCCTGCATGCAAGAGGCGTGTGTGTGTATGGCTGAATATGAGTTTTGTCAATGTGTGTTTTGAGCAAAGAAGTATAGGATGTTTAGTTGAGAAATCATAGTTATACTTAATTTAATTTAGAATGAGAAACCACAATAGCATTATATTGCGCCTGGTCAACTATTTCTTACCTAGCAAATAGTACAGTGCAATAGTTTGGCAGCCGCAAAATAAAATCGTTTTAATGACACTTTATTTGCGTATCGTCAATTGTTACTCTAGTACAAATTGTTAAGATATTAAAGTTCACGAACCGCAATATAATGTTGTTGTGGTGTCTCATTCTAAATTAAATGAAGTATAGACTTATCAAGCCTGCCCCCTACTCTCAGGATCCCCTGAGTCGATGAAGGGCGCTAGCGAGTTAATGTTTGACTTTGGACTTAAAAGTCTTATTTCTACTTAATATGTTTATCTCATTAGAAAATGATTGTTGTTGTGACAACTTTACTAAAACATTTAATGCATGTTCTAGCTCCTCTACGCTTAATGGCCCCTTTATGCATTGTTTTTTGCATTTAATGTTAATAAAGCGTAGCACATATGCGACTGTACGTTTGTTTAGTACTGTAAGTTTAGTGAACTTGGAATATTTTTCAAAGTCTATCACGTTATTTAGCTCATCTATGTTTGTCAGTACAGAAGTGATAGGTTTGTATTCAGGTAAGTCGGGTGCGCTATTGTAGGTATTAAGGACGGGCCAGCTTTCTTCGGGTTCTAAGAGAAATGTCGGGCCAAACCACCATGCCGTTGCAGATTGGACGTGCTGAGGGTCAATGCCTCTTGATGCGAGGTCTGCGGGGTTTTGAGCTGTGTGCACATAGCGCCATGATGAAGCCATAGTTAGCTCTTGAATAGTTGCGACACGATTCGCGACGTATGTTTTTAATTTAGACGGACAGGTATTGATCCAGACTAGCACAACACTAGACTCCGTCCAGTATATACAGCGTGCTATAGGTTTGCGAAGTGATGTCGTAACTGTGGCGGCAACGCGACTGGCAAGAAGGGCTCCAGAGAGCTCCAGGCGAGGTATGGTCATAGAATAGATAATAACAGGGTAGAAGGGAATCTCTTTTGACCGCGTCCAAAACGCCGCCATTTATATACCTACTTCCCCCTTCACGTCGTTACGCCCCTCGGTCGTCCAGGCGTATTGCTAGGGTTGCTTACCGTTAAATATTATATTTACGTCTAAAGATAATATAAAAGAAAGAAAGGAAAAGGTTTATTTGGTGCAATATATATCGCTAAAATATAAGTTTTTATTTACTTTGAAATCATTATTTTAGCGAGCGAGAAAAGGTCAACGACCGGTGGCGGGGCTATTGAAGATTTGACGAAAAGATGCGAAAAGCAATAAAATGCTGTAGGTACCTACTTTAAACCATTGGGTGAAACAATTGGCTACACAAAAAGAACTGTTCAATATATTTTTGATTAATTAGGTACGAAAACGAAACAATATTTATAATTCAGTAAAAATAGCTCAAAACGTGGCAAAATATATGGAGAACATTTATCTACGGGGATGGATACCTTATGGGATGGAGTTAAAATTTATCAACTCTCCCCCCCCCCCCCTCCGAGGTGCGCGTCCCCCCCCCCCCCCCCACGCCCCCCTAAGTGTCCCGAAACGCGGTTTTTTGAACTTTTTGAGAAAACCGTACGCGATAGAGAAAAAGTGTGTGAGAATGAAATAATGTTCAATAAATTTACTATAAATCTGTCATACACACAAAAGCGATATCTCTTATGGTTTTGGCGCAAGCAAACGCTGAAAATCAACATTTTTTTTAATTTTACTATTTCTTTCGACAAAACTTTATTTTTCTCAAAAAGTACACATGTTACGCATTAAAAATGTATTATTAAAGTAAACAATGAAATATTTTCTTTAAAATGAGGGATTATTTATTTATATACTAGCTAAATTGAATTTTTTATGATTTTTTAAAAAATAATTGTCCCGGTCTAAATTTTTTTACTTGAAGGTTAGAGAAGTTTAAAATGATTATTTTCGTTTTTGTTTGATTTAATAATAACGCATAAAGCATAAAGAAAAAACTAACTACTTAAATCAAATTTATTCGTTTCCAATATCTATTTCAATCGTATTGAGACAACTTTGGCCTCGACAACTTCTACACATTATGGAACATTTCAAGTTTGCTTTTACGCACCCACATCGTCTACCACAGCCTTGCTTGCAGTTACATGTAATAAGCTTGAGAATGGAGGCTGGTGCTGGTGGCTCTGTGTTTATAACCGGCGTTAGGGAGTTATCGTTCTTTGCTCCTCCAATTTTGTACCTGATGGTAGGTACGCCGAGAATGATGGCGGGCAGTAGGCGATGTAGGTGGTAATTTTGCCAATAAAACTGCATTTTTGGCTTGCCCCACGAATTTGTTAAAACAAAAGTATCTGTGACTATTTAAATCTTGTTCCTCTGGATGAGCTTTATATACCGCGAGAATAAAGCGTTCTCCGGCCTTTTCGATCTCTTCTGATGTTGAATTTAGCTTGTTTTCTTGCTAAGTTGATAAGACGAAGTTGATACCTAGTTGTTTGTATTTTGTCCTGAACGCCTGAATGATTTTTGATTAAAGCATGTCCGAATTAATAAATTAAATTCTAACTCCGCATAAAATAATTAGGCCATTTTTTGTAAGGTGCTGACACAGAACTATATCAAGATAGAAGGAAAGAGTGTATGTACCTCGCGTGGCGAAAAGTTGTCCCGTGGGCTCACTTGCTCGCCGCGAACTTCAATCTGCTCCCGACCGCGGTCTGCATGTGACGTCAGTGGACGACAGATTTTAAAAACAAAATTATTTATTGCTCAATAGTTAATTGTTTAAACACTACCAAAAAGGTTGCGAGCTGTTAATCGAGGTATTTCCTTTCATCGGGAAGTACTATTTGTCCTTAAATATCTGTTATTAATTAAAAAACTATTTATTTTATTATTTTTATCAAAACAGTAGCGAGCGATTGTGTGCCAACGCTAGTTTTCCATTGCGGCTTTAATTTGACGAGCCAGACTTGGCGTGCATTCAAAACCAGCGATGTAAAAATATACTATTCAAACTGTCGAGTCGCGTTCAAGGTCGATTTCTCATTTTTTCTGTCAAAAGTAAGAATAGTGCTGTACCACAGTGCTGCACACTGCGATTGTCTTACTCGATTAAAATCGATTTTGAAAACAGAGGAAATGATAATTACGTTTTTATATTATTAATTATGCAGCTATATAATGTACCTACGTAGAGCAAAGCAAATATTATTAACAAACCGGTTATGGTTCCTTCTATATTGCGATTTTATTCCAATTTTCCGATTGATCCCGTTATGAAAAATAAATGGATTCAAGCAACTGGTCGTAAAAAATGAATTCTGTTTTTTAGCATTTGTTGTTATAGCGGCATCAGAAATACATTATCTGTGGAAATTTTAAATGTCTATCACGGTCTTCAATAGGTGCCTAAGTAAAGCCTGACCAGAAATATAAAGACCCTGTCAAGGAGTCGCCACTAGTCGATTTTTAATCTGTGTTACGTAATTTCTAATTGCAAAAATAGTTCCTTAATTTTCCGCAATATGGCGAGGGTTTTTATATTTCTGGTTAGGCTTTACAGCTGTTAAAAACTTATAAATTTTAACAAAATTTACAAAATTAAGGAGAAAAAAATAAAAAATCAGTTATTCAGGTCCGTCTACAACCAACGACCAGCCAGGAATCCCCCTCTGTTGTTTCGCCGTAGAATGTCAAGCGAAACTCAAATTCTAAAATTGTTTTTTTTTAGCGTAATATGCGTTCGTGCCAGTTTTTACATACATACGTCACGTCTCTTTCCCATAGGGGTAGGCAGAGACTACTTTGTTCCACTTGCTACGATCCTGACATACCTATTTCGCTTCATCCACATTTATCAATCTCTTCATACATGTTCGTCGGTTTCAGGTACTCCTGACCTGCCCTTTTTTCAAAACGTCTCCTATTTTGTCCAGTTTGTACTATTAAATAAAGCAAAAAAGGTTTGAAAAAGGAAGTAATATGTATAAATGTAACGCAATTTATTGGTTAGGTAGGTACCTACCTACATTTATATTTTTAGATTTAAAATTATGAGCTTTCTCATTTCCTCTGTCGAAAATAATTATCATTTCCTCTGTCGGTTCTTATCGATATTTAAAATCGATAAAAATGCACCTACAATAACTGGCGTAATATAATTGAGTGATAATTATGTACGAGTAAATATTTTGTCATCACACGAATAAAGATGTAATTACTTCTTTTCACAACGAAGACGAACGTCCGTTGTCAGATATATTTCTGTGGTCGCGGCGCGGTGCATAGAATCGGTGCCGTGTTCTAATCGATCTGTGAATCGATGCTTTTGAATTGTTTTCGCGCGGCTTATGTTTCCCATCACTAAATTACGCTCGTGACGTCAAATGTCACACGCAAAATGTTACACGCTCGGTCGCGAACAAATCGCTGAACTCTTTCATTCTATCTTGATATAGTTCTGTGGGTGCTGATAACGTCAATATACCACATTTTTTATAACACTATGTATGGAAGTTTATAATATTGTTCGTAATATAAAAACTTTTTAGTTAACCTAAAATGATACCGGCCACTAATTATTCACACATCTTAAAGATTTTAAAATTATATTATTGACATATTCGCGATTGGAAAAATGTGAGACAGACGTATGCAATGACAAGTCTGCACTGTTCTCGTGAATTGTCAAATCATTTCATACAATTTACGTCTCTATGTTAGCCAGGGATGGTTCATTTTTGCAAATCAACAACATAGAGTTGATTTTTACGCGTCAGATATATATGCGGCCCGCGTATCATCCGATGATTATGCTTTCACAGCAAATTGATATTTATGTGGCCCACCTATCATCCGATGATATGCTTTCACTGCAAATTGATATTTTTGCTGATAAGGGTGTGACGATGTTTCTTACGCCTATAAAGCATCACTTATTTTTACTGCGGTAGTGTCGTCATATGCTATTGAGCCTAATAGATGATCATTTATGCTGGTGACTGACCCTTAATTGAGCTACGTTTAACCTTAAGATCAGCAAGTGACTCGTCTGTAGGTATATTAAAGGTCGGCACTTGGCGATGCCCTTGTGAAGTCATATCCAACTTCGAATCAGAAAGTGTCATGTTTAAGTTTACGTAAAAAAAAAACAAATCAATGAGACAACTACAAATGAAGGGTGCAAGTAGAATAATGTATCGTTAAGTTATAATGACGTTAAAATTGTAAACAAGTACAAATTGCGAACGGCTTACGCTCCATGCTTTGTGTTGTGGAATGCGCTGGCGTCAGCAATCGGCGGCACGACGAGGCAGCCGAGCGGCCGGTAGGTATGGTGGAGCGGTCAGCAGGACGGGCGCGGGAGCTTGCTTCCGTTTGATACTCGGGCAAGAATTCTCACTGAAATGCGCATGAATAGAAGATGTGAGCGTAAACAAGCGGTGAATGTGGGGTAAGATTGAAGTTAAATTGATCGATGTGCTTAGTAAAAGTAAATTAATGCAAACAAATTTTAATTAAAATATTGATTTAGATCGGCTTTGAAAGTGGGTAGGAAGACATTAGCGCAAAATGAATAAAATTGGTCAAGCTAAACGATGCGAAATATGTGCAAATGCGCAAATTAAATGTAGGATGCTGTAAAAAACACAAGATTAATATGTAGCTACCTTTCTACAAGCGGTGCCATGCAAGAAGCAAGGTAGCGTTTATGAGGGTAGATTTAAGTACATAGGTATATATATCGATGGTCTAAAAATGGAGGGCTAAGATGAAATGCCTCTTTCCTGTGCAAGTAATTTATAACCGGCGGTCTTACTCTCCGCGCCGTAACACAACAGTGCGAGCGCTGCTGCTTAGCGGCGGGATTGGCGAGTAAGATGGTGGTAGCGATCCGGGTGGACACAGCACAGTAAGGTCCTACTACCCGCAAGATGATTTAATGATAAGAAAGAAAGAATAGTACCAGCTTGCCGATTATGATAATGATGAAATGATGATCAATCCTACAAATGAAGGTAGGATAAAAGAAGTACCGGGCGGGGTACACACTCGTTTATAAGAATGGCAGTCGCTTTTATATGCTCAAATTAAGGGGGAAAAAAGAAAGGAATCAATAGGTAAGCTCACGCCACTCTCCTTGGTAAGATGATCGAAGCAGGCGTCGCAGCGTAGGTGGGTATACTTCGTCCGGCGATGACCTTGTGACGTGTCCGCCGCCCGGCTGGTGAAGTTTTCTTGCTTGCGCTCGCTTCGATTCTTGATCGCCTTTTTGCTAAAGGAGTCCTTAAACAAAAAGGCGATGTCCTGTCACGGCCGCCAAAAATTATGTACGAGCGTACATAAGGGTTAAATGATGGTACGAAGAAGCTTTTCTGTATAGACGTATGTAAGTTTTCGTTACAATTGTACCAATCTACAGTGGTATTTTACAATATTTATTTACAACAAGCGTTTTATTTGTTCGATTATGTATTTATGCATTTAAAACTAATAAAGGTCCACGTTTTTGTCTATGATCAGCCTACAGGCGCCTGTACCTGTAGCATGTAAAATTGTTACACAGTACTTTTATAAAACGCAAATTGTAAAAAACAGGACAAATGTTGCCAATAAACGCCTGTAGAATTGTAACCTGTAGCTTTATAAAACAGGGCCCTGCATTTTGGTACACACAGAGTGTGACATTAAAAAATACGACATTTGATAAAGTGACAAAAAAGTCACCAGTGACATTAATAATGTTACGGGTGAGTTGAGATCATCGGTGAGATTCAAAAATCGTTATCCTGGAATGAGAGTAGGGTACTAGCTTTAGCGATAAATTGTTTGAAACAGTTTTTAGCTCTTCATCTGACTGTTGAGCTTGTGCGAGGCCAGTATAGTCATCTGACAAGGAAATGGTTTCGATGCGAGACATGGTATCTGCTACCACATTATCCTCTCCCTTGACATGTCTGATATTAGTGGTGAATTGGGATATGAATGTGAGTTGGTTCAACTGAGCTGGTTTACTTACTAAAAAATGCTAATGGCTGCCATCCCTGCTCAGTTTGTTGTTCTAGAGACGCACCAACCTGTGTACCCGAGGCATCCATGTAAAATGCTAGAGGAGAATGGTAGCTGTGACAAAGTCTATGAGTGGAGCTTGTGTCTCTGCAGCATTAGGTAGGAACTGACGGTAATAATTAAGCATACCTAAGAATCTTCTCAGCTCTTTAGATACATGGTAGCCGAGGAAAATGACTTCTGCAGCACCTATTACACATTTAGCAAGATTGACAACCATACCCAGGGCCCGATTTAAGGGAGGGCAATCGGGGCTACACCCCGGGGCCTCCACAAAGGCGGGGCCCCCACAATAGAACACTAGTAAACAACAGAACTTGAACATGAAAATAATTTGGGCCCAAGGGCCTCCACTCCTTTGTTGCCCAGGGGCCTCCAGACCTCTAAATCCGGCATTGACCATACCATAGTCTGCCAAACACCTGAACAATGCACGGAGGTGAGTAGCATGCTCTTCAGTATCCCGAGAGAACACCAAGATGTCATCTACATAGGGAAAACAAAAATCCATACCTCTGACTATCTCATCAATGAATCGCTGAAATGTCTGTCCAGGTCTGTCCAGCATTCCAGAGTCCAAAACCCATGTATGGAAACTCGAAGAGCCCAAATGGAGTCATTATTGCTGTCTTGCACACGTCTGCAGATTCCACTCTGATCTGTTGGTAGGCTTTCACAAGATCAATGGTGCTAAATATAGTGGAGCCAGCCAGGTTGTGGCTGAAATCCCCTATGTGACGCACAGGGTATCGTCTGGCACGGTGCGGGCATTAAGTGCCCTATGGTCAACACAGGGTCTTCATGATGAATCCTTCTTGGCCGCGAGGTGAAGGGGCGTCGACCACTGGCTTTTAGACGGGCGCACTATCCCAACTCGCACCATCTCAGCAAACTCCTTCTGCGCAGCACGCAGCTTGTTGGGTGCGAGGCGGCGCGGCCGAGCCACGACTGGAGGGCCGTCGACTGTCTGGATGTGATGCACGGAGTTGTGCTTCATCTCACGTGTGATGCCAGGTGGCCAGGTGATCTCTGGAAATTCAGAAAGAATTGTGTTAGTAGAAGTATTATTAATAGCTTTTACACTCGGCTGACCACAGTTGGCGATGGTGGCCAGAGTTGTTAGCCCTGTGACACCACACCGCAGCACTTTGTTGCGACAGTCAGGCAAAAGATTGTAATAACGATGGAACGAATGCACGCTCCGGGTGTTCGCAGATGATTTTGGATGTAGAAGAAATGATGATGATGATTATAAAAGTAGTTTAATCACGAAGATTACAGAGAAATCGTTAGATTTAAATATATGTTGCTTCCTGTTCGAGTTCTGTTAACGTAGTGTCGATTTGACACATAGTGCTGTCCCTCGCTCGCTGCCGTCCGCTAGTGTTGTGCCGGACCATGCTAAATTATATACTGGCCATCGGGTTGATTTCTCGACCAGCTACACGGGGGCGTACACTTCGCAGCCTTGACCTTGTAATTGTGGTGGTACCAGCAGAGCCTCCCTTGCTACTGTCCCTAGATTTACTTCTAGTGGTCCTAGAGGATGTCGACCTAGATTGTGAACGAGCCCTGCCCTTTCCAGTCAGGTGATACTGGGGCAGGCAGGGCTGGCTAGAATTATTAATGGGACTTACTTCAGGTCGCTCTGGGCTGCCAGGATCCCCTGAACGTTATGGGGGAGCCACTGGAACCATAGCTCCATCAGGACGGTGTCATCCTTCAAGTTATTTCCTGCCAAGCACCAGAGATGCGTCAGGAATTGAGTCGATTTTTGCTCTCCTAGCTCTTCTCCAGAGAGCAGCTGCCGCACCTTTTGAGATTCCGATGTAGAAAACCTGCTCATCATTTGAGTATTAATGACACTATACTTTTCTCCTTTCGGTGGAGGATTAACCACCAAGTCCTCCATCTCCTTGGAAAGGCGGGCATCCATCTGGCTGACTACATAATTATACTTTGTCTCGTCAGCCGTGATGTGCGCCAGCGCGAAGTTGGATTCTATGTGCGCGACCCACGCCGCAGGCCGGTCCGACCAGAAAGTTGGGGACCCAGTCGCACAACCCGTTTATAACTGACATTTCCTACTCATAAACTTAACTCCCTGCCAACCACGTATCTGGTACAAAAAGCCAAGGACTTTCCTACAAATTTGCGAAAGTCCCAAAACCTCCTTAATCCAACCTTATGACAAATATTTTTTTACTAACGTAGCCTACCTACAAACTGCCTCCAACCCAAATTTCGGATCTCTATAGCAGTAGCAGCCACATTGTTAGAAGGACAATAATGGAAAAAAAGTATCCTATAACCTATTCCTGGTTCTAAGCTACCTCCCCACCAATTTTCCTCCAAATCAGTTCAGCCGTTCTCGAGTTATAAGTAGTGTAACCAACACGACTTTCTTTTATATGTATACTAGCTTTTACCCGCGACTTCGTTGTTGATTTAACTAAGCAATTTCCGGGTATAAATGTATCCAAATTGTATAAAAAAGTCATTAGCTATATTTCTCGACAAAGAGTTCTAGTGATAGAGCCACTTTAAAGGAAATGTATTTCTTATTTTATACCCCGTGACTTTTTTTTTTCCCACCACCAACCACCACTGTGATCCTCAAAAATTTTTGTGAGTCCCAAATCCACCATAATCCAACCCAGTGACAATTTTTTTTTACTGACTCAGCAGCTACATTGTTAGGACAACATTGAAAAAAAAAGTATCCTATTACCTATCCTGGTTCTCAGCTACTTTCCCACCAATTTTCAGCCAAATCGGTTCAGCCGTTCTCAAGTTATAAATAGTGTAACTAACATGACTTTCTTTTATATATATAGAAATAGATATAGAATATAGATTTTGTGAATAGGCCTTGAAGGGCTCTTGAAGGGGTCTTTTTTTTAGTATACCAGTGCATTTAACAAAATCATCTGCCAAGAAGAATGTACTCCAACAAACTAGGCAAGAAATATTTTTTCAAATAAAAAAGTAGTACTTCATATTTTACACAAAGTACAAAAGAAATACAAATACAATGAAAGAATCATAATATCATTTTGACAACCCGGTTAGCCTAGTGGTTAAAGAACTTGTCAAGCTTATGGTCCCGGGTTCGATCCCCTGTCAGGGCAGATATTTGTATGATGTATATGAATGTTTGTACTCGCAGTCTTGGATGTTGAATATGCATTTAAGTATAAGCTAGGGGAGTGATTGTGGCATGTATATTTGGCCCTAATTGGCTTGGATACTCTGTACTAACCCCATGATTGACAAACTCTCCACATTTACAATGTTATATACTCAGTCATATATTGTAAGTTTGAGATGTACCTATAGAAAAAAACATGCTTATGCTATGTTTCATGCCATTTATACAGATCTATTCTATCCTTTTGTATTAAGTAATGGGGTATTTTGAGTTTAGTTACATACATACACATACATACATACATACATACATACCGTCACGCCTCTTTCCCACAGTGGTAGGCAGAAACTACTTTGTTCCACTTGCTACAATCCTGACATACCTCTAAATTAAGTTTAGTTCAAATATTTAAATAGTACCTAAAGGCATTATACTATACCTCCCGATATTATACTACACCTATACCTATCTCACTGTCATTAAATTTGTTTGATCATTTATTTTTTACGTACTTACTGTACATGCAAAGAGTACATCGAAAATCAAACACTATCACTAACCAAATTTAGAGAAGCAAGCACAGGACAATAAAGGAAAAAGCTTATCGTATCGCATAGCGGAAGATAATAATGTTTATCGCTTCGAGCACAAATTAAAACATCTTAGCAAATCAAAGCATAATAAAAGACGAAGACGACGACGACGACGACATTTTGTTTGTTTCAACCACAGTTTCAACTGTCACTGTCATGTCATGCTTGCTTTACTCTTTTTTTTCTTCTCTTGTACTGCTTTGCTGTCAGTAATTTTAAAGTCATGATTTTAAGTTAAGATTTTGAATGAATGAATGAATTCATACATTTTTTTAGCGTCTTGCTAGAATGTAGTCAGATGTGTAAATCTCACAAGTCGTCCAGTCCACTGCTTATCACCGCAACATGACCAATTTTAGTATTACATTATTTTCCCACTTGTAATCAAGCGTAATTAGGTACATTAAACTTCATATTTTCAAGTCCTATGTACATACCTAGTTATCAATGGAGTGGCCAAGCTGCATAAGTTATATAATTTTTTAACTATCCCACGGGAACTCTTTAATTTTCCGGGATCAAAAGTATCTAAAATATTGACCGGGAATTATAAGGTACCACCATCCAAAATTTCATTTAAATCGGTCCAACAGTTTTGGAGATAAGCGAACACAGACATAAATTAATACATCCATACATACATAATTACATTCATACATACAGGCAGACAAAAATTATAAAATTATAATTTTTTGTGTTTGATTACTGTTCCTTAGAGAACACCCCCGTTCGTTAATATTCTATTTTTGACGAATTTATTTCATGTACAGTACAGACACGAACCTTCTACTGATTTATTATAAAAGTAAAAACCAAACTCGGGGAGCACTCGCTAAGAATGCACTAGTATTGAAATTTCACGTTAAAAGTAAGTACTTTAGTAGTAAATTGCATGAAAAAAAGGTAAAAAAAAATATCACAAATCTTTACTTTCTTGTGATTTGAATAGTAAATTAATTCATTTTACAATTCTTTTTTTACCTTTTTTCATATAATTTACTAGGTAAGTGTAGGTATTCACCTAGTAAATTACATGAAAAAACGTGAAATTTCAATACTAGTGCATTCTTAGCGAGCGCTCCCCCGAGTTTGGTTTTTACTTTTTATCTCAGATTTAGCAAGCAATGTGAATGGGTGATACCTTAAAAGAAAGAGCAATAAACAGGCATGTTTTTAAAAATGTTTGAACATTTCCAGGTTTTTTTTTATTTATTTTTTTATGGCACTGAAAGATTACTCTGTTCAAAAAAAATACATTTTTTAGTAATTTCGGATGCCTCCATTTTGTTTCTGTGGCAAGACAGACACTTAAATATTGTTTCACTTGGTCCAATACACATTAAACTACACGAAATATAAGATTTTGTTTACAAATTAACGCTCATTGGTGCATTATTGACTCGTTTCTATCAAATTCTGGGTCTTTTCATAAAATTTCTAAATTTACGATTTAAAAAAAAAAAAATCAAATTTCGGCTAAGACATGTATGGCTCAAAATGTTCAAAAATATCTCGGCTATCACCCCCTTAAAGCTTTGCACCTGGCTACCAAACACCCTGTATATACTATGTCGAATAATGAACATTAGTTATTAATGGAGCTTCGTTGTGAATCCATCCGAATTGGCAATAGTATGGTAGGTATGGCAATAGTACACTTGAAACGCCAGTGTTGCCATATGCGGCGCACTCGACGTCGAGGTTGTTGCGCAGAGGAAACGATTGTCATTTTTTATGTTATGACGCTACGTAGATTTCGCGCCAAAATGAATGACGCTGATCGCTGACGCTCTTCCACGCTGACGCGCAATGGGGGGGGGGGGGGGGGGGGGGGCAATAGATACCGTCCTGGAAAATCCGACCAGATATTTGGCAGCCAAAATGTACACTGATTAACAGGCCGGTAATTATCAGGTCGTGTTTTATCACCGGCAATAAGATTATGCATTATAAAAATATTACATTTCTTAGCTACATTAAATATGTTATGAATATACCGTAATAGAGATAAACAAATAGTTAGTTACTTTTAGTTGTTAATTTATTAAGTATTAATACTTTAACTTATTTGCGCATAATAATGTCTGCTTGCCTTTTTTTTGTAAACTATTCCTTTCTGTATCAGATTAGGTGGAAGAGATCCCTTCTTAGGGATAAGTTCGCCTTTGTACTATTTTCTGTGTAATTCTGTATTTTTAATTTTTTATGCGCAATAAAGAGTTTACATACATACATACAAATTTATTAAAAGAATTGAGGATTACGCCAAAAGATTATTTTAATGATTTACAAATGATTGAAGAAAGTTACATAAAACTCCTAACGTTAGTTAATCTCTTCCCTAATTTAGAAGCAAGATACTGTTATGAGAAACGCTATCTCGGCATACGAGAGCTTAACAGTAACTTTACGATTTCTGGCAACAGGGAGATCATACCTATGAGTGACTAAAATTTTCGGCCGTAATATCGCCTCAATCTTTAGGGCGAATTATACCAGAAACCTGTGCTGCTATTTACAAAGTTCTCAAACAGGATTATATACTGGTAAGATTGCTGTTTTTTTTATCCCTACTAATATTATAAATGCGAAAGTAACTCTGTCTGTCTGTTTGTTACCTTTCACGCTTAAACCGCTGACAGATTTAGTTGATATTTGATATACTTACAGACTGTTTAAACCCCGGGAAATTGCATAGTTCCCGCGGGATAGCGATAAGTGACTTCTACGCAGACGGAGTCGCGGGCAACAGCTAGTATTTTATATACATACATGACAGCGGAAGATTGAACCCATACTATCACATATTATAATATTTGTATGAGTATGAAGTATGATATCATTATGTTCAGTAATTACGAGTACATTAACAAAACGTGATATCCCTGTTAACGTGATTACCCCATATCCAGTACTTATTATATAGGTATTTTTAATGTCTTTTTCAGTTTCCCGATACTCATGGCAATTGTTGACGCAAGATATCTACCCGTTTATACTGATTTTGGAACAAATGGAAGTTTCCGACGGAGGAGTACCTATTAAAAAACACCAAGTTTTTTGAGAAGTTGCAAAATAAAACATTAAATATATCAAATCCTGAAAACGTGGAAAGTAATTCAAGGTGTCTGCCGTACGTTTTTGTTGCTGACGATGCGTTCCCGTTGAGAACCGACATTTTGAATCCATATCGCCAAGCTGATTTGGACAGCCACGAGAAAAAAAAACAACTATAGGCTATCTCGCGCAAGATGTATCGTAGAAAACGCATTTGGCATATGGTCTTCACGATTTCGCATTTACCATACTAAAATTAATATAGAACCAGATAATATAGAAAAGATAGTGATGGCTACCATTGCTTTGCACAACTTTTTAATGACAAATGTGCCATGTTCATATGCACCCCCAAGAAAATATCAACAACGGGACTGTTGCCAACAATGGGTATGATACTGCAAGGTCAACTATGGAAAATTTACAAAGGCGAAATCAAGGAAATGTATTTAATAATGCTAAAATCCTCAGACAAAAATACCAAAATTACTTTGTCAATGAAGGCAAAGTGCCGTGGCAGGATAATTTTGTATAAAATACAATTTACTTTATAAGAAGCTTGTTTGCTTGTAGTACGTAGTAGTAGTTTATTAGTAGTTTTATTTACTTTATTTTTAAGTGATGATGTAATTTTATATTGATTGATACAATTAACATAGGTACTTAAACATTAAAATAAGTTTTAATTATTAAAGAAATTATCATTAAAATAATTGGTGTTATATTAATTATTTAATTACTACTATGGTATAAACTTGACGGCGAAAGATGCTGCAGAATCTTCAGGTATTGACAGTAAATTCTGCGGGCCAGGGGCTTCGTGGCGTTGCGAGAAATGCAGGTCATTCTGCACGTTTTGTGAAGACGAATGACTAGGAGATGTAATTTATAATATGACTAGCTTTTGCCCGCGACTTCGTACGCGTAGACAATAACTCAAGTACTTAATAGTAATACCGTTGTTAGACGGAGTTTCCTCGTACAATGTTTTTCATCACATTTGCGAGGAAATTAAAAAAAAAAAAACAAAATACAAGCTCAGAACCACCAAATTACCCGAAAACGACCCTCATCAACATTTTGGTATCAATAGTGTGAAAATATAGTCCTTCATCTTGGATCCAAAAAATTATGCCAAAATCGGTCTCAGAATCACTAAATTACTCGAAAACGACAGCCATCAACATTTTAGTGTCAATAGTGTAAATATGTCATCCGCCATCTTGGATCCAAAAATTATGCCGAAATTGGGCTCAAAGCTACCAAATTACTCATAGAATAGAATAGAATCGTTTATTTGCGTTTATCGAAAATGACACCCATCAACATTTTAGTGTCAATTTTTGTGTCAACATGTCATCCGCCATCTTGGATCCAAAAAATTAAGCCAAAATCGGGCTCGGATCGGAGCCACCGAATTACTCGAAAATGAAACCCGCCATCAATATTTTTAGTGTCAAACTGTCATCCGCCATCTTGGATCGTAAACAGTAGTCTAATTGAAAGTTTTATAAAATTGGTTCGTAGTTTTTTTTTTTAAGATATTAAATAAACCTGGCTGATTTGAACCTCCTTAGTTTGAAATGCGTACAATGAGTTCTTAATTTTAAAACTAAACTTTTCCTCCCGAGGGAATTATGAAAATCCATACAAAAATAATTCCCACGGGAGTAAAATATTTGAAATTCCCGGGGGTGGTAAATCAGCCACTACGGCTCTATAAGCACGCTTGTTATAACACCCTTTACGAGCAAGTGTGATGAAAAAAATCTTTCACTAATAGATAGCTACATTGTTTTTGATTGATATAGAATACTTTTGTCCCGAGAAAGTGTAAAGTTCCCGTACCGGTATTCATATTCACACGCAGTTGGTAAGACAGAGCGCAGTGCGCATGCTCCAGCAGCAAGGCGACGCCACGCGATGCGCTGGGGGGCTACTCCGAATTTCGATTGTCGAAGTTCGTGACATGCCGTCCCTCTCCCTCTAAAATGAATGACTATTAGTGTGAGCGGAACGGCACGAAACGAACTTCGAAAATAGAATTTCGGAGTACAAGACCTGATAATAGGGTCGCCGATTTTCAGACCGGTACCTATTTCCAAGGTCGGGCGAGGCGGGAATTAAACTTTGTTGAACACTCCCGCTTAAACTTTTGAAGTAGTGAGTTGAGTTCTTGAGTAGTTTTGTTTCAAAATGAATGTAATTCCCATAGAGAGTTATAAAGGAGGCAGTACATGGGTGCAAAGGGGTACCCATTTTTATACAGTGGTTAGAAAACGGGGCCAGGCAATAAACTACAAATGTGGGAGCTCCGGTTGCCCGGCAAAGTTTATGGCCAAATATGGCGTCCCAGGCCCGGTGAACGGGGTCCACGATCACGATGACCAACCGTGGGTCCCCAACAGGTACCTATATCATATCATAATGCAATCATTTATTACTTAATTGTAAGTATCAAATATTAATCGTTATTTTTGACGACATATTTACTTTATAGTTTTATAATTAGTAGTAGTTTTAGTTTTAGTATTAGTCTGTTTTAAAATATTGCTTTGTTTCATTATTAATAAATGCCAAATTGGTAGTATCGTTTAATATTCCTACAAGACTCAGTCACTAAGCTTCATTATGTTCAATTTGTAAATAAGTTCCTAGTAAGCAAGAGCGTTTAATAATTAATGTGACATAAAAATATTATGCATAAACTTATAGTTATGGACTTATGGATAGTATTGTATAGGTACAATTTTAATAAACTAGAACTTCAGAACCAACTAAATAACCGCGCGCATCTTCCCGCGTCGCTTCGTTCCCCCCCCCCCCCCCGGACGCTCGCCTGACCGACGCACGCAGCACGCACCCAACAGATGCCGCTAGCTAGATGCTACAATTATTATTATTTATTTATTTACTTCTCTTCTCATTCTAAATTAAATGAAATATAGTGGTTAGGGAAGGTAGGTCAATCCCCGGTTGTATGATGAATACGAATGTTTGTACTGTACTCGAGTCATGGATGTTGAATAATTTAATTATGTAGTCCGTGGGCGAGCTCGGTTTTATTTCTTGTATATATATATATCATGTTTTTTGGAGATCATAATATTGCGAATTGGTTGCGTTCCTAAAGCACTCGCAATAATATTCCCACAAAAGAAGAAACTTGAAAAAAAAGGAAAAAGATAATTTTTCACCTGGGCTCGAACTACGGTCGTCTGGTATCAACCTCGCCCGCTTTCCCACCTGAGCTAATATAACCTCATTAGACGTGGGTGAAATTTACTTTTGCATTCTAATGATTTTCATTGCTTAAAACACGGTTCAAACTTCTTTTTTTAATGAAACTTAGCCAGATCGATTTATCGTCCCTGAAACCCCCTGCATAAAAAATTTCATGAAAATCGCTGGAGCCGTTTTCGAGATCCAGATTATTGAGCAGATTATATACATAGTACAGGCTTTGCCTAGTTTGGAATCAATTGGCGTGCCTGATATTTATTTATTTATCTAATAGTGCAATTCTTTTGGTTCAGCCAGAACCCACTCCACAGGAGGGGCCCTCTTCAATGGTTACTGTGAATACCTCTGTAACTTTTTTTTGGAAAAAAATCATTTTCCTATACGTTAATTGCCTCTACTGGTTGACAATATATTATGTATGGGAGAATGATTTATTTTTAATTTTCGTTTTCAAAAAAACTTTGCAGGGGCGTTCACTTAGACTTGTTCAACCCCTGGCTGAAATATCTGCGGTTCATTACATCGAACCGTGTATAATCTTATACCTACCCATCTTGGACGCTGGTGTTACGTTGCTGATCGAAATCTCTTATTGTGATGTACTATCGGGTGGGGTAAAACATAAAATCTAACTATGTAATATTTTTAATTACCAGGAATAGACTATACCAGGCCCTTAAGGAGAGGTGCGTCGCCGACCCGAGTGCATCGCTCATTTCCATTTATGAGGATGAGGCTTTTAGGTATTATTTTCAAATTTGCTTTCGCCGATAGTAAAGAGGAGAAACATTGGTTCCCCATTAATTTACTGTTTTTAATTGAGAGGGATCGGCTGACTGGTTTACTCACTTACTAAATTGTGCCTATGTGTCTTTTGTACTGGCCGAAAGATGATGATGATTTTTTACTTATTTAAGATTTTTTTATTACTTACTCAGTGACACTTTTTTATTACACTTGCGCCAATCAAGACGAATTTAATAACGTATCATTTATCAAAATCGGTCGAGCTGCTAGTAGTTACGAGTAGTGGACATAGGAACGGACATCGACATACTTACATACATACAAGTCAAACACAATATCCTCATTGTGGGCTCGCCGCAGTCGGGTAAAAAGGGTCTCGACAGATGACAGACAGACAAACGAAGTGTTCCCACACGGGTTTCTTTTTACGGAACCCTAAAAACTTATTTTTTTGTCAAAAAAAAATTGTTTTATCAGGTACCTGGATGCCGCTCCGCATCTCAGCTACGAGTTAGTACTACCATCAATGAGAAAGTGGCGCAGGAGCGCACAACCCGCCGTGCCCCGCGACGTAATGTCATACGGGTTGGCCCTCGCGGCCCACCCCTTGTACCGGGACATTTACGCGGGCACGGTCAGCGTCGCGGCCGGGGCGGGCGGCAGCGCCGTGATACTGGCCATGACCGGGTGGGAGGAGGCACTCCGCGAGGCCGACACAATTGTCGCCGACGGCACGTTCCAAACTGTGCCAGCAGGGCTGAACGCGGTGCAAATTTTGACCTTGCACTCCATCCGGCAAGGTCATCACACGCACCCGGTGGTGGTCGTGATGGAGAACCGCCGACAACCACTCTACGAGGCGGTTCTCCAAAGGGTGTGGCAGATGGCCGAACCACACCCTTCAAACGTCACCACCGACTACGAACCGGCCCTGCAGGCGGCGTTGGCAAGGGTGAGCGGAGTGCCAGTAACGGGTTGTTACTTTCACTTTGTGCAAGTAAGTATTACAAATAATCTTCTATAATCGTAAATGAAATGAAATGGAATGAGTTTATTTATTTTGCTGGAACATACACGGGTGTTACTACGGGTGTACGTATACCTATCCCAAAAATACGTTATGTTTGTGTGAAGTTCACACTGTGAACGTTACTGACTCTTAAAGCTCTCGTAAAATAACATATTCTATACTAGCTTTTATATTCTATACTTCGTCCGCGTAGACTTCAGCATTTATTGACAAAAGTCACATATTGCTATGCATATTTGAACAGGCACTTAGTAATCAGTAATCAGTCATTTATTTGTTCAAACATGGTCTAAAAATAAGATGGTTAACAGACAATTTTAAGGTGCTACATGTTTATCACTAAGATACACACCCCTAACACCCCTATTCTGACATTTAACTGGTAATATATATTTTTTATAATAAGCGATATTAAATCCCGTGGGAATTTCGAAAATCCCTCCTTAGTGCACCTTTATGATACTGAAGCAATATTTATCGAGGCAACTGCGATTTTCGACATGTTCATCGTTATCCCGCGGGAACTATGCAATTTTCCGTGATAAAAAGTAGCCTTTAACCTGGCCGGTGATTTTTTCAACAGATTAGTAAAATTTCCAGCAGTTTTCACGTGATGCGCGCACAAATATACAGACAAACAGATAAACAGACAAAAGTTCTAAAATCTGTTGGGACGTGTTCTGTTGTCGATTCTAAGTATCCCCAGCCTATTTTTTTTTTAATATCTTCCATGTACAGACTTTCGACCCTCTTCAGCTTTATTATATGTATTGATATGTAATCTTTTTTTATTAGTCTATTATTGTTGAATGCGTATAATGATGAAATAATGCATGTATGTATTTATGCTGGTATATAAATATAAACTCTTTGTCTTACAAACACAACAATAATAATTATTATTATTATTTATTTTACACAATAATTGTCACATATAACAAACTTATAGGCTAAAGATAACAAAGGGTTTTTTTTTAAATACTTAACTAAGAAATATGTATTCCCGTGTCTCAGGAGCATTTTAAGGATTAAGGACTTACGAAAATAATTATAAATTAATCACATGAAAAGTAAATGTTTATTGTGGTCGTTTAGTTAATTACGTTTGGCATACTTAGTAGGTACATACAAAGGCAAACTTATTTGGTCATCAGGCATTGGTTCGGCGAGCTCGGCATGACCACCTGGCAGTGGGGCGCAACTCCGCGGGCGGGCGCCTGGTGCGCCTGTACGCGGCGCTGGCGCTGCTGCCGCCGGAACGCGCGGAAGTCGCGTTCGACCAACTGCCGCAGGCAGCAGTAGGAATGGGATTGCCGCTTAATGCGGCATTCCATCAATACTTTGAAAATTTTTGGATGACCCGAGTAAGTGTTTTGACAAAACAAATTGAGATAGATAAGTCTTCCCGGTTTCCACTAAACCCTCACCTGGGTTTTCAGGTAATTTTTGTTGTCTTTGGTTTATTGTAAATAAATTTCAGATCCGGCCCGAAACATTTTCGGTGCACAACAGGGCACACCGAACATCGAACACAGCCGAGAGCTTCCACGCTTATCTAAAAAATATGCTGGGGGCATCGCCAAACATTTGGCGATTCACACGTAAAAAAAACATTATTCTCAAGTAGCTCGTAGTAGTTCGCATTATTTAGTATACATAGTTAGATTATTCATATTAAAAAAGTCTCTAATGTCAAAAGTATATTATAGGATAGACGACTAAGTAATTAACAGACAAACATGCATGGGCTAAACTTGACGACACCGAATAACTTAGTCATTAAACTATTTGTTGCTAATACTTTACCCCAAAAGCATATTTTTTTGTAGCGATTCACCGCGTCGCATTTCATCGCGATCGTGTTTTTTATTTTCGCTGTACCTATGTCTCAATCGTCTATTTATTTGCTCGCTAAGGGAGCGACCACACCGCCGCTTAAAAAACGTTACGGAATCGCAACAAAATATATGAAGAAACGGTGAGAAAACGTGACGGATACGACACGTCACTAAGTACATGCGGCGGTGCCTGTACGGCCTACTTACTAAAAAAATGACATTTATTTCATTTATTCTTTACATACGATACGTATACATATATTAGAATTACCGAGAGCGTGGAATTGCATATACTTAGTGGTATTGTGTATTTATACTCGTACCTATGTATAGGCATTCAACATTGGAAATTTCCCTTTTCCCGTACTACTACATATATAAAAAGAGGTTTGTAAGTAATAATTATATTGAAGTAGAAAATTCCAAAATAATGTCGGTGTCAAATTCTAAATACCTATTATCTACGTCGGTTCTATCCTCACAATTTTTGAAATAATTCTCTCGGGGCCCGTACCTACGACTGTAAGTTATAGGTACACAGTTTAAATATAGATGTCAAGAAGGGGAAATGGATCGAATTACAGATCATAATATTATTATCAACGAGCGACCCGCCCCGGCTTCGCACGGCATATTATGCATGGATTATACATATAAACCTTCCTCTTGAATCACTCTGTCTGTTAAAAAAAACCGCATCAAAATCCGTTGCGTAGTTTTAAAGATTTAAGCATACATAGGGACATAGGGTCAGAGAAAGCGACTTTGTTTTATACTATGTAGTGATGATGATACTTGTGATAGCTCAGATGAAGAATATTAATAATAAATAAATAATAAATAAATATGGGTATGTATTACATTACTTTACATTAAGAATATTACTTAAGTCATTTTCCTTTTCATGCGAACTGTACAACCACTACAAAATCAATACAAAATGTAATTCCAAGCTCTTGCTAATTTATCTTGTAAAGTAGTTATCACAATTTAAATAGTGTTAGTATAATTAGAAGTATTAAGTAGTATAGCCTCGTAAATTTTCACGTAAGTTCTTTATAAAGTAGTTAGGTACAAATAATAGTACGAATAGTAGCTGCCGAATGTACTACCTATCTGAAGTATACCTAGTATAAATTGTTGAAAAATGATTATATGGTGAAGAAGATTATATGTATGATGTAACTAAAACTTTATGCTTTTCGCAATTTTGCTATAAGACGTTGCTTCGTACCAAATTTCAAGATTTTGAGTTCACGGGAAGTATCCTGTAGGTTTGATTTCCTTGAGGGTGTCGAAAATTTGCGGCATAAACAACTAGATACATAGACAGACAGACATAAAAATTTAAGATTTTCGGGATTATTTATTTCGTTGTGCTGTAAGAGCTACCTTATACCAAATTTCAAATGTCTAGGACTATCTACGGGAAGTAGTCAACGTCATAAATAAGTGATCATTTATGTACCTTGTCACTTTGACGCCATGTTTGAAAAGTCATACGAAATTGTGTAACGACTGAAAGCGACAAGGTACTTACATATATTATCACTCATTTATGACGTTGACTGTACCTACCTACCCTATAGGTTTTGATACCACGGTAGGTATTCTTCATGGAAACAGTTTTTTAATGGCTGTATTCTTAGAAGTTTGATTTTTTCACAGCTTCAAAGGACAGTTAGACCCAAGTTAGACCGTGGGTAGATCTGAGTATTTGATAATGAATTTCAGCTCGATACATTCACGCGTTCCTCACAAAAAGCATCTTGACGGACAGATATACAGACAACAAAATGATCCTATAACCTATAAGCTATAAGGGTTTCGTTTTTTCCTTTTGATGTACGGAACCCTAAAAACACTTAAAAACTAAATTTTTAGCAAAAACTGACAGCGTTTGTAAAAAAAAAATATCATGTCTGTTTGTAGAAGTACTCCAGACGAAGTTTGGAGTGTGCGCTGCGCGGCGTCAGGCCCGACTCGCGGGCGACTTGGCTCTACCCTGGCGCAGCCGGCAAGGGTCGCTCGTGAGGAGGGCGGTGGTGGACGCGAATCTCGCAGCGCTGGAGAGGGGCGTCATCACCGTGGGGGATTTTTTGGTCGCCACCAGCAGGGCCATAGCCGTGCCCGCCCTCGACGTGCCCGCCCTCGACGTGCCTGAGGTGGCGGCCAACGAAGAAGTCGGCGCCGATAACATCGCAGAGGAAGATCTCGTTGAGATCTCGGCCCCCCCGCCCCCCCCGCCGCAAGCCCCGCGCGCGCCGCCTCCGCCTCCGCCACCGCCAGCAGCACCCGCGCCCGCGCCCGCGCCCGCGCCCGCGCCCGCTCCAGCGCCTCCACCAGCACCCGCAACCCCGGCGGAGCCCGCAATAACGTGCGGGATTTGTATAGACCAGAGACCCACCCACGTACTCATCCCTTGTGGGCATACCTTATGCTCGGTATGCCTACAAGGGATAGAGTCTTCTGAGTACCCGGACTGCCCCTACTGCAGAAGCGTCATCAGTAACTGTGTGCGTTTTTTTTTATAAGCTAGTAGTAGTAGTTTTAAGTGGCATAGACTTGTATAATGGATAGGTGAGCGCTTACAAATTTCACTCTTTCCGATAGACCAGTGCAACTTTCTATATTATTTCTGAGATATTTTTTTATTATAAAACCTATAGGTAGGTCCTATGCCATAATCTTCCAGCTGTGTGTCCTGTGTAGCATAAAATAAAGTTTTCGTGTTCTTCAATTTTGTTTGCAATTCGTCGCGTTTCGACTAATCCTAATATGTCGTATTTAATTTCCTTGATGACTTCTATCAAACGCTCAGAGGATGAGAGTGTTATGTCATTTATGTATATATTTATGTGGATTACCTATGTGGATTTGTTTTGTTATTTGGAAGGTTTTGGTCGTGATCTTCCACGCCGTCTTGGAAGATGAGTTTCATGTTCTGATAAAGGGTTTCGAATTTTGTCGCTGCAAGAGGGGGGCGGTAGTTTGCTATATATTGTCGTTAATGTTTGCCTGCTCCTCTGATGAATTGTTTGGGGTTTTGTTAATTAGGTAAATCGGCATTCCTGTTTTTGCAAATCCATCTGGTAGATTAGATGTTCTTCTTGTTGGCGTTTGTGTTTTATTTTTCTTGTTAGCATATGCGCTTGTTTCGGCTCCATCGGTGCTTTGGATGTCAGGAGAAGTTTATAACAATCTTTTGTTGTTGCCAGTTGTTTTATTTTTTTCGCTTATTACCAAGTTGGTCATATTTTATTTCTACATGGTATCCTTTCTCCCTTTCGATTTTGGTCTGTTCCTGAAGTTCTTTCCTCTTCATCAAGACAAGTGTAACAGGACGATGATTATTTAAGTCTTTTTTATCTTCTTTTTTTAATAACGGTTTAGGTAACTATAGATTGCTTTAGTAATGTTGGGAATTTTCCTTGGCTGAAAGACTTATTTATTAAATGTGACAGAACAGGAGCTATTTGATTGGCACTCGACTTTATAACACGAGTCGCTACGCCATCAAAACCTTTAGCTTTTGTGTTGTTTAGAGATTTAATGTATTTTTCAATTTCATTTGCTGTGCAAGGAGTTACGAAAATGCTAGTGCTTATTGGTTTAATTTTATCTATTATTGGATTGGTTCCTATTTTTCCATTCTTAATATTTATAAAGTGGTTATTAAACGCTTCTGCTATCTCTAGTGGATTATTAATTGTTTTGTTTTTTTCTACATTCATTGATTTAATAGGACTGATTCAATATTTATTTTATCTGTTTTGTCTTTAATAATATTCCAGGTAGTTTTACTTTTATTTTTGGAGTTTAAAATAACTTTATTATTTATGTTTCTCTATGACTGTATGATGCATGTTCTAAATAGTTTACCTACTATATTTCTTGTATGCAATTTTTTGTTCATTTGATCGATATTTGTAATATAAAAATCTTAGATGTCTTTTTTTTGTAGGATTTTTTCATATTTTTAGTGATCCAGTTTGGTTTTTTGTTATTTGCCTTAATTTTAACTTCTTTCAGGAGAAGATAAGTTATAAAAAAGACTGATAGTAGTGATAGCATCGTGAAACATATCAAAAGCCAGATCACAATCAGGCTCATTAATTACATCAGACCACGTAAGTGAAGAAACGCAGTCAAGAAACCTATTTATATTTTCGTCACTATACTCCCTCTTTCTAATATACCAGAAGCCCTTATGATGTTTCAGTGGTTCTGTCATATTCATTTCTAGTATTTGACATGTATCATGATCCGAGAGGTGCATCCTATACACGTAACCAATTACATTTTTTATGTTGCTTGCCACATGGTCGATACATGATTGACTACGTGTTGGGGCATCGATATTATTATGTAAATGAACATCATAATTCAACAATACATTTTTAAGCGTTGTGCGGTACTGTCAGGTTTTAATGTATTTATGTTAAGATCACCTGTGATTAACTACATTTTTTTTAATTATTATTTAATGTTGCTTTATATAGGGGTGCATCTAACTTATCAAAAAATACTGTAAGGTTAGTACTTTCTGGCACACGGTATATGCAGAACACCATGAGTTTCAGTCCACATATCTCGACTCCACAACACTCAAAAACTTTTTCGGTAGATAATTTGTTACACCACGATATTGTTTTATATTCAATGCCTCTTCTAAGGAGGATACAAGAACCACCCCGTTTTTTATCTATCCTTGAGAATTGAGAAGCCAACCCGTAACCCTTTAAATGAATGTTGTTCTCACTGCCACGTTTAACAAAAGTTTCCGTAAAGCACAAAATATCAATATATTTACATAAATCTTTCAACTCATTCATACACAGTTCTATTTCATCCAATTTGTATAATAAACCTTGAACATTCTGATGCAATAATTTCAAATTACCTGAATGTCCATTATGAGGTTGATGCATTATCTTTAGACTATGGTTTTTGCACCCTTTTGGCTCATTAGCAGGTTTATTGACGAAAAAACGAGGAATTTTCATCAGATGAAATTACAATATTTTCTTCTCTTATTATTGTTATAATTTTACTTAAGCCATGGAACACAATCCTCATACCATAATTATTCAGGCTTCCAGTTTGTATTGAAAACATTTTACTACTATAGGGCAAGTTAAGGTTGCTGTCAAGCGCATATCTACGCATACTCGTAATTCAACATATCTACATACAAAAGTTCATTAAATGTTTCTATCCTCCTAACGTCGGAACACATATGACTATGTTGGTGTGTGTTATTTTTTGTAATGTTTTTCTTATGCACAATACCAAACTTCTATAGTTTAGCGTTTTTTCATAATCTCGCTCACCTATAAAGATAACACAATAATCGCTCATAGTAAAATTAGTTAAGTACATTACTTTCTAGGTTATTTAAAAGGTATTTAACTCCAACTCCTGGGCTGAGATAATGGCATATTTCATAATCTGAGCCCAGAAAATGGTCAGAAATACTTAACATTTTGTTGTTTATTAGTACTTAATAAGCATATTTCAGGTTTTTCGGCTAGCCTGTCGCTGTAGTTATTATTAGACGATTTAGTCTCGACGTTCAGTGGCGATCTTGGCGCATCTTGTTCCCCTTTTGATGACTCACTGTTTCCCAGGTCCGGAGTGCTCTGGAAACGTTGATCTTGAAGTTCTTTATCTAGACGTTTCCTTTTGAGTTTTTTTTTACTTGGCTCGGAAGTGGGATTATTTGCCGAGACTTTTTTGTAGGAGTTTTTTTTATACTATTGTCGTTACTAATGAGAAGTTTTTTATACGTATCAAGTAATTTATTCTGAATTAAGACGGTCGATCTCAGTGTGTGCACTATAATATCTATAAAGTCGTGTCCCTTTCTAATCTATCGGTATAAGAAAACGGGACGACACTATAGTATTGCCACTTTTTAATGCCACGACTTTATAGACAAACTGTAGAAGATGTTTTGAAACGTTATTTTGATCACTTACTTTTGTTTGACGTTGGCTGTAGCACTCGCCCAAAAATAATTTTAATTTAACGTTTCTAAAGTAGGTAGCCAATTGAAGGCGGTTCTATTTTTTTATTAAAAAAATCTTTTTTAGGTATGTATGTACTTTACTTACCTACCTACTTGGCAGTTTTTCACTGTCGTTGATAAAATTTCTTTTTGATGTGATTTCAAAGTCCTACGTCGTTTGTATATCTACATACCAACATACTATAGTAAAAGTACTTAATTAAAAAAAATGCAATTTTACCTGTGACAAGAACAATTTAAATTAGTTTAAGCTTAATAGTGCCAACCCTGAAAGTTGCCGCAAAATGCAATTTTTTTTATCAATGTGTTTGTTATTGTTTTAATTATACTTAGTTATGAATATATTTTGATTTTTATTAATTTTGTTTTATTCAAAACTTTAGTCAGGCTGTACTTATGTAAACGAACAAACAAATAATAAAAAATATATGTACTTAACTCCCCATGAAATGGAAATTCGTTGGATAGCAATGGATTTAGGTCACCAACTCTCTTCCCGATATTTAATCAGCCATTCCCAATATTTAATCTAGCTCTTGTTTTAAATAAAATAAATTTTGCCGTTTCAATAAACTTACTGTCGGTAGGCAATCCAATCTCAGGTTACTATATTAATCAATCATTTATTCACCAGAACATATGGTATTTACATAGATGGTATTTTAATTATCAGTCCCTTAATATATATTCAGCCATTTGAGGCGCGTGAATATATGTCAATGAGATGATGGTGGGCCGTCTAAAGATACCAAATTTTATGATTGTACTTAGGTACCTACATTACGGCAAAGGATTTTACTTTATAAAAACAGATTCCAAAAACAATAGACTATAAAGTAGTACTTTACGTGACTGTATTATAATGCTTAATTATGTAGTCGTATACTTTTCAACACAGTTGCTCGTAAATTGAGTCTTATTGCACCGCAATATTGATACTCAAAAGTAAACATTATAATACTATCACAGATACAGGTTGCTTAATGTAGGCCATATGCTAATCGTTCCTGAATAATAATAAATGTTTGGCATGGCCCACTTAAGTCATGTATTTTGAATAAAAAAAATTAGCCTATGGCATTCCTCCAATCAAGCTGACATACACATACATATATATATATATATGTATTATTATATCGATATTATACGTGCCGGCACGTAAGTCTAGCAATGACGAGTCACGTGGAGGGGATCTGCGCATACAAGGTCAGATTAAACTTACGTGCCGGCACTTCCTACATGCACAAAAAACAACCCTCCTTCCTTATGGATTTGAAAAGAGACTTCCGCAGGCCGCTGGTTATCATCAATGTCATCATGTAAGTACAGGGAAGTAAGATAAATAAAATAAAAATAAAATAAATATAAAATAAAAATCATTTATTTCAGACCATAGATCCATATAATGTTAGTAGTACAATCTTACATTCTATTTGTTAGTTTAATTTTAGTAGGTAGGTACATCAAATTAGGGCAAATCAAATAAAAACAAATTAAATCCCTATTTAATATGCCTGCCCTGTACAGATGGCAACCCAATGTCTCTGTATAGGGCAATCTGGTTTTTCTGATATAGCCATCATAATGCTATTGGTGCCACCCCTAATTCAGTGAAGAAGTGAAGCAGCCTTCTTTCGCATTATGGCATGAAAGCCATCCACCGCTGCCTCCGCGAACATGGTGGAAGCGCTGCAGAAACGGGGTAGCCCCAACAGCATCCTGAAGACATTATTATATTGCACGCGCAGGACGTTGTATGCGCGTTGCGTATATCTGACCCACAGGCCGCTCGAGTAGAATGATTGACAATACGCTTTGAATAACGTCACCTTCACCTCTCTTGTGCATCGAGCGAACCTACGAATCAGCATATTGCCTCGCACAGCCAACGCCCTGCGCTCCCTTTCAATGTCTAAGTCATCTGACAGTGTCAGTTATTACATGCCCCAGGTACTTAAACTTGTTTACAAGTATAAGAGCGACATTATTTAACATTACAGGAGGAATTTCCGATGGCATTTTATTTCGGGCTTTAAACAACATTAGTTCGCTCTTTTTGGTGTTATATTTTAAACAGTGTTCCGCCGCATATGTCTCACATACTTTAACAAGTTTTCTAAGGGCGCTGATCGAGGGGCCCAGCAACACTATGTCGTCGGCATAACTTATATTGTTAATACATATGCCCTCAATATAGCAACCTGCATGCATGTTGCTAAGCCTCTCGATCAACTCATTCATATATACATTAAACAATTTGGGAGAAGTCAGTCCACCCTGCCTAACCCCGCAATTCAAATGATATTCTTCTGAAAGAGTGTTGTTCCACCGAACACAGTTTACCTGTCTCGAGTACCAATATCTGAACATTTCTATAATCTCATAAGGTATACCCATTTTCTTTAATTTACCCCACAGAACTTCATATGACACCATATCAAATGCCTTTGATAAATCAAGATAACATGCATATATTGGGGTTGATCTCTGAGTATAGTATCCTACAGTGTGCTTGAGTGAGAATATGGCACTTTCCGTTGAGACCCCTTTTCTAAATCCGAATTGGGCGTCATGCAACCCCAGATATCCCGCCTTATGCCCATCCAACAAACCGTCAAAAACTTTGGCAATAATGGTTGCCAGGGAAATCGGCCTATAATTGGTTTTATCCGCTAGATCTCCTGTCTTATTCTTTACAATAGGTACTACAATAGTTTTGATCATTTCAGGTGGCAAGTAGGAGTGACCCAGGCACAGGGTATAAAAGGTTGCAAGCACCCTAGCCACGTGACAGCTAGCATTTTGAAAGTGTTCTATGCTGAGGCTGTCATGACCGGGTGACTTTCCTTTGGTCATATTTTTAATTATTAGGGAAACTTCTTTCGCGCTGAACCTAATATGGTCCTCACCCGCAGCCGCCCCCACATCGCTCACCTCCGGCTCAGGCACCCGCCTATGTTCTACTTTAAAACTGTCCCTAAACATGTCCGCTATGTCCTTTGAATTATGGAACCCATCGACACACACCGGTACACTAGGTTTCGCATTCATTTTGTTTGTGCCATTCCAGAATTTTTTGAAATTTTTATTTGCATGATGTGTGGCAATGCGGTCCATTTCCAATTGTTCTTGCATATTTTGACACCATTTGAGTTTATTTTTAAATGCTTTTCGTGCTTCAATCATTTCATAATGAATCCTACCTTCAGGCGGCCTACCGGCAACGACCCACATCTGAAACCGAAGTCTAGCCTCCCTATGTAGTGGAGCTACGTGTTTGTTCCAACCTCGAATATAACCACCCCTACGAGCCGGCTTATCCTCGTAACTATCAGAAGCCGCCTCACTTAATGTGTTTACAATATCTAAATACATTTCTCTCAGTTTAGACCTGTGTTTCATGTTCTTACAGATTTTACCAGCACAACAGGAAAATTCAGTAGGAAAATACACTTCTCTCAGCTTATTATTACAACTATTACGGTATTTTTCTACTTGATTGGGCTAATAAGAAAATAGATAAGATAAGATAAGATAATTATTTATAGTTTAAACTGTGTACAATAGGTTTTATAAGTAAATTTAGTTTCAACAGTTGCCCTTTTCGGACAAGACATCTCGGAGTACATCGGTTAATTAGTTTACAAACAATACAACGGCGGAATTACTCGCTATAACCCGATTTAGAAGTATGCAGTATGATTTGTTATTGTGGCTCGTCAGTATACAATACACTAACACTACGACCTCAAAATTCGTAACTGCACATCGCAAAATAAAGCAAACACGCACTGGTAGGCGCGGGGAAAACGCAGTCTACTTGATTCGACAGCTCCCGCTTCGCTAATCGCGATTACCTACTGTAAAGTGGCTTCTATCGTACCTATACTTACCACTTATATAATTCAGCCAAGACACAGAACACAAACAAAATACCTTTATTACTAATTACTAGCGGTCCGCCCCGGCTTCGCACGGGTATTTAACAATAACACTAAATTAAAAATCTAAAAACCATTATTCGATTAATACAACCGCAAGGAAACTGGCATTAAAATGAAAAAAAAAAAAAAAAAAAAGCACATCCAAATCAATCCATCCGCTTGAGAGCTACGTTGCCTCAGACAGATACACACACTAACTCACTTAAACTTGTAACACCCCTCTTTTTGCGGCGGGGATTAAAAACTTCATTAATTACACATTTTAACACACACACACACACGGGGTTTCAGGGTTTTAGGGTTCCGTACCTCTAAAGGAAAAATTAACCCTTATAAGATCACTCCGTTGTCCGTCTGCCTGTATGTCTGTCTGTCTGTCCATCAAGATCCTTTGCTCAAGGACGCATACAGATAAGTATAAAATAGAAAATGGATACCAAATACTAAGGTATGAGGTCCCCTGGGGCTTGTAAAAAAATGAACCTTCTGAGACAACTTAATCGAAACATAGTCATTGGAAAAGGTGTTTCCATACAAATTGCCGAGATTATAAATAAAACCTATGGGGTCCAGTTGTCCTAGAAATTTGAAATTTGGTATGAAAATAGCTCTTAAATAAAGCACAACTAATTAAATAAATCTACCAATCTGATTTTTGATTTTCTGTCTGTCTTGCATCTCTTCCCGCGCAAATGGTAAAAGCCCATCGAGGGAATCGGCGAACATCGTAGGAATCATGTTATAGCCGATACGGCTAGCAACCCATCACTATTTTGATTCCTTTCCCCTTTCCACCTATACGCCCACAATCATGCTAAACGTGGTCATAAGTCTTGTCAACTTAAACTTTGTCTACCCCGTAAGGAAGTTAATTATGTATGTCACAGACACAGACTGTCTATATTAATAACCAATACAAAATGACCTCACACTGCCTACATTGTGCTTAGAGGCAGGGCTCTGCTCTTTTTTCATGAACGCGTATGGACATAAAATTGAAATTGATACCAAATACTGAGGTCTGCTGCGATCCTTTGGAGCTGTGAAGAAATGCTGAAGAAAATGTAGGTGATATACGGCGTCACTGAGATGCTGTGTATGGCCGGAGTCACCGTCGAGGCCTGGCGAGTACGGAGGGGACCAGCCCAATGCCACAGGTGCCAGGGTTTCCGGCACTCGTCGGCACAGTGCTTCCGGAGACAGGCCTGCGTCTGCTGCGGAGCAGAGCACGCCGCGCGAGACTGCCCCCGCCCAAGGAGCGACCCACCGACATGCGCCAATTGCGGGGACGCGCACCCTGCAAATAGCGTCGCATGCCCGGTGTTCAAGAAAGAGGCCCGCAACCGGAAGGCAGACGCCAAGGCGCGCTCGAACGCAGCGCCCCCGGACATGCGCGTCGCCCAAGAAGAAGAAGCCGAAAACGCGCCGACGTCGTTGATGGCAGCCGCCAACGACGGACGACGCCCACCCGCCCGCCCGCCGACGACGAAAATAAAATGGCTGATAAAGAACAAGTAAAAAAAATTCTAAACGACACTGAAAATTAGAACACATAGAAAAATCCGAAAAGTAAAGCTATGGCCGGGAATCGAACCCGGGTCCTCGTCATTCCGTGACGCGTGCTATACCCCTACACCACCCATAGCAGGTAAAGAACAAGTATTCTCCTTCTCTACAATCTAAATAGGAAGTTTAATTTCATCCAACCTAAACTACCTAAAGTGGTGACCCCAGACTGAAGAACACATAAGAAGATGGACTCTCAATCGCAAGGAAATTCCAGTGGCGCGAAGCCTCCACCTCAAGATCCATGTTCACAACCGTCGAGCCAAGAAGTCTCCGGTATCTCACTGTCGCTTCGAGTTCCACCATTTTGGCGCGACCAGCCGCTCCTCTGGTTCTGCAGTTTCGAAGCAGCAACCGCCGATCTCAAACGCAACCAGGCCCAGCTCGCCCAAATGGTCATCGCACAGCTCGAAAAGCAAGACATCCAGAACATCGCCGATCTCATCTACTCGCCGCCGCAAGCAGACTACTACAACGCTATCAAAAGTCGTCTAATTTCGTTGTACGAGGAATCGAACAGCGCGCAAACTAAGAAGCTTTTGTCTCAAGTCGAACTCGGCGACCAGAAACCCAGTCAGCTGCTAAGACGGATGCAGCAGCTCAACAAAGACAAGTTTCCTGAGAGCACTATCAAAATGATGTGGCTCGAACATCTGCCGCCGCACGTCCGTTCGGTACTAGCCGTCAGCGAGGCGTTCAAAATTAAAACAACGCTCGACGACCTCGCCCTGCTTGCCGACAAGATGATGGAGGTCCACAACAGCTCGACGCAACACATCGCTGCCGTCGCTACAGATATCCCGAGGTGGTAAGGCGCTCCATGTGTTTCCGGAGTGCCTTAGCCGGAGTCCGTGGGGCGTTAGCCCCACAGAGGTGGGCCCGAAAGGGCAACACACGGTGGAGTGCCGCGGATGCCGGATCCCGCTCCCGTAGCCTCTGCCCGCGCGTACAGTGGAAACACCGGTGAATTTTTAATGGGTAGACCCCCACTAATCGGTTTGTTCTATTGAGATTACTCAGTAATTCAGAATTCGTTTACTAATATTTCTGAGGTTTTTGGAAAAAACGGTAACGATCAGTTCGGTGTAAAAGTTTCAACAGATTGGCATTCAATTGCAAACATATAAAATGGCTGATAAAGAACAAGTCTCAAGATCTCACACAGAACGCGGGTAAAAAGCAAGCGACAGATTGAGCTCCGCAATAACATAGTAAAAGGGAAAGTAAGTACACTTCAAACAAAAGTACATCGCGCGGCTTAAATGTGTGCGCGCCAGTTGGCGGCGGTACGCACGCAACCCGCCGCACGCACACACTGATAATTTAAGGATGATTAAGTTGATGCCGCACTTTGACCGTCTCGCGCTCTCTTTGCGATCACCGATACTCGTTACTCGTGTACTCGTTTTTGCGGATTTTTTTTTGTTTTAGGTATATTTAGTCAGTCTAAACTTCGCCGTGTCACGTGTTCATTGCCGCAGGGGAGCAGTTTGTCGTGTGCCCTGTTTCTGATTTTCATCAACGACCTACCTAGGGCTCTAGAGGGAGGCACCGATTGCGTTATGTTTGCAGACGACGTCTCATTACTGTTCGGCTGCTCGGACAGCTCCGAATGTAACTCCCAACTCGCGCAAAATTTTAACACCGTTAAACAATGGCTTGATGATCACAATTTAGAAATAAATATTAAAAAGACCAAAATCATATAATTTAAACCCATTCAGAAAAAACCCCTAGAAATAAACTTAGAAATAAACCATAGCAAGATAGAAGAAGTGACAGAGTTTTGCTTACTAGGAATTAATATTGACTCTGCTGTAAACTGGAAGCCACACATTGAAAAATCAAAGAAAAAAATAATTAAGTTTTATTTTGCGGATAATTGCTGGTACAGTGGGGACAGTAGGCTTATTGTTTAACTCGCTCGCAATCGCCATCGTGTTCATTTTGACAGTTGTTGTATGAATGTGACAGCTAGCTGATTCCGATGCCAATTGTCAGCCCATACATGAACTGTCAAAATGAACACGATGGCGATTGCGAGTGAGTTAGACAATAAGCCTACAGGTCTTCATAGTGACATCTAATTTGCCACATTTAGAACAGCAAGCTTATTACGTAACTCGCTCGCAATCGCCATCGTGTTCATTTTGACAGTTCATGTATGGGCTGACAATTGGCATCGGAATCAGCTAGCTGTCACATTCATACAAGAACTGTCAAAATGAACATGATGGCGATTGCGAGCGAGTTAGACAATAAGCCTGCAGGCCATTCCATTTATAGGTATTAGGACCTAATCCTCTACACTTGAAACAAGGAGAATGAGTTTTCATGCTTACACAAACTTTTATGCATGGAACCATTTGCTGTGGGTGGTATTCAATGCTATTATATTAGGCTAGCTATTTATACTTATAGGATAGGGTTGAGGTTATTCATAGGAACTGGACTATGTAAGCTGGGTTTTCGGTCGTGTTGGTTGTAGACTGTACAATGTAATTAAATAAAAACAACTAAATTATACTGAAAATCCAACACGCAGCGCTGACAAGAGCATTGACACAACTCAACTTCTTTTGTTTATTTTTCTGTCAGCGCTACGTGCAAGGGCCAGGGTTAAAATACGATATTTTACAAAAAGTTTGTTATGCCTAGCTCTACCTAAATAGGCGCGTCGCCTACAATGGCCATAGAATTGGTGTGAACCGGAAATGTCGCATTCGACCTGAAGAGCACACCCGCTGGAAACAATGGCTAAATGAATTGAAGCAACTAGAATCACAGAAAGAAAAACAAAAGAAGTTGTGTTGTGTCATTGCTCTTGTCAGCGCTGCGTGTTGGATCTTCAGTATAGTTTAGTTGTTTTTATTTAATTACATTCTACAGTCTACAACCAACACGAACGAAAACTCAGCTTACAAATAGTCCAGTATAAGTATAAATAGCTAGCCTAATATAATAGCATTGAATACCACCCACAGCAAATGGTTCCATGCATAAAAGTTTGTGTAAGCATGAAAACTCATTCTCCTTGTTTCATTTCAAGTGTAGAGGATTAGGCCCTAATATACTCCAAAGAAACACAATTTAAAATTTGATCACAAATAATTTCAATATCGAGGTAAAGCATATATCACTTAATCAGTGAATGCATTTATCACGTCTTTATCCCTTACGGGGTGGACAGTGCCTAAGGCCACGTTTAGCATGATTAAGGGCGTATAGGTGGAAAGGGGAATCAAAATAGTGATGGGTTGCTAGCCGTATCGGCTATAACATGATTCCCAAGACTTTCGCCCATTCCCTCGATGGGCTTTTACCATCTGCGCGGGAAGAGAAGCAACTGGTAAATTGTATGATTTTTCTGAAGAATATGATTAATAGCCTAAATATAAAAATAAGAAGTATCTTTTGGGAATATAGCATTCAAACATTATTATTCTAACTACTACATTCAATGACCGTTTGACCACTATTTACCTATGAACACACAAACCAATAAAAATTCTCACTCATGACAACCCCCTCTTGTACAAAAACTACTCTTACACAATCAACAGGTGTGAAACGGATATTCAGGATCTGCTCAGCTCTGTAATTGAGTTTGCATAGGGGTGATTGTGGCATGTTTATTTGGATATTAATAAGCTCGGAAGCTCTGTGCTAACCCCATGATCGCAGCTCCTCTAAAGTGTCGTGTAAGATGCAGCTTGCAGCTAATGAGGTATGCCTGGAGGCCGCCACTGCCATCGCGCCGCGCTCACCCGCACGGCTTACAGCTCGACAATATCACCACCTCACATTGTCTCTACAAAAGAAAATAAATGTAAGATTATATATACATATATATATCCAATGCTGGGTAGGTGGATATCTCTTCGCTTGACGAAGGATTAATTTATTAGTTTAGATTAATTTATAGTATTTTTCTGTGTCTAC